>CM031920.1:4544717-4562828 GCA_018703695.1 Prunus fruticosa | reverse complement strand
TTTTCCTAAGTAGAGAGGTCAGGGAAATGTGTTTCCCCTTCTACAGAAATGGAGACGGCCAGTTGTTAATACACACCATCCATGGCCTGGTTCTACATGGGCCACCCACATTTAGATAGATAGTGCACCCTGTAATCAACCCTCTCCATTTCAAAGTCGGATCCAGAAGAACATGCATGCAGTGCATCCATTTTGGAGGAACTGCTACACTTCAACTCTCAGCATATAGTGCATTTTTATTTTTGTTGGCTAGAAATTGAAGAAGTATTATTTCATTTAACACTTTAAATGCCTCGGCCACCTCATATTGGGGTAAACAAAGATTATCCAGTGGTTTGTCAAAAGAGGCAACACTTCAGAAAATTTATTAATCATTAAAGACAACAATGATTAATGCAGTGAGTGTTACGGCACAAAAATGAGTACCAGTAACAGCGTATAGTGCACATAATGCGTGAAAGTCAAGAGATCGATCCTGTAAATAAAGAAGAAGATGCTTTAGAAGTCTTCACATACGATACAAGTTAAGAACACAAGTTGAAAGAGGAAATTTATGAGAAAATGAGCCAAAGTCTCAATCATTAACATGATGGTAGTCTAATTTTAGCTTCACATCTCCCACACAGCTTCATAAATTTCTGGAACTGACAAGCCAACTTAGACAATTCATAATTCAATCCCACACAGCAAATCAACGAAATCTCTTGTTCCATTCTATATCTACTATTGTGAAAGATACTTTACAGATATAAAATTGGAATGAAACAAGATAAATACAAACCAGATGATGTATTGGAACAGCAGTAAGAGTTCCAAACCTCCCATTAATGCGTCCAACAATCTCATGAACCTGGCTTGTGAGCTTTTGATCTATGACAAAACCACATAGCATAAACGCATATCAGATTCTTCAAGGTGATATTGAATTTGAATTTTCATCGTAGGGCTATCAACGGAAGGAGATCAAACCAAACATTGATGAGTAGAAATGCAACAATTTATATATAAGTTCCATGCACTTGATATTCACACAAGTTAGTGCATTTAAGTTGTAGAAAGCTTATTGAAAGATATACTCCGAATTCTTAATGTACACATTTTTGTCTGCCTGTCCTACATACTCCTGTAATAACTAAAGACTTTTAAGATAATACATATACAGCAGCCCAAGTTGGCGAACAAACCTAGAAAACAATGAAAAAACTGTTAATACACATGCATCGTAAAACTCATGCTCTAAGTTGCAGAAGGTTGTACCACAGTAACAGATTAATCTGAATACTATTTATTTTACAGACAGTAATTAGAAATTCAGTACTTCTGCACTAATCTAGAAATTATAATAATAAAGAACAATATTACATGTTAATATGATCCATTAACTGTCCAACTTCCCTATGAAGCAAGTAGTACAATAGAATAGAATAAATATGGAACACCAAAAATGAATAAATACCAACTTAAGGCTTCAAATATATTGAGAAGGAACCTACACTCAGGAACGTCTGTTCTTGTCGGTACAGCAATTTGCAGCAAGACTACTTTATCACGCCAGTTCAAATTTTCCTCTAGAAATTTTTCAAACGCCAAAATCTTTTGAGGAATCCCCTTAATCATATCAAGACGATCAACGCCCAACATTACCTGTCAGTAGTTGACTGGAACAATTTAAGTATTTGAAAATGAAATGAACATGGGCAATGCAAGCTCTTAAAGGAAGGCCATGGACTCAGAATTGAAACCATTGGCACAGAACAAACTCATTTGGTCATGTGTAGAACCATGAACAGAGGACACACTCATTAAGCAGCAGGCACAAGAACTAGGGTGAACAATGGGTGTGTTTCATGAGTATGCCTTACATAACAAGTTTAATGTAGAAGTTAAGATATAATGGCATAGGATGCAGTTCAATTAAAATCAGCAAAATAAAGAAATGGTGATTTTAAATTTTAAGGGAAAATGTAGAAGTTCTTACCTTTCTGCCAGCAAATCTTTCTTTCAGTTCTTTCATGTGCTCCTGGACTTGAGGGAGTTCTAGAGCTCGAATGAAGCGATCTGAGTCTATCCCAATTGGAAACTATAGTTTCAAGGGGGTAAAAAGGGGGTATCATGAGGATGGTTAAGTGACGGAGAGTTCATATTGATAAAATTTTATATGCTGATAAAACATCTGATTAACCAGATTGACAGATAACCATCTGGAAAATGAAAAAGTGAAAGCTTATACGTACTGCAGCCACGCGAGTCAGCTTTCCTTGATCCTCTACTCCTTCAGGTGTACCCTCTAAACCAAGAATACGAGTGCAAGCACTAACGAAATGCCTTGCATAATCATAGGTATGGAAACTGGAAGTTGAAAAATCCGCCCATCAAAACTGGCATGGTCTTCATACATAACATAATATGATACCATACAGAACACATTTCACAACAGAATACTGACAGAATTTTATTGTGTAATGACAGCACAATCTGTTCATAAGCAGGCAAAAAATAGGCTGCTTAAAATTTATTCACTAAGCAAATTAAGGGCTATTGAATTTTCAGAATTAAAGTAGATAAAATTGGGGTGCCTGACAATAGAAAACACTTCAATTAACTGTGAAATCTTAGGAAGGGTATGTGCAATGTAATCGTAAGTTACAGCTTGGATCAAGCTCCTTGAGAAACTTGACACGAGGCCTTGGATGTCACCATTGCAACAATTCTATTATTTCCAATTTCAAAACTGGAGGAAATCTGAAGAACTATAGGTATAAAACCTCAAGTATCACATAAGTAACTAATTAATTGTATGAGATATTATGCAGAAGAAGTAATAATAAAATGTGACAAGCATTTTGAAATACTTTTGTTGAAAATACATGTCTTACCCAACCAAATCAGCAGCAAGAACAGATCGCAACAATTCTGATCGAGATGGCAGTGTCCTATGTATTTCTGAGGAAGGAAAAGGTGTGTGGAGAAACCAACCAACTTTCATTTTGTTGTTATGTTCTTTCAGGCATTTAGGAAGAAACATGAGGTGGTAATCGTGGCACCAAACAACATCTCCATCCAGGTAGTGTTTGTGCACAACATCAGCAAACATTTGGTTTGCCTTCTTATATGCATCAAACTGAGATTGGAAACTTCGGGTGGTTGCAAGGCGGTCTTCTTGTGGAAGTCCAAGATAATGGAAAAGTGGCCACAAGATGTTGTTACAATAACCATTGTAATATTGATGAACAATTTCTTCGTCAAGAAACACTGGGATGCACCTCTGCAATAAATAAATTAAAGTTTTTCTTCCTTGATGCATAATCAAACAGCTTGTATGTGTGTGTGTGTGTGCACTTCACATGCCAGTGTGTCCGTGTTTTGAGGTATGTGGGAAGGGGGCAGAGGTGACATTATAGATGGCCAGCTTATTAGCTTGAATTCTTTGAAAATTTCAAGAGGAGATCAAGAGTTTTGAACCTTTTCAGCTAAAGCTTTAGTCAGTGCTTTTTGTCCAACACTATCAGGTACATTTACACCAGCCCAACCAATCCATCTTGCATCAAACTCCTTCACGCCTTCAAGAAAACAACAAAGCTTGATATAACCTTTGATTTATGCCATTATGGAATTTAACACATGCATTAAACAAATGAAGGAAATACAAATGGTGCAAACACTATTATCTGTAAACCTAAAGTAAGCTCTTTGAGGTATGAAAAATAACGCAAATAAAATAAAAAGGACAGCATGCACTGAAAACAAGAAGAATAAGACCAGATGATTATTATCATTTACCTAAAAGTGCACTGACTAGCCCTCCTACACTCATCTCAAGCTGCCATGAGTCCTCACCCTTCCTAACTGCAGAGACAGGTAACCTGTTAGCCACCACCAATAAACGTTGCTTAGGAGTCCGTCCCTCTTTCCATTCACATCCATCGGCAAAAGCTTTTGCCGCAGCAACCCCTTCTGGAAAATCTTCCCCACTAGATAGACCAAAATTTTCACCCTCAGTCAAAAAATTATCATTCCCTAAGAGTTCTGCCTGTCTGTTTCCATCTTCAGTTGGATGCAAAACGCGGTTTGATCTCCTTAGCTCTCTTTCCCTGAGAAGCCTTTCCAATCTACTTCTGGGTGTGGAAGGATTGCAGTTATAATTGTTTCCTGGCATATGCTTGTCCTGCAGAGAAGGCTGCAAGCAATTTGCAAATTGTTATAGGTGATTCCTATTCATTCATGTTGTATATCAGCTCTCATACAGCAAACGTTTCTAGCTGATCATTTATTCATACTCAAATCACTTCAACACAGATACAACTAAAACTGAAAGCACTCAAATTGATACAACATATTTGTTAAGTGTGTAAGTCTCACAAACAACATGCATATATATGCAAGCAAAAGCAATCATCTTTCTTCTGTATTACCCATTTTCGAGCACATTTTCTATATTCAACCACTCATTTCAAATACTGCAATGGATGAAAGTGCTTGCCATAGTTTTGTTCGATTGTCTTCCTAGCTTAAAATAATCTTCATTATAGTTTTGTGGACAACAATTATGAACCAAGTAATAACAATTTAGCAGCAGGAGGATACTGCAGTAAGATACTGTAAAGGAGTTGACACTTCAGTGAATATCAGTGGACAGTGAAATCAAAATGGTAAAGGAAATAGAATAAGTTAAACTATACACATTATCCAGAGTCCAAGAAATTGCAGAGATAAAAGACCCTAGATCCCAGCTAAAGTGATAACATGAATATGATTATTATACTTCCGCACAGTAAATAAACTCAAGTAACAAACAAAAACAAAAACGCCCACAATAAAATATCACTTAAAAAAGAAAGAAAGAAAAAAATCGCATGATCAAATTAAGGGCGCATGTCACGACAAAAATAAAATTCCGTCAAAATTACACATTGGTGCATATAATAAAAAAACACAAGCCAAGAATCCTGGGAAATAAAACAATGCAACAATTCCAGGAAAGACAAAAACTTTATGAAAAAAATAGAAATGGAAGAAACCCAATAGAGGAGTCTGACCGGAGAGTTATGCAGAATGCAGATCTCAGTTGGATTCAGATAGTGTGAGTCTCTCTCGCATTCAAGACGAAAAAGTTAAGAGTGACCCTTACCCTGGTTTTTTTGGTTGTTGTTGTTGTTGAGAAGCGTTTTTGAAAAAAAGCAGAGAAGAGAGGCCAAGTGGATATAAACGTGGGAGCAAGTTGGCCAACCGATATTTTTGGGGGTGGCTGTGGTCACACTAAAAGATGCAGAAAAATCTCAAAAATCATTCAGATTGTGATGAATATGATTTTAGATGAAGATTATCCATATATAGCTCTAGTCACCGAAACGAAAAGGAAAAGAGGCAGAGCAGAGACATAGATTGTGTTTTTGTTTTGTTTTGTCTTTGGTTTGGCCATGCAGTGCAGTGCAGATGAACTATGTTATATATATATATATATATATATATATATATATATATATATGTGCAGCCTAGGAGTTAGGACTTAGCAGTGAACTATGTTTCTATGTGAATATAGCACAATATTTTATTATTAAAATTTTATTTTATTTATTTAATTGTACATTTCTTCTCTTGATTTAATGCAGAAAGTAAGGTAATAGTTTAAAGTATATGAAGGAAGATGTTATCGTACTCTAAAATAAAATAATAATATAAGAGCGTAAGTTAAATATATATATATATATATATTTAAATACAAGCGATAATAGGCCAAGAAAATATTAGAACCTCTAAAATCTTTCTTTTGATTGAAACACTTGGTCTGGTTTCACTGTTCACGGAAGGCAGGTAGCAAATCTCACAAGTTGCACGTGTGAATAGGCACCAATACATCTAATATATAATATCTTAGGTCATTATCATAAACTTTTCAATTACGGTAGTACAGATAAGTGCGTACTTATTAGGGTGCAAAAAAAACACCTTAGCCATAAGCTTTTAGCCTCTAATGAGTTTATATATTCTTTTTGTTCTTATTATACAAATTACAAAACCCACGAAAGCTACATAAAGATAAAAAGACTATTGTCATTATGGTCTTTTGAGTGTCCAAATTTCAATCGCTTTCAAAGCTTTACAATTATTAATGATCCTTTATTTATTTATTTATATAAGCGATATTGAAATAGGGGTATTTTTACACATGAACTCGGATACAAGAGTAACTACTCCAAATCATTTTGAATTACAAGCTCCTTTTATGTTTTTTTTTTGTTGAGAAATTATGTAATTGCATTTATAATTCAGCCCAAAAAATCACTAGCCACAATAGGCAATTATAACAACGGAGCGATCTAATATCAAAATTAAAACAATCTGGTGCGTCTCCATTAACTATCTATAAACTCTTCCATGGACCACAGCATATATGTCCAACCCAACTTCCAAAGTAGTTCATCGGCAACCAAGTCAATCCCCTTCACTTTGTGGACTTGAATCATCAACACGATATTTCAAAAAAAAAAAAGAACTCAACCACAAAAACATAGAACGGGAAAGTTGGTGGGGGATATCCTCATCCAGATCTATTGGTTGTGTTGTGAACCATGCCAACATTGTCTAAGGTAATGAGAATTCACAAGTTAGGAGAAAAATAAATGGTTGAATATACCTGAAACCACGTGCCAGTACGGCCTTAACACCACACATAATATTTTTGTTGTGAATAATGTAAAATAGTTATACTATCTTCAATTTGTTATCTACTATCAAAATTACTTTTTTTTTTATTATAAAAAAAAAAATAATGATAATCTCCACAAAGCCCAATAATGCAACTTTCCTTTGGGCTCATCACCAGCCCACAACCCGCCCTTCAGATTGTACCTGGGAATACAAACTCTCAAACATTCTTAACGGTCGATCAAGTGGCTCACCGACACTCCAAAAACCCAACATGGCGAAAATGACACCGTCGCATCCAACCCTTCTCTTCCTCACCGTCCTCCTCCTGACAACCGTGCAGCCCTCACAGTCGTTCTCCTACGGGCAGTACCGAACCCTCTTCTCCCTCTCCCACTCGCTCATGGCGCGAGTGGCCAACCTCCGCGAGGCACGTGGTGACGTTTCGGGAGCTGACCGGGCCAGGCTCGTCGCGGCAAAGCTGGAAGGGGGGCTCGTGGGCGGGTGGGGGTTCATGTGGTCGGCGGCCTGGGACTACATGAAGAACTACGCATGGAGGGAGTTGCCCTATTCGGAGGTATACGGCGCCGTTTCGGACGCGAACGAGTTGCTCCGGTGGCTGGGTGAGTTGGGTCGAAAGGAATCGGACTCCGAGAGAGCCGCTTGGGTGGGACAGAATTACCAAAGTGTCCTCAGAGTCTCAAATTCGCTGCTCCGTAGGCTCCTCACGGTGTTCTATCACTCGGTACGCACCGTTTCACTTGTTACCAAATACTTTTTCCTTTTTTTTTTTCTTTCTTTTCATAATGAATTGATTTTGGGTTTAATTAATTTAATTAATTTTGGGTTTGGGGATTGTGGTGACAGGGAACGTTGAGAGAATTGGTGATGGCAGTGCAAAACGAGGTGAAGGAGGGGGAGCTGTTGAGGGATATTCTTGAATTGGGCACCAATGATTTCAAAGGTTTGATCCAAATTCTCAAGGATTTGGGATTACAATACGGTTCCTCTACTACGCACCAAGATTTATGACATATATGTAGTTAATTTGTAATTTGTATTTCTTTTACTACACAGAAAAGAAAACGACCATTAAATTTTTTGTCTGTTGGGTTATTTGTATTTTCTTCTTGTATGTGCGATGAACTTAAATTGAAAAGCTCCTTTATTTTAGAAATAATGAATAATTATAGTGTTATCTCCATTTGAAAAATTCATCATTTTTATACCGTATTATCACTAACACATTTATACCGTATTATCACTAACACATTTTTTCCGGGTGGCTAATTTCACCGCATATGTTGTAGCTAATGTGGGCCATGGCCTCTCGGCTTCTGTTGTTTGGGAGAGTAGTTTGCCCCTCTCAACTGGGCCATGTTAACTTGCGTACCAAGAAGACCCGGCCCGCTTCCCTCCGCTTAAAACCCTAACACACACTCTCTCTCTCACTCACTCAGAGTTTCCTTCCACAGCCAGCCATGGTGAAGCACTACAGGCCTCCCGTAAGTTCTAAAGTTTCTTCGATAACTTGTTCGGCTATATCATCAATCACTATTCACTAACACTTAGACGCACGCATGCAGCTGCTTAATTTTCTTTCGTATCTTCTTTCAGGGCAAGAAAAACGAAGGTAATGCTGCAAGGTTCATCACCAGGTCAAAAGCCATCAAGCAACTTCAAGTCAGTCTACCCCTCTTCAGGTCTGTCTCTCTTTCTCTCCATCTTCCCTTCCCCATATATACCTACCTTCAGATCATGGACAGATTAAACTTGTAATTCGTATATTCATTCATTCTCATATAAGTTTATATGTAACTTCCGCATATATTTGTTGGAAATCAATAAGAAAATAATTTTCCGGTCCTGTACATATTTCCAATAGTATTTCACGATGATTTTTATGGCTATGCATGCAAATTTTAGGAAAGTATGTATTCTGAAGGGGATATTCCCTCGGGAGCCAAAGAAGAAGGTGAAAGGAAATCACCATACTTATTATCACTTAAAGGATGTTTCATACATCCAACATGAACCATTACTCGAGCGCTTGAGAGAGATCAGGGCTTATCAACACAAAGTAAAGAAAGCCGAGGCCAAGAAGAATGCGGATCGTGCTACTCTTCTCAGACAAAGAAGTCCTGCTTACAAATTAGACAAAATTGTTTTGCAGAGGTTAACTTTTAATTATTCTTATTCAAAATAAATAAAAAGTATGCTGATTTTG
The DNA here is from genome assembly GCA_018703695.1 of Prunus fruticosa. Classification (NCBI taxonomy): domain Eukaryota; kingdom Viridiplantae; phylum Streptophyta; class Magnoliopsida; order Rosales; family Rosaceae; genus Prunus; species Prunus fruticosa. Next base: position 4,553,956 of record CM031920.1, on the reverse strand, counting down.
CTTCTCTCTCTCTCATTGTATGTAATTGTTATGTTCCATGAAATTGCAGGTATCCGAAATTCCTTGATGCTCTTAGAGATTTGGATGACTGTCTCACAATGGTTCACCTTTTTGCCGCCTTACCTGCTATTGAGGGCTGTATTGAAGTGAAACGCATCCATAACTGTCGGAGGTGAGGCTGGCGTTGGAGCATATGAAATAACAATTATGTTGAACAGCATCATTCCATGCACCAGTTCATGTTTCCAAGTCTGATTATCTTAGGCCTTTTGTTGCTTTAATTTTTTTTTTTCCAGGTTGGCTCATGAATGGCAAGCTTACATATCTCGTACGCATAGATTGCGTAAAGTCTTTGTATCTGTTAAAGGCATATATTATCAGGTGCAGTAGCATACTGTATATATATCACTGCTTCTTTAAATGTTTAACTGTGGCATCTTTCGTTATTCGGGTAGGGAGGATTTATACGGTAGCGTTGTGTTGTCTGTGCAGGCCGAGGTTAAAGGGCAAAAGGTCACATGGTTGGCTCCTCACCCTTTGCAGCAAGTTGTGACGGATGATGATGACTTCAATATCATGCTAAACTTTTTGGAGTTTTACGAGGTTTCATTCTTTTATTCTTCTATTCTTCTATTTTAGTTTTTTCTTCAATCAGTTTATGTGCTAACCGTAAATGTTATTTGGTATCCATTAAGCTTCTTCTTTTGCTTTCCTTCCAATGAATCGATTACTTGATAATCGTGATCATACATCGAGTTGTAATATTCATCAAGCTTCTTCTTTCCTTTTCTTATAAGAAGTTTTTGCTCACTCGGTGCAGGCTCTTCTTGCCTTTGCGAATTGTCATTTATATCATTCAATAAATGTGAAGTATCCACCCATTCTTGATCCTCAATTGGAAGCTTTAGCAGCAGGTATGCAATGCATTTTTACTAGTTGCTTAAGAGAAGCTACGAGGTCCTTATCTTCTCTCTTGGCAATGTTGAGTTGTGGATCTTTTGTGTGTTAATGGAGTATTAGTATGATTTAGTATGATTGTAGATCATTATGCTCTATCAAGGTATTTCGATGCAAACTCTCAATCCTCTGCGTGGGATCGCCAAGAGCCAAGTTTGTCTGGATCTGGGAAAGTTGAGAGCCGGCAGATTGGGCCTTTGGTTGATGAGTCTGAACTACGACTTGCCCAACTGCAGCATCAACTCTCCTCAAATGAACCTGGTGCATTGATGCACCTTGTGGAGGATGTTCCGGGTGAGGATGAAGAGGATAATGATACGAGGGAGTGCAAGAAACTCTTCAAAGATATGAAAATTTTCTTGAACCGTGAAGTAAGTCCTAAAGTCTTACATCAGATTTCAGAATCATAATTTTTTTTTTTTGAAACTTATTTTCTTACCTTTAATATGTGTCACTCAATTTTCTAATTCTATTTCTTTCTTTTAGTTGATCGGCAGTAGAATAACTTGTGCACGTAATTTCTCTATGTTCAGGTTTACAGAGATTCTCTGCTTTTTATCATACCTGCTTTCGGTGGAATTGTTTCCTGGCAAGGAAATGGGGCTCCCTTTGAGGAAGATGATGACAGCATCACCCATCAGGTATTCTGCTACATTATCTTTATGCCGAGTCATTGATTTGTTAAGACATCACAAACGGACAACATGTATGCAATGTCTCTTGCCAAAAAAGAAAAAAGAAAAAACCAAAATCAGTCTTTAGTATAACAATTCTGACAGCCAGACTGCTTGTGTGTTCTGCAGATTATTGACAGGCCAAGGCAGGATGGGAAGATCTGTGGTAGAGAATATGTTCACCCACAGTGGGTTTGTGATTGTGTAAATGCTCGGATCATTTTACCAACTGGGGATTATTTGGTGGGAAGGTAATCATGAAGGACAATTTTTCTTATTTGCATGTGTTGTTAATCTCTCTGCCTTGCACCATGATGAAATGACTGGTTATAATACGAAATTTTCTATGGTCTGCTTCCTTTCCTAGCTGTGTTTTTCATTTCTCTATTGGCTAATAAAAGTTCATGACTTGTAAGATGATTAATTTAGTGCTCTTTTGAACAGGGATCCTCCTCCACACTTGTCACCTTTTGTTGACAATGACTCTTTCGAGACCGAAGGTGTTATTAACCAAGCAGAAGCAGAAGCAGAAGTTGCAAAGGAAAAGAGGAAGAAGGTAGGCAGGGTTTAAATTTCTGCTATTTTATTTTATGATGTGATCAATGATCATATATGACATCCCTATTTGTCCTTGATTGATGTTTAACTAGATTTTGGCATGATGCATGCAGATGAAGGCTCATGAGAAGCAGCATCATCATGAATTAATTATGGAACTTGAGGGTGTCACAGATCCATCATCTATCTTGAATATAGATAATCTGAGCGCTGATCGGGAAGAACCTGATCATGATTATGAGCAAGTTGAGGAGGATAACAGAATTATGTCTGCATTTGAATTGACACGTCGGGTCAGGGGGGTTATTGAAGGCATGAGGGTAAGTTTGTTAATGATATCATGCAACTTTTATTGGTCTCTCAAGTGTGACATTAATAATTAAACAGGTCCGTTCGAAAACAGATCGGAAAACTTATGTTTGGTTTGATTTCATTGTGAACCTGTTTTGAGATTTGAATTCCCGGCTTGAACAAGAGTTATATATGTGAATTCAAATGCTGTGTTTTCTTTAATAGAAAATTGTGTCTCACTTGCCATTAATTTTTAGAAGTTTTATGTTTCTTTAGGACTCCAGAAGCTACCTCTTTGTTTGATCTTGTAAATGCAATAGATAATATTTTGTCCTGGATATCTGATTCTTGGATATTTCTTCATTCAGATAAGGAGGCAACGAAAGAAGCACCTTGATGATGTTATTAGGCAACGGCGGAGAAACCTTGGAAGAACATGAAGTATCTGAACTTCTATTGTCATGTCGGATCAGGAGTGTTATTAAGGATAATCACTATCTAGGAATCGCATGAGATTAAGAGCCCTATGGTTAAATTTGGTAGTTCTGCAATTCATATATATATAATACTTATATAATAACTATATAGGATTTGCAGGTTTGAATAAGCGTTTTTGCTAGAAACTTATTTATTAATAAGAATTCAAGTGCTTCTTGAAAAAATACGAGCCAGGTAGGCGCTACGTGTTTTCACTTTTTTGTTTTTGTTTTTGTTTGGAGTACAAGCGATAGTTTAAAGTACTCACACACGCACAACTATAATGCTATTCAAACCTGAGACCTCTGGTATGCAAGTCAAGATCTTTTTTCACTAGGCTAGACCCAATTGGTACGTGTTTTCACTTTTAGATATGGAGAGTATAGCAATGCTTATCAATCCTGGCGTAGCAAGCATAGCCAACATATGATGAGACAGTGTGAGTGCCTCTGCACCCAGGCTTCCCCAAAACCTATCTTTTGGTAATTAATAGAAGATTTGAAGAAGACAGTTGAGTTGATTTTGCTAGACATATCCTGGCCGTAATAGGAGAATAGAGACCCATGCACAGTGTTGCTCATAAATAGGTCATGTGGTGGGTGACGAAATTCAAGTCTCGCAAGACAAATATTTGATAGTGATGTTGTGATGAGCTAAGTAATGCCTGCCTCAACCACCTTTCTTCAATTGTGTCACTCCTTTCGACCAAAAACTCTTTTCTTAGTGCTAAATATCACGTGATTTTTAATGCTATTATTTCCTCATCTTATCCCTTCTGAGATTGGCCCATAGTATTTGATGTATTAAGTTTTAGCAATGAAATGAGGTCCTGGATTGGTGCTGCTCTCATTCAAATTCTCATCTTATTTACTATTTCAAGATTTAGCTATTTGTCCCAAGCTACAAGCAAGTTTTAGAATAACAAAATGTGTTAAACAAACAGTATGTAATTCATACTTACAGTAACAAGATATAGACAAACTTACTTGACTTACACAAGTCCACAACCAAACTCCCAACTTGACAATTTCTTTCGCCTGAATTGCACTAGGCATTGTTCCAAACATAGGGGCAATGCCCTGCCTCTGATTCACTATAAAGACGAGTGTCTCAGAGAATGAATGAATTTGCTGAAAAGATAAAGCGATCATACAAAGTTCTATCTTTCTTTCTTTCTTTTTTTCCTTTTTTAGGCCCTATATTAAAGCAGAATTATAATGTCTTTGAGTGCTTTGTGGTGCACACCTATATATGCCAACTGCTCCGGGACCATTGTGGATTGATGAGAAAAATCATGATAAAAATAGTTGGTTTCCATGGAGGTGAAGGTTTTCAACTTATGCCACCCTTCTTTCCCCTAGTGAGTCAACTTAAAAAGGTTGACTTTAAAACCCAAACAAAAAATAGCTTAAAAAGGTTTGACTCAACACCCCCTTCAAGTTGACCAGAAAAACGTGTCCAGACTCCAGTTGACTCACGATATCTGCATCATGAATACCCCTTTCTAATTTCACTATGGTTTGCTTCTCTTTTGTGGGTTTAAATTTAAAAACGGAAAAACTTGACAGACTCGTTTTTGGGGTTACTCGGCTTATTTTGTAGTTAGGTGTTTACTGTTTTGGCCAAAAAAAGAAGTTAGATTCATACTGCTCCTCATGTTTTGAGTGGCTGGGTTTGCTTCTTTTGTAGTTGGCTTTCACTATATTGTTCATTTTTTTGTCTTCTCCTCCACATGAAATGGAAACCACCGACGCCATAAGTCAATGACAACAGCTAGCAGAGACATCTTTTCTTACCAACTGGGTTTCTTGTTTCTTCTTGATCATGTTATAGGGAGATGGTGGTAAAGGCATTTTTCTTTTACACGTTATGCAATGACTTGGTTCCCCCCAAAACATTTAATTTGGCCACCCTCCCACATTAAATGGCATGTGGGTTGGTACATTTTTGTATAACATGTTCAACACCAATGTCATTGCTCGACAGCTTTTTTGCTCTCTGCACACCATTCAATTATGTCACTGTAGTCTTGAATCTCAGCCCTTGATCTGTTCCCCATGACCCTTTCAAAGATCATAGCTCTCTCTCTCTCTCTCTCTCTCTCTGTCAATTTGCTTCATCAACTCTGCAATGCACTAATTGGTGATGAGCCAAAGTAACGATGGACAGAAAGACTGTCTCAGAGGGCCACAGAGCTCTAGAGAAGATTGACCATGCACATGGAATTAATTTCTTTGACACAAATGATAGTCTAAACTACTCTAAATTATAATCTAAACTAAGGAAGAGATACTCAAATTTGGATGCAATGGGGCTGCACATATATTAATTACATACTCATTTAGGATTAAACATTAATTATTTATCATTTATGAACATATATGGTGGTCCCTTTCAACGTCCAAATTGGTCTCCAATTTCTGTCGTCAATGGCTCAACCTCACCTCTGGTAAAAATAGGTTAGAGAACAAACCTAGCTAGAAGCCAGTGATGTCTAAATTTAGCTAGGGTCCTAGGAACTACACAAATTTGCATGGAAAGCCAATGGTGCCTTGCTGATTAATTACAGATTGAATGTCATTGAGATTAGTTACAACACTGTGATGAAATGCAAGAGCAATAAGTTATTGGAATTCAAAAACTTAAGACAAATTCAGAGCACACAGAGAGAGAGAGAGAGAGAGAGAGAGAGAGAGAGAGAGAGAGAGAGAGAGAGAGAGAGAGTGGTGTCAGAGCTGGCCTTTGCCATACACAGTCTCACATTATATCCGCGTGAAATTAATGCATCGAACTAACTCTCTCAACTGTAAAAGCTGTATCGACATATCCAATCTCATTTGCTTTGGCTGGCCTCCCACTATTATATATACTACCTTGCTTTTAAGTTCCTCACACACACATCATATCTACCTTTCCATCTTCTTGGTTATTTTCATTCCTTGCTAGCTATAAGTTTTTATTGCTAAATTTGGGCCAATGGTGAACAAAATGTGGGCGGTGTGTGTGGTCGTGGTTTTGGCGTTGAACTTGTGGTGCAATATTGGGGCTAGAGCTGCACCACAAGTGCCTTGCTACTTCATATTTGGAGACTCTTTGGTGGATAATGGCAATAATAACCAGCTTCAGTCCTTGGCCAGAGCTAATTATTTGCCTTATGGGATCGACTTTGGCGGACCTACTGGAAGATTTTCCAACGGCAAAACCACTGTTGATGTTGTTGGTGAGCTCCCACCGCCCTTCTCTCTCTCTCTCTCTCTCCATAATATCATTTTCTGCTAACTTGTTAATGGTCACGTAATCTCTTTAGTTTCCTCATCTAATCATTCTCTAGGAAGTAGTTAAGCGTTTTGGTAATGGGATTTTGAAACTAAGACTTCTCTGTGTGTCTTGGATTTTGGATGCATGCAGCCTTTATGATTATCATCTGCATTCTGAGGGACCATTTGTTAAAGTACCATGCCTCTCCTATTCATTTCTTTGAAAATAAAATAACAATAAAGAATGCTATAGTAGTTCTCAACCCATCTGCCTTCCTCATTTTAGACATTAAAGAGTGAATTTATTTCTCTGAGCATTTCATCTGTTGCTTTCTAAAAAACCCAGAAATCCCAAAATTAAACTACATGGTCACATAGTTCAAGATCAGGAAAAGAAAACTGCTTGTGTAAAAAGTTAAAAACCAAAACAGTAAAATTCAGCATAACTCTATAAGATATATGTACTGCTGATCAAGTGTCCTTCAAATTATCTGCAGCTGAGCTTTTGGGTTTTGATGATTATATTCCACCCTATGCAACTGCTAGAGGCCAAGACATACTCAAAGGAGTAAACTTTGCATCTGCAGCTGCTGGGATTAGAGAGGAAACTGGACGTCAATTGGTAATGACAACTTTTTCATGACACATATATTCACTAAAACATAATTATGCATGTGTTTATAATGTTAATTATATTCTAATCATGTTTTTGAATGTTGCAGGGAGGCCGGATTACATTTAGTGGTCAGGTAAAGAATTACCTGGACGTAGTGTCCCAAGTTGTAAACTTTCTTGGCGATGAGGACCAAGCTGCAAATTATCTGGGAAAATGCATATACTCAGTTGGGTTAGGCAGCAACGATTACCTCAACAACTATTTCATGCCACAATTTTACTCCACCGGCAACCAATTTACTCCCGAGGAATATGCTACTTCTCTTATCCAAGATTACAGTCAGCAACTAAGGGTTAGTCTTTCTCCCCATTCCATTCATTTTTTGTGCTTTTAGGTTCATCAAAAACATTTTTCATGATTACATCTGACATATTATATTGTCCAATAATTTGATGAGAGAACATTTCTTATTAATCTCATATGAATTTTGATAACTGTACAAGCCCAAATCTTGCCCAAATTTAAAATGGGCCTTAAGTTATTCTCTCACCATGCCTATCTTTGAGTTGACATTTGGGCCTTTTTGGGGTCGAGTTCTATTTATGTATACCGTTGTAGATGCGTATGTACTTGGGTACTTGTTTCGTGTGCATGCATACATTATACATACATACATATATACCTATACACAGCCAGTTCCCGTTAGTTGGTTTTCTTTACAAGAATTATATTTTTAATTGTTGAATGCTGATTGGCGTGTGTTGTGTAGATCTTGTACAATTATGGAGCAAGGAAGATTGTGTTGTTTGGAATTGGACAAATAGGTTGCAGTCCAAATGAATTGGCCCAAAACAGCCCAGACGGTTCATCATGCGTAGACAAAATAAACTCCGCAAACCAAATTTTCAATAGCAAGCTGAAGGCACTTGCCAATGAATTCAACACTAACCTATCAGATGCAAGAGTTATCTTCGTAGACTCTTATGGCATTTTCCAGGACGTAGTAACCAGCCCTGCACAATATGGTAAAAACAAGGGCTAATTACAAAACCCCCTCTTTTATTCAACTTCAAAATACAAAACTGTTTTATTTTGTGACATTTCTACCGTATTTGATCTTTTTTTTTAGTTCATTCCGTTCAAATTGACGAAAAAGCGGTCACATAACCAGTTAAGTAATGAAGTAGCTTGGTCACGTCTCGCTTTTTCGTTAATTTTTACAGAATCAATTAAAGGTACATTTGTCACAAAACAAATATTACTTAAACCTTAGTGGTGATTTTTATTTTCACTTTTTTACTTTTAGGAGAACAATTATGTGACGAGGTTGGAACGTTCTTTTTTTCTTTGTTTGTTTTGATTTCAGGATTTAGAGTTACAAACGCAGGGTGCTGTGGGGTAGGGAGGAACAATGGCCAAATTACATGTCTTCCTCTCCAAACTCCATGCCAAAATAGGAATGAGTATCTGTTTTGGGATGCATTTCATCCAACTGAGGCCGGAAACGCCATCGTAGCAAGGAGAGCATACAACGCTGTTCGTGCCTCCGACGCTTACCCTGTCGATATTCGCCGGCTCGCTCTGCTTTAATCAAATCCTCCTCCTGCACATTTTGAATCAATGGTTGCAGTGACATATAATCATGCATGCACCATAAGATTCAAAAGAGAAAAATAACTTAGCTACTATATATAAACATATATTATATATATATATATATCATGCATTACGTCATGGTATTCTTTGTTGCAGTGATCGTGTTTGGTCTTTAGAATTTTGAGATGTTCATCAAATTTGTGATCTTCTTCTTCTTGTGTACTGAAATGTTTAAATTATATCATACGAAAATGAGTTTGTTTGGTTTTGAAAAAGAATAAGGAAGCTGTGAATATGAGTTTGCATGGACGTACGGCACCGACCTTCTCTCAATTATTTTCCAACTTTTATTTTTCCGACAAAAAAACAGAGAGAACATATATATACAGTATATATGTTGAATAGGTGAATTGCAATATCACCGCGTTATCCCCACCATCGTGACCCATCATTGTCGAAAACAATCACTCGTCTTTGCTTTTCAAAAAAATTTCTTGGCACACCGTTCGCTACGTTTTTACACAGAATAATTTAAACTTTTTTGTTCAAAACATCCTACGATAAGATTTATGTAAGCCACAACTTTTTACTTTTAGATTAACTTTTTGACACACATTATATTTCCAAAGATATTCATTTTGTTTGAAAAAATAAATAAATGTATATAAATCAGATTCAATCTCAACCGTTCAAAGTGTTTAAATCCAATGATATACATATATATATATATATATATATATATACATATATATATAATGGTGGGGTTGGATTGAGAGTAACATTATTATTAGCTAGGCTTTTGGAGTGTGAGAA
>CM031920.1:4242291-4544617 GCA_018703695.1 Prunus fruticosa | reverse complement strand
TGGAGTGTGAGAAGACAAATAAGATATTTCCTTGTATATATGTGGAGCCAAAATTGATTTAGTCGTGGAGCTTTCATCATCGGCAGAAGCTGGAAAGATCTGTTGCCTGTTAGCTGCAAACCTAATAGGGCATGCTTCCCAGCCATGGTCTCAATTATGAATTGTTGTCGTCCTGTTAATTCTGGCTACAGGCAATGTGGAACATGAAACTCTCTTTAATCGTAAGAGCTAATAATTCATATTATTTGTAATCAGCCTAAATCAGACCACATATATATTTAGTAAAGTACTGTCTTCTGCATCTGCAGTGTAGTCAGTAACCCAGAAGCTTTATGGGTCCAGCTCTTGAAAGCTAGATGCTATTCTAATTGTGAGTTAGAGGATACTGTGCTAGGAAGTAGACTCTCTTGGATCTGGTCCACTATTTAGATGGCAAAGATGCTGTTATGAGTAACGTTAGAAGGCTTATTATGAATGGTGAAAGCACCAATTTTGGTATGATAATTGGGTCACTCATATTAGAGTCATTGCTAGCCTGAGTCTTGTCCAACCATGCTCCTCAATTGACGTCGAAGTTAATTCAACAGATAGCAGCTCTTGGCGGTTGGACAACGTTAGTAAATACATTTGATTTGAAATAAAAAAAAAATTAACGCTCTGCCAATTGGGGTCTCTAGGCAACCGGATAAGTTGGCCCAGTATGATTTGGCCTTTGACGTCAAATGGAATTTATTTAGTTAAATCAGGGTACCACATCCTACATTCAGTACATAGAGCACTAGCTGGAGGAAATTCTCACACGTCACATAACATCTCTAGCCCAGGGAAAGAAATTTGGAAGTGTCATACCATACTAAAAATTCGATTATTTCTCTAGTGTATAGTATGAGAGGAAGATTTGCGGCGAGACTGAATCTATTTGCAAAATTACCAAGTCCCCTATTTGTGTTATATGTGAGCAGATTCAAGGAATCCATTGAACATGTTCTTTTCCTTGTCCTTGATTTCAGGCAGTGTGGTTTGGCTCTCCTCTCTATCTAGTATTGTGATACCAAAACTTTGGTACTCTTGATACTTGGTTGAGTAAGCTACTTAATGCTCTAGATCATGCACGAAAGAAGTGGGACATACTCACTCTTGTGAGTTTTTTGGTGTGGGAAATCTGGAAATTCATATGTCGAGCTGAGAATTGAGGGGCGCATAATAAGGCCTACAATGTGGTGATTAGAAAACATTATGTGCCAAAAAAGAGTTTATTGATGCGTGGCCGTAGGTTGACATCGATGATGCTACAGAACTAACAACAAGTGCTGATCCTGCTTCCTAGATTCCCCTTATGGAAAATTTTGTAAAAATTAATATACATAGGTGGGGCAATGAATTCCTTCAGATGACTTTGGGGTAATCTCTGGAATGCTAATGGGGACTTTGAAGGGGTTTTGGCTGGCCCTCCTCTGTGTGATTTATGTGCTTGCCTGGATGAGGCCAATGCGGCCATTCAAGGTATTGTGTTTGTTACTAACCTTAGGCATAGAGAAGTTCTGCTGAAATCAATTCAGACTCTATTATCAATGGAGTGAAGGGAGATGTGAGGAACAATGTGTGGTGTATTTTTCCCTTGCTCGAATAAATATCCAAGGCTTGTTGCTATTTTACAGGGAGGTGAGATGGAACTGGATTCACAGGCGTCTAATTGGCTGCTCACTTGGCAACCGTGATTGGTGTTAGAGTAGTGAAGTCTTGAAAGCTGGGCTTCATGACCACCACTGTATTTTGGTTCAGGCATAGTGTCTAATGGGCTACCATGCCCTCCTATTTGATTCACTTTTTGTGGGAGGTCTGTCTTTTTTGGGTCATCTGTTATTCAGTTAATAGGTGTAACTCGTTTAGTCGGATTCAGACTTCGCAATCACAAATATATTTGTATCCTTGCAAGAGTTCATTTCCTGATGATTTTTATTTCTCAGAAGTTCAAGGCAACTTCTAAGTGGTCAAGGATTCTTGGTGCTGCACGGATTGGCTTATTAGCTTCACTAAAGTTACTCAATTCCTCAAACTAGTGAGCTCAGGAAAAGGTTTGTATTTCCTTAAATGACGGGCATGTACATATAAGACGCGTCAAGGTTCTTTATGGTCGATGTAGGATGTTATGATAAGCTTTTCTTAATTGGTTGTTTATCTCCTTTTTTTTTGTATCTTTCATGCCTTGTTTGGCTTGAAATGAAATTCAATATTGACAACAACAACAAAAATTTAATCTAAAAAATGTGTCAGGATGGGAAAATATGTAATGGCGATTAAAAAGTTAAAAAAGGAAACTAATTACCTTTCTCATGAATTTTAATTTTATTTTTATTTTTTGTAAAAAGTTTGCTGCCAGTGTGCATCTTAATTTTAACATATATATTGTAATTCTTTGGATGAATAGAATAATTTATGATTAGATATGTTCAGTCTTATCATATAATATCATGAGTTTTTGAAATTTTAAGAAAAAATTTTATTTCTAGGAACTATTTCTTATGTTGAGTCTCATCATTTGAAAATTAATCACTTTATGTTCACGCATTTGTTTATCACATGCGAAACGCTCCATATAGATGAAGAAATTTCCATGCCCACGGAGAAGCATATTTCAATTCAATCATATATTATCATGCATTTTTACTTTTGTACATAATAATGCATGACTTGTAGACTGTCGCAAAGATATATCCGGTCTAATTAGTTCTTATATGATCGTGATAATATGAAAATCAAATACTTTATTTTCTCGAAAACAAGTATTGTAAAATTAGTAATTAAACAAAACCTAAAAATAGTATTGTAGATTCTTTCTGCTTATAATGGATCTCTATCGAAGCCAAATAATTGAGAGATGTGACTTAGCTTAGTTAGGGTTTCGAGCTTTCAATGTCTTGTGGTGGTAGATCATAATAGCCGAACCATGCTAATCTCTTTTCTTTATAATTTTCATCATTCTTACTAATCATTTATAATATAATATAGATGGTATTTTAAATTCATGGTGGGATTTGCTCGTCACTGAATTCATACGAGATTTTATTGATATATAACTGTTAGGTCATTTAGGAATCATACGGATTATCAGATTTTACTCTAGATACCATTCTTAAGCCATTTTTAAATTGATGAAGAGCTGTCTGTCCACTTCTTTTCAAGGACATGTGATATTTTGGGGTGAAAAAGGACAAGGTTCCAATTAGAAGTTAGGTAAGCAGGTGAATATTTACTTATTTTTTTGTTTCTAATATTCTGCATGTGGTAGCTACTTTCTCTGGGAGCATATCATCTGTAAGAAAACTATTTCAGTTCCTCTTATCCCAACAGTACACAGCCAAGGCTTGTTATTTATTCTTACCTAACTTCATAATGTCAAATTAGGCAGAAGGCTTAAAACTGCCTATGTAGTTTAGGCAATTTTGCTAGAAAAAAAACTCTTGTGGTGTTGTTTTATGGTTTGTATCTATGGGCTTGCTTTATTTGTTGGTGTTCGGCTGCATTTGAATTGAGTTTTTACTCATTTGTAATGTTTCCCACTATTAATGAATAAAATTTCCTTCAACAAAAAAAAAAAAAAAAAACCTTGTGGTGTTCTGTCAAATATTCAATTTTCGTCAATTTTATGTAATCTGAAACTGACTTGCAATCCAACGTCACGTGTAGTAAGTATTATTTTGCCCCGATTTTAATTACCTGATTCTGAGTAATTGTGTGTGAAATAAGCACCAATGATCATACCCTTTCATTAGAATTAATTAAAAAAAATTAAAACTACACAAGTTAAGTTCTGCCTAGCCTATAAAAATTAGCCACTCTGGCTTTTGTTTTCTGCCTGGTCTTTTTCATTCCCTAATCTTGACTTAAAATAAATTTTCCAAATTCGTTCTTCTGTTTTCTGTTTTCAAAATGGCTTGTGGCATGAAACTATTGTTGAGGATTGCAGCAATTTCTCTATCTTTGGTGTTGAACACTCAACATTTTGTTCAGGGAAAGCCACAGGTGCAGAGAGCTACAGGCTCCCTGCTTTTTCATATTTGGAGACTCTGTGTCTGATAATGGCAACAACAACTTGCTTCCCACATTTGCCAAAGTCAACTACAGTCCCTATGGCGTTGACTTTCCTCAGGCCCAACATGAAGGTATTGCAATGGCCAAAACATCATTCATGTCATTAGTCTGGACCTCTTCTTTTATCTTCTTATTTGGTATTTCTTTTCAAATACGCAAATTGCTTTTAAGAATAAGACGGTGCACATATCATTTATATTCTGTTTCAAAAGGGTAGTTGTATAAAATTATATTCTCCTGCATTTTGGTTAGAAAAGACTTGTGTGAAACAGTGATTATCTCCATTCCACACAAGTGTTTCTCGCATTTTGGGGTCCTTTAATTGTGTTTAAAAGATATAAACACAAGACTGGTTTGTGCTAGTGAACATTTTCTTGTCATTACAGCTGAGCTTATGGGATTTGAAAACTACATTCCACCATTTGCATATGCCAATGGCTCTGAAATAGTTAATGGAGTGAATTATGCATCTGGTGCAGCAGGAGAATTCAAAAAGAAAGTGGGAGTCAGCATTGCTGGTATATGCTTAAATCATTTGATTAACTTTTGCATTTGACAGGTTAATTTCCCAGTGTCTAATTATCTAGCACTAAAAATTTGCTCTTGCAGGGTGCATGTATCAGCATGGGAGAACAGCTGAAGAATCACAGAACCACAGTCTAGAATTATCGACATACTTGGGAAGTATAAGCTCAGCCAAAAAGCACTTGAACAAGTGCTTATATTCCACCTGGGATGGGCAGCAATGACTACATTAACAATTACTTCCTGCCTCAGTATTTCCACACCAGTGGAAAAATTCTACCCTTGAGGAATATTACAGAAACTTCTTATCAAACAATACACCCAGCAAATACTGGTTCATCAGTCTAATCTTGACACATCTTGCATGAATTTTCTTTCCTAATTTCATTGAGATTAAATGAATTTGAAACAACCGAAACAACAACAAAATTTGATTCATTTGTTTGATGTATTATGTTTTGAAGAGGTTGCGCAAGTATGGAGCAAGGAAGGTTTATTTGGTTGGCCTGGAGCTAATATGGCTGCACCCCAGATGCAAGGATTTCGACCTATGGCACCAATGGCATCTTCTTGTGTGGAAAAATTGAACAATGCATCCGACAATCTAATCAAAAGCTTGTGGCTCTTGTTGATGAGCTCAACACCAATTTTACTGAATTCAAAATTCATCTATGTCAACAGCTATGAAATGGGCTCACGGGACCCTACATTAGTTGGTACGTATAAAATTGAGTTGTGAATCTCTCTCCTTTTTTTGTGTTTGTCTGCTATATTAAGTATGTATCAAACCAATCCAGGTCTGCTAGTAATAGTTACAGGTTCTAAAACAAGATCGATCATTCAATTATTTTTTGTAAAGTTTAGTAACGGTTTTCGCTAAAGAAGGAGAAAAAAGTCAAAGTGAATATTTGTTTTTGTTTTGGTTTTGGTTTTCAGTTTTTGGTTTTGGGTTAAGGGTTTTGATGCTTGATTATGAAATGGATAAATCATCAATGTGCTATAACAAAACTCCTAGAGTGCCAAGAATGCCAGGAACTGGTGTGTTTTTGGGACGGATTTCATCCTAAGTGAGGCCTCCAATTAATCACTGCAGCAGAACCTACTTCAGCTTATAACGCTTCAGACACTTATCCAATGGATATCAGTCACTTAGTTCAGCTACAACTTGAGCCTCAAGTCCGGCGATCTAGTTACCTAGAAGCCTAGAATCCTTGCAAATAAAATCCATGTGAAAATCTTTTCCTTCATCAAAGGAACGAATATGTTTGTTTTGCTAGATAGGAATGTAATTGTCACATGTAGTTGAACATTTCTGTTTTAATGAGTTAAGTTTTGCCAACTAACTTTTTGATCTAATGGTACTTCATTTTCCAATTTTGGAGACGATATTAAGTTCTGAATCTTCGCCCAACAATTGAAAAAGAAAAAAAAAAAGGTGAGTTTTGTTACTGGTACCTACCTACTTATTTGATTAATATTTCTCTCAAAAAAGAAGAAAGTTTCAGGGCTTTAAAAGGACTTCAGCAAAAGTACATCGGACGATGGGCTGAACTGACACATGAGACTCCGTTCATGATCTCTTTTCCATTTTGGCCCCATTTTAAAGGGCCTACCCGAGTGAACAATTGTCGATAGTTAACGCACCATGACTGAAAGCTCAGTTTACCAATTTTATTAATCAAATCAATCAAAACCTCCAACAGCACATTCTTTTGATGGGTTACAAAATTGATATCTGAAAAAAGCGGGCGGTCAAATTCTTGGTTTAAAGGACAAAACAGCTAACATTTCAAATCCTCCTCCCTATAAACCCCTCTCCTGCCTCCATTTCTCTTTCTTATTTCTATTCATACCACCTTGTTATAATTTCATAATGGCAAAAGAGATAACATTAGGGTTCATCCTGATTGTTGTTTTCGTGGTTTCAATATCACAATCTCGTCTTGTTAATGGAGCACCAGTACCTTGTTTTTTCATTTTTGGTGATTCATTGGCTGATAACAGCAATAAATAACAACCTCCGGAAGCTTTGCTAAAGCCAATTACCAACCTTTACCGATTGCATTTCCAACTGGACCGACAGGGAAGTATTTTGCTACAATGGCCGGACCATAGTTGACATACTAGGTCTTGTATTCCATCACTCTTTTCTGAATCTCTTAACACGCTTGGCTCGCTATAACTGTTGTTTGTTCACATATTTCTAGGGCGTAAACTCTCACAGTAAAAAATATTTAAGTTCATCACCAGGAATGAGGCTAATTAGATGTTTAATTACAGCTCAACTGTTGGGGTTTCGAGAACCCCATTTCATCATTTTCAACTACTACCAGCCCAGACATTTTAAAAGGTCTGGAACTACGCATCAGGTTCAGCAGGAATTCGAGCAGAAACTGGCATCCGAGTGGTACGTAAATTCTGGTTAACCAAATAACATGTCCTTATTATATACATGCAAACCCTAGCTGAATAAAAAAAATTAACCTCATGCAGCTCGTATCAGCTTAACCACACTACGAAATCACCAGTTACAGCCTCAGCATTGCTTCCACACTTGGAAATAACGAATCGGCCTTGCTGCATTTAAATAAATGCTATTCAGTGGGAATGGGCAGCAATGAGATCATAAAGACTATCTAGCCTCAATTTTATGTCACCGGTGACAAATAGAATCCCGAACAATACGCCACACTTCTTATTGATCAATATTCGTCGAATAAGGTGAGTAGTCAATTTTTGACTTTGAAAAATACAATAATTGTTCAATTTAATTGAAAATTATTTATTTTTTAATTTGTTCAATGATGTTTTACAGCTTCTACCAGAATGGAGCGAGGAAGGTGGCCTTGATTGGATTGGGACCAATAGGCTGCACCCTGAAATGCAATTTCAACATTCGGTGCAAACGGGTCGGCATGTGTGATTATATGAACAGTGTCGTCCAACTTTTTAACCAAAAGCTTCTGGCTCTAGTCAATCAGCTAAACACCAATCTGACCAATGCAAAACCCATCTATGTCAACAGTTTTGGAATCAGCTTCAGGGGAACCGCAGCTGCTGGTACAAATACATTAATCCTTGGGACTAATTAACTATGCTTATAAGTGACATTAATCAATAAAATTAATTTCTTCTTTCTGTTCGTTTTCAGGTTTAGAGGTTTTGAATGTTGGGTGCTGCCCAGTGAGTGGGTTTGGTCAATGTGCTGCTGGCCAAGCTCCATGCCAAGTAAGAGTAGAGAGTATGTGTTCTGGAACAGATTTCATCCTACTGAGGCTTCAATAAAATCACTGGACAAGAACATACACCGAGTATATCAGTCCCCTTGTTCAGCTTAGTCTATAGTCATGCATGTAGCCTAGAAGCCAAAGCAATAAATTTCACTGGGAAATGAATCTTCCCCCATATAATCTGATGAATAAATTTGTTACCTGACATGGGATTAATATTTTATCTAATTGTAGAAGAATTAGTGGACGATCAAGTCGAACCTTGGGCACCTCCGTTAGAAGAAGTGGTCAAAATCTATATATTTTTTTTTCTTTTACAAACTATCACAACTTGCCAAAATAATTTGCATGTAGACATCATCATATCCCTTCTTGAGACTCAATCATATCCATACCTTATGGGAGAATATTGGGAATTAAATCCTTTGCCCATGCCATCTCTGGTTTCCGATTACAACCATTATCTATTATATTTCACTACACTCTGGTGTTTTTACACTGAGATTTCAACATGCTTTTTGTGCGGTGTTGTTAGAACTAGTATTTTTGGCACAACTAAAATATGTCTTAAAAAGAAATTTTTTATGTCCGTTGAGTTTAGATTTATATGTGGGTCGAATTTTTTTTTTTGATCTAAGCGTGCAACTGGGTACGCCCGGATTGTTTTGTTTTTTTGGCTGTTTTACGAAACCCCCTAATTATATTTGAAAACCGCTAAAAATATGACCTTTTTTTACATTTCCCTCATTTTAGTTTTCCTTCACCAGTACATTCTCATCTCTCACAATTTTACGAATTCTCTTCACTGGACCATTCAAGAGCTCCAGCTCCTTGTTCGCGGAGCCCTATTACTTCAAAGTTGAATGCTCAGTGACAGTCCCAGGTGCGATTCTCTAAAGCCCTAACCCCGATGCTTACATTATGAGTTTTCTTTATAGTTTAGAATCATGTTCCCTACTGCATTCATGTAGTTAGAGGCCTCATTGCTTTAATTCTTTATTTATACGGCATATTATTTTCGTTTAAATTCAGAAAAATTGATATCGTTAACTATTTTCTCGATTTATTTAAATATTCATTGTTTTAAGCTCGATCTCTGTACGTCTTGGATTCAATGTTCAGCGCTGAATTGGATTTCAATTTTCTTGTCGTATTTTTAAAATTCTGTTTTGATTTGCTCTGTTTTTCTTAATTAAAAAAAACTCCTGAAATATATGATTATCTCTTCGTTTAAGTAATCCAGTTAGATTTCTCGGTGAGATCGAACTAGTTTTCCCCGATTCTGTAGACGTAAGTTTTGTGCGAATTTTGCTTCAAAACTGAGGAATGGAATTTCTAATAGTAACGCGTGGGTTTTGTGCAGTGATTGCTCAGGGGAATCAATGGCGGAGATATTAATAAGTTTGAAGACGCTGGGATCTACACCTGCAATGGCTTGATGATGCATATGAAGAAGGTAAAACGAATTTAAACTCTAATTTCTTATACTGAGCATGTTAAGGTCTGATTCCTTACTCTGATTTCTGTTTGGCAGAACTTGACTGGAATCAAAGGTTTATCTGAGGCTAAAATTGATAAGATATGCGAAGCTGCTGAAAACCATTTCAGCTAAGAGATTTATATGTCACATGTGTTCCTTGATTGTAAGCATTTATGTCTGAAAAAATGTTCAGAGACAAAATCAACTTGTTATTCATAGTTTGAGAGAGGTAAAATCTTGTTGAAATGTTCCAATTATATAAGAATCAAAAAGTTGTGTACTTTTTATTAGGAACTTGTAGTTTCATGTTTAACTTCAGCAATTTTTTTTGTTTATCAGGCTCTAGATGGGGCTGATGGGTTCCAGAATACCCATCAAAGGCAACAATTTCAATCTGGCAGAATTTAGTATAGATCAGGTAACTTTCATGTGGTACATTTTTCTTTCATATATTATTTGTTGTTATCGTTGTTAAGGGATTTAGTGCCTTTCTCTTTCTAGTGAGTTACGAGTGCTATAAGGCTAAACATATCTTGGTCAGGTTGTATTCATTCTAGAGTCGAAAGGACATACTTCTTTGGATGATATGGCAGCAGAGGAAACATTAGAGGTAAAATCTATAGTCATTTATCTGGTTCTTGTACGTTTGATGCGTTAACTATCTTTCATGATATAAATTGTTCTAGTGAAATGTGATTGTTTTTGTGTAAAGAACAAAGTGAAGAACAACAAGTTCTGCCTCTGTCCATTTTTGCTGTGTTGATGAAAAGGCATACGCATAATTTTCTAGATATATAGGAGACAAATATTTTTCCACCATTTTCCTTAATAATGCATACTTCAATCATAATATATGTCTTCTAATATTCTTATTTGTTTTTGTTTTTATTCTTTCCTTTGGCAAATTCTTTCCGTAATAATGCACACTTCAATCATACCATTCAGGCCTAGTTTTGCCCTTTTATCATGAGGTTTTTCCTTTGGCAAATTACAATGGTTAAGTTGCTAAAATCGAGTTTTTACAAACAAAATGCAGGTGGCCATTGCCGCAGATCAAGTGTGAGTTTGATTCTTGTTAGATGATGTCTACGGCCAGTGCTATCATGAGGTTTTTGCATAGGTTACGTTGTAGGTTTGTTAACACTATTATGGGTGAATGAGTTGGAGGCTGTGTACAAGTTAATTGTAGATTTGGCAGCCCTATTATGCGTTTCTTTAATACTCTATAGAGTTTGTATTTGGAATTGATTATGGTATAGTTGTCAATGAAATGGTTCTTTCTTTCAAGTTTGGTTGCAATACTACTTTTCGTTTTGGTTGGAATTGATTATGATTGGTAAATATGAAACAGGAGGCGATCAATAAATTTTTTTAAACAAAATTTAGAGTTAAACACGGCGTGCAATGAACGTTGCCTTAAATGGAATTAATTGCTTTTCAAGCGCGTGCATTATATGCCATAATTAGACATTTAAGAGGCGCTGAGCACGCCGTAATTATTCTTTTAAGGACGGCACAGTGTCATAGTTTCTTCAACTGAATTAACGCTCACAAAGATGTCGTCTTAGGTTTTTATGGCAACGTTCCATCACGCACGTGATTGAGGAACACTATTTTCGATGCGGGGCTTTTATTGCTTGTGTGTTTCGCATCGTGATTGATAATTTACGTATGCTTTGTGAGCGTAATAGATGTATTTGGTGTAGTGTTTGGTTGCCCCAAAAATAAATAAAAAATTCATCCACAACCCTTTACCCTTAATTTCTCATCTATTGTAAGCGGTATTGTAGTTTCGACAAAAAAATAAAATAAAATAAGCGTTATTATGGCAAGTTTTCTTGTATTTGGGGTAGAAGACGACATTTAAAAAAAAAACAAAAAAACAAAAAAACAAAAAGGCATAGCTATCAATCTTGACTATGTATAGTTTGAGTGCCC
Source organism: Prunus fruticosa (assembly GCA_018703695.1). Lineage (NCBI taxonomy): Eukaryota > Viridiplantae > Streptophyta > Magnoliopsida > Rosales > Rosaceae > Prunus > Prunus fruticosa. Next base: position 4,533,352 of record CM031920.1, on the reverse strand, counting down.
TCCCAATTGCCCATTTGGCTTCACATGCATGTAACATTTCCAATCCCCTATGTCTATAAATACTCCCCCTCCTGTATCAATTTTTCTTCACTTCTTAATTTGTACACTTCCTCCTTCCCCTTTCAGTGTTATAATTTCCATAATGGCAAAAGTGCCAACAACAATATTGTTCATGATGGTCGTCGTTTTGGTGGATCGAATTCATGGAGTACCACAAGTTTCCTTGTTTTTTCATTTTGGTGATTCATTGGCCGATAATGGCAATAATAACAACCTCCTCACCTGGACCAAAGTGAACTACCAGCCCTACGGGATTGATTTTCTCACTGGACCAACCGGAAGGTTTTAACGGCCGGACCACCGTTGACATATTAGGTAGGTCTTATATATTATTTCCTCTCCCTTTCTAAATTTCTTTTATGTCTTTGGCCATACATTGTTCAGTAATACTTCATATATATATATATATATATATATATATATATATTATCAGCTCAACTTCTGGGTTTTGAGATTCTCATCCCACCATTTGCAACTAGCAATAAGGGTCCAGACATTTTAAAAGGTCTGAATTACGCATCTGGCGCAGCAGGAATTCGAGTCGAAACTGGCTCCCAATTGGTAAGTAAAACTAATATCATTGCAAATCAGCTTAATTAAATAAGTTATTAACATATCAAATTATATATTTTTCATTGTAGGGTGGTCATATCAGCTTAGATCAGCAATTCTTTAATCACCAAGTTACGGCCATACGCATTGCTTCTATACTGGGAAGTAACCAATCAGCTTTGCAGTATTTAAACAAATGCTTATATTCAGTTGGAATGGGAAACAATGATTACATTAACAATTACTTCAAGCCTCAAATTTTTCCCACCAGTCGCATAGACACCCTTGAACAATATACCGCAGTTCTTTATCTGAACAATATTCTCGCCAAATAATGGTAATTAGTTACTAATTAATTTCCCATATATGTCTTTGTAACTTGAACAAACAATTAATTAATTAAATTTACTGGTTTTTGAAGACTTTGTACGACAAGTATGGAGCAAGGAAGGTGGCCTTGGTTGGGCTGGGACTTATAGGCTGCACCCCAAATGCGATTTCAACATTTGGACAAATGGGTCTGCATGTGTTGATAAATTGAACAGTGCAGCCCAAATGTTTAACCAAAAGCTTGTATCTTTGGTCGATCAGCTCAACGCCAATCTGAGAGATGCAAAATTCATCTATGTCAACAGCTTTGGGATGGGGTCAGGCGACCCTGCAGCTGCTGGTAGATACATACACATTCTTCTTGGGACCAATCTCTATTTGCTATTGCTAAGAGGACATTAATTTATAATCAAGTAATTAATTAATTAATTATTTTGTTAATTAATTTCAGGGTTCAGGGTTGCGAATGTTGGGTGCTGCCCAGTGAACAATATTGGTCAATGTGCTGCTGGCCAAACTCCATGCCAAAATAGGAGTGAGTATGTGTTTTGGGATGGATTTCATCCTACTGAGGCCTCGAACCAGATCACTGGGATAAGAACATACACTGCTTTTGATCCGTCCGATACTTACCCAATGGATATCAGTCACCTCGTTCAGCTTAGGTTATAACCATCATGGAGCTTTTATGAGAAGTCATGCAAATAAACTTCACATAGAAATTGACCTTCCCCACATAATCTGATCAATAAATTGTTTTTTTTTGGGGTAGTAGCAGATATTAATACACATTGTTTTGGATTAATGTGTGACAGAGCAGCTGTAACTTGTATTAATCCAAATGTGAATCTTCATTCCTCTATTGTAATACAATAAAAAATGTGAATCTTCATATACTAATACAATTGTATTAGTATATGTTGTGTGGCGCCCGACGTCTTTTGGTTTCATAACATTTTTTAGCCTCGGTTGATTTGGAATAACAACTTCCATAATGTATTAATCCAAATTGAATTTGGTTATATAAATTGTAGCACACATGTTATCCGTCTAGCTTTCTAATTATAAGTTTAAGAATTTTGTAGTTTAAATAGTTAAGAGCATTTACTCATGTACACAATATACTGAAATTCAATTCCCCTTGTATTATAAAAAAAAAAAAAAAGTTTCATTTTAAGTTGGAAGAAAATTTGATTGGAACTCCTTTTTTGTTTTTTTTTGTTTTTTTGAGTCAATTGGAACTCTCCTTGGATGATGAACAATACATTGCCCAAGGGTTGTATGGGCTTTAGCAGAACTCAGTAGACCATGGGCTGATTCAAACCTAGTCATGGACTGACCCAACTCATTTATTAAGGAGTTGACCCATGTTCAATTTTACATTTTTTCAGTTTGGCCAAGCCTTAAGGGGTGATCCAAAATGTCATGTTAAGCAAGCTTTTGTAGATACCTTGCTATGTGCCCCTCTGAGTTTTCTATAGTGATGGCTTTATATATAGTATTTATGCGATGCTCTATTTCTTAGTTGTTGGATAAAATTGGTTAGCTTAATTCAGCAGTGAAGAGATAGGACCTTACCTAAGGGCTATATATAAGGCACTCGCTCTACTCTCACTTCATGCATGTTAATAACCTTAATTTGTTTTAATTTTAAATAAAAAAAGTTAGATAAACAGAATATGCAACACTTTTTTGAGAAATTTTGCAGTGTTATATTCATATAGACTTATTATACCTTAAGTTCATGAAATATCAGCAATGTTGTCCAAGTTATAAAATGATATGTATAGATTAGTAACATAATGTGGTGGTGTGAACGTCGCCCCAATATTTTTTTCTTTCCATTCTTATTGATAGGTTACAAAAACGGATCATATGCCAAACAAGTAGATGGTCAAAATTTTATTTAAAATAATGAATTTGTAATTATGTTATCTAGTCTCAACTTTTTACTATTCATCACTATTGTAATTAAAACCCATTTACCATGATAACCCTAAGTAGTCAATTACGACCATTATCTATTATCTTTTGGTTTCTAAAAAAACAGGAGGAAAAGAACTATAACCTTCATTTCTGTTATTATGGCGAGTTTTAATTATGGTTAATTTGTTTTGTAACGAAATTGACTCAAACAAGTCTATGTGTCTTTAATTAGTAAGTTTTTCATTGTATTTGTGTGGTCAAGAGCACAACATGTTTGGCCTCGCGAACATCCCAAGTATTAATAGAAAAACAAAAACACTAAAAAAACCCAAGTTTACAATTAGCAGCATACAATTCTTTGATAATGGCGACGAATTACACAGTTATATGGACGTTCATGATTGTTGTTTTGGTGGTTTTCATATCACAATCTTGTGTTCGTGGAGAATCACAAGTGCCTTGTTTTTTCATTTTTGGTGATTCATTGGCGGATAATGGCAACAACAACCACCTCAAGACCCCGGCTAAAGCCGATTACCTGCCTTATGGAATTGATTTTCCCAAGGGACCAACAGGAAGATTTACCAACGGTCGAACCTTCGTTGATATAATAGGTATTTTCCTACAGCCTTTTCTTTCTCTGCACTGCATACTATGAGAATTAAACAGTTTTTACATGTTTTATGTTATCATATATTGGTATGGTGCATTACATTTGGCTTTAATGATCCCCAGATTGGAACTAGTGAGCTGTGAATAAACTCACGACTAACTTTAACTAGAAACTTGATACATGTAAATTTACCTAATACGCATGATTTGTAGATGATTTTACGTATAAATTTCAGACCCGGGGGCCATGCATATTGTATTTTATTTTGTTATGTGAGTATACATATTAATTAATAATAAATATATACGTTTGCAAGGCATTCACAAAATGAGGCTAAAATTAGAACATGGATCTTTACATCACAGCTGAACTTTTGGGTTTTGAGAATCCCATCCCATGCTTTGCAACTACCAGGCGGCCCAAGAACATGGTTAGAGGTCTGAATTATGCATCTGGCTCAGCAGGACTTCGAGATGAAACTGGCACCCATATGGTAATTAATCAAGAGTTAAATAAGTTTACACAACTTAATTATATAATTAAGCAAATTGATCTGTATATATAATTTTCTCCTTTTGCAGGGCGCTAATGTCAACTTAAATAAGCAGCTGCTGAATCACAAAGCTACAGTCAAGCACATTGCTTCTGTGATGGGGCATAAACAATCATCTAATAAGCACTATTTAAACAAGTGCTTATATTCAGTTGGAATGGGTAGCAATGACTACATGAACAATTACTTCCAGCCCAAGTTTTATCCCACCAGTGCCAAATATACCCCTGAACAATATGCTACACTTCTCATTAAACAATATTCTCGCCAAATAAAGGTTAGCAATTAATTAACACCATGCACTTGTTTAATTAGTTTTTTTCCATTTTTCATATGCTGTCTTTGAGACTTTGAAAGCAACTATATTTATTTTAAACACAAGACTTGTTTGTTATAAAGACTTTGTACATGTATGGAGCAAGGAAGGTGGCCTTGGTTGGATTGGGACAAGTAGGCTGCGCTCCATATTCAATTTCGACTGGAACAAATGGCTCTGCAGTGATAGATAAAATGAACGATGCAGTTCAATTTTTCAAACGAAAAGCTTAAGTCTCTCGTCGATCAGCTCAACACCAATCTCACAGATGCAAAATTCATCTACGTTAACACTTATGGAATGTCCGGAAGTTCAGCGGATCGTACAACAACTGGTTTGTGGACTCTCTTTGTGCTATGATTTCTTTTAATTTCAATGTTTTCAAGTGCCATGAGCCGGTCAGGTCACGTGTTACATTTTCACATAATATCTATATATGATGTGAAAAATAGGTCATATATGACCAGCTCGTATATACAAATTAAATTCCTAGCTATGATGGTTTCAGAAAGAATAAAAGTTGACATTAATTAATTTGTTTTGTTTGATTTCAGGATTGAAGGTTTCGGAGGTTAATTGTTGTCCAGTAAATGAAATAGGTCAATGTGTTCCTTCCGCAGCTCCATGCAAGAATAGGAGCGAGCATATGTTCTGGGACTTATTCCATCCTACTGAGATGGCCAATTTAGTCACTGCAAGCCGAGCATACAATTCTTCTAACCCGTCTGACACTTACCCAATGAATATTGCTCACCTAGCTAAGCTTAGGCTATAATTAACCATGGAGTTCTAGTAGTCAAGCACATAAATTTCAGATGCAAATGAATAGGGCACAAATGTTTTTTGTTTTTTATTTATTTATTTGCCTTCATTTTGTTTGGGTACCTTATCAGAAAGTACAAACAGCCAGGGATTGAAGAAAGAAAAAAAATAAAAAGAATGGAAAACAATTCTTCTCATATAAATATTTCAGCATTCTAAGTCTCTAGGGGAATCCAAAAGCCTGGGTTTTATTGTGTTACAGTGATGATGGAGAAATCCAAAATCGTGGGTTTTGTTCACTCTCATTGATTGAGTACCCATATCAAAATATAAATGTAGGGTGAAGATAGAATAGGAAAGAGAAATAACCAAAAAGAATAAAATTGATTAAAAAGTATTAAAAAGAAAAAGGAAGTGTAAGTGGAGGAAAGAGAAGTGGGAAAATCAGCTCCCTAAATCAATTTTGTGTTCGTATATATCAGTGGACGAGGTCTTGATTAGATATTGGTTTTATTAAAGTACCCTTTTGTACTTGGGTGGATTTGTATTTCGTCCTATACTTGTATGATGTATTGTTTTGATGTTTTGCTTAATTGTGTTTATCTAACTGAGCTCCCATTTTTGTTATTAAAATACTTTTGTTTGGATAATATCACACAATTTGAAGAATTTCTGTTGAATATGAACCATGGTGGAATGAAAGCAATTGATCCATTGAAATAATTTAAAAACAATCGGGGCGATACTTGATGAATTTGAAAAGCAATTTAACATTAGCCGGTGATGCTATTTTTTGGTAGTGGGTGAAGGTGGTGAAGAAAGGGAAAGAGGATATATAGTCATATAAAAAAATGCAAATGTTTTATTTAATTTTTTTAAAATTGTATTCTTTGACAACTTTCTAATCCGTTGATAGACATGTTGAATCACTTGTCAGAATGGAACCACAAAAGACAGATTCATGCTCTAAACCTCTGCCACAGATGATGGATTCGTGCTTTATCAGCAATAGAAACTCTTATAGAGGAAACTGACTCTGGCAATTGCTATAGAGCTCGAAAATTTTGTGCCTTTTATAATAAAGAATTGTGTCTGAAGCCAAATATTATAGTACATTTACACCACATTTGCAAGATCTAGCTAGGAATATTAGATTGTCACGTATAATATCCCATTTGTTTTCAATTGATATGGCATCATCGATATCTGGTTGTGTATTAGTCCAAATATGAATCCTCATTCCTATACGAATATTTTCCTTTCTTTAATTTAGCATTCTACATACAAACTAAATCTTCCTCTAGTGCTATGGAAAAGATATCCCAAATTCAAATTTCGCTTAACGTTACAATGTGTGAGATTGAGAGTATAGGGATAACAGTTTTTTAAGATGAGGAACATGTACAAAGTCATCAAGCAGGCCTGCCTTAACGCTGGCCTAGAAGAGAAATATTCAAGCTACAGAGAATCGATGACCTCAAAGTGCCGTAAAAATCAAGAGCAAAATTTAAGAGAACTTAACTCATGAGATTTTGAAGCAAATTAAGTTCCCACGAGGTCTCAGTTCATAAAGACAATTGATGCTGGACATGTAAAATATTTCTAACAAGGTAAAACATTTTGAGAATTTGATCGATCAAATATATATATGCTGTGAAAAATCGATATAATGTGTGTAAGATTTAAAGTAATTTTAGGAATGAGCAAAGTCTAAGAAGAGTACCCTTATATACTCCCATGCCTTAGGCCTTTGCCTTTGCCCATGCCATCCGTTAGTCCCCAACCAAGCACACCATTCATTTGCTTAATTTGGTTGCCAAGAAAATTCATCTGTGAGATAATAGAGTAATTTTAGAAAGCACACATCTCTTAGTCCCCAATCTTAGAAACATATCAGAATATGAACTGCTTAAGTTGGTTAACATTTGAAAAATTTGATACACAAACAAACTTTTTCAAACACATGTTGTGAAAAATATAATGTGGATAACAGAGCATAATTTTATAAATGATGAGCAAAGTCTAAGAAGAGTACCCTCTCTGGGCCCTGCCTTTGCCCATGCCACCTTAATTACGGCCATTCATTTTCTTTTTTACTTTTCTTTTTATCAATGTGGAAGGGAGTCGAACTTGGGATTTCTTCCAAATATTGGAAAGAGAAGTACTACGAGACTAATAGTTAGTTGGTAATTGCAGCCGTCTATTTCCCTTTAGTTGCAAGATCAATGATCGTATATAACACAGTAATTCTAGAAAATCTGAATCTTGTACTATTTTAAACAAATTAGATAGTATCATATGATCATCATTTGATGAATAAAAATTTGGAATACTTTTGGTGTAATTAATTAGTTAGTATTAGATCCCACTGGGATTGTAATCCGCCAAGATCGATTCTGTTAATCAGTTTCTCATCGTGAGTATTCTATGGCAGATGAGGGCTTCATTGTATTTGTGTGAACCAAAATGCTTGGCCCCCACGACACATATTCATTCTACCAAACTCAATATTCACAGTATTAAATAAAAATAAAACAAAAACAAGACCCATTAATTCAGTGTTAACAAAATTACGTATTTTAATTTCTCTAAAAAAAACCAGAACAAAACAAAATTACGTATTTAATAATAAATCCTCTCACTATATAGACATTCCCTCTGCATGCGCTCCATTCTGGCCTTCCACATCTTTGTTTTCATAATCAATACGTCTCTTTCTTTGTTCACTTTTCTTTCAGTGTTACTATAGCTAGGGCTATATATATTCTTTGATAACCAATGGCAACAAATTATGAGATGGGTGTTAGATGGTTCAAGATGCTTGGTGTTTTGGTGGTTTCAATATTATTATCACAATATTCTTTTGTTTATGGAAAAGCGCCGCAAGTACCATGTTTCTTCATTTTTGGTGATTCGTTGGTCGACAGTGGCAATAATAACTACGTCCCGACCTTGGCTAAAGTGAATTACCTTCCCTATGGGGTTGATTTTCCCATTGGAGCAACAGGAAGATTTTGCAATGGCAGAACCACAGTTGATATACTCGGTCTTGCTTCTCTCTCTCTCTCTCTCTCTCTCTCTATATATATATATATATATGAATCTCTTTTAAGTACATTATATTGTTGATATCTCTCTATAGCTTAGGAACTATACATGTCACAAAGAGGAATTTGTAGTTTGTTGATCTATTTACTATTGATACGATTAAGTTGAGGATGAAGTGTGTTTTAAACTTCGATTCACGGTCCAAATTCACAAGGTGGCTATAGACGGTACGGAAGTTCAGAGTTATGATCAATGGTCCAAAACATCTAGCAAGAAAATATTTCTCTTAATTTTGTTATAATTAAGAATGTTGGTAAGATATGCACACAACACATGGAGGCTATAATTAATTAGTACGTTTTTTTTTTGTTACTTAACACATTACAGCTGAACTTCTGGGTTTTAAGAAACCCATCCCACCATTTGCAACTACTTGGGGCCTGGTCATACTTAGAGGTCTGAATTACGCATCTGGCGCTGCAGGAATTCGAGCTGAATCTGGCACTGAGATGGTAACTAATCACACCAAATTAACATGACTTATATATATATATCTGCAAAGTTAATTAGTATTAATTAATTATACAATTTATATGAAAATTTAATTTCTGTCCTCTATATATATATGCAGGGTGTTAATGTCAACTTAGATCAGCAGTTACGAAATCACCATGTTACAGTCTTGCGCATTGCTTCCATTCTGCGACATAAAGCATTAGCTCTCAAGTATTTAAACAAGTGCTTTTATTTTATGGGAATCGGCAACAACGATTACATTAACAATTACTTCCAGACTCAGTATTTTAACACCAGTCGAATATATACACTGGAACAATATGCTTCAGTTCTTATTGAACAATATTCTCAACAAATTATGGTAAGTATTAGTTATTAATTTACTAATCTTCGCGCGTCGTTGACTTTGAGATCTAATCGAAAAGTACTTATTTGTTTGATGTTGGTTTTGATTGAAGACTTTGTATAGTTATGGAGCAAGGAAGGTGGCCTTGGTTGGAGTGGCACCAATAGGCAATGCAACCGAACCTTTTAATGAAAAGCTTAGAGCTCTGGTGGACAAGCTCAACGCCGATCTGGAAGATGCACAATTCATCTATGTTAACGCTTCTTCAGTGTCACGTCCTGCTGGTACTTGGTTACACTTTTGTGCCTCTTTTTTCTGCTGTGATCCTGTCATATGCGACACTTCTCTCGTATGAGGAGAGAGATATATGACAGGGTCGCACAAACTAAAATTCCTAGCTGTATTTTCTGAAAGAGTACTAAAAGTGACATTAATTTGTTTTGTTGATTTCAGATTTCAAGGTTCCGAACATTAGCTGCTGTGCAGTAAATGCACTTGGGCTATGCAATCCTTTCGAACCTATATGCCACAATAGAAGTGACTATGCATTATGGGACTCATTCCATCCGACTGAGGCCGCCAACATAGCCAGTGCAGGAAGAGCATACAGTTCTCAAGACCCATCGGACACTTATCCCATGGATATCAGTCACCTAGTTCAGCTTAGTCTATGATCATTGTTGGGCTCTAAAGCCAGGCAAATAAAAATTTCATATGGCAAACAGAAACATCAACCATATATATATATATATAGAGAGAGAGAGAGAGAGAATTAATATACTATATGTACGCTTGGATGTATGAGACATATAATAATAGATGTTCAAACCAACATTATAAAAGATTCAATCACATGAGAGTTGCAGGAAATTGTTAGTGTAACGTCTCACAGAGTTTTAGTAGTACACATTGCTGCAGGCACATATTTAAAATACAGACAAAGAAATCCCCTTCTACTAATGTACTTGGTACCAACGTCTTTCACAAAGCCAAGTTGATGAGTTATGCTTCCTACTACTTGACAAAGTGCCTGTAGCTATCATCATCTGGTGTCTTTACATACCCACCATAGAAAATTAATTCGGCAGAGACGACGGTCCAAGCACATTAACTGCACAGGAATGTAAAGGAAACTGTTTGAAGGGATGCATGTAAAGGTGCTTGCATATAATATATGTGCAGTCAAATTACAATGTGAATAGTAATTTGTTATGAGGTTGATAATTTGGGATATATGCGTACTTACACTAATTGAAGGGCCATCGGATCTTGGCGTGAATTGTACTGATGATTGGGTTGTAATGCATTCACTTGAAAATAGTTCCGAGAGTCATATGGCTGAGACTGCATGATCTCATAACTTCCCCCTCCAGCCATCACATTTATGTTTTGCTGGCTCCTCTCATTCTCAGCTATCTATAGATCCCATTCACAAGCCCCATTAATCACTACTAATTAAGTACTACATATATACTACTAACACAAACACAAATACGATACACACGCGAGTGCACATCACATGCATATTTTTCTAGAGAGGGAGAGAGAGAGGGATCACCTTTGCTCGTAGGAGCTGGTTGTTGTTATGCAAGTCAATTTCCTGCTAGGTACATTTTAATGTTAATGAAAACCAAGAAAAATTAGTTTCATTAACAGAACAAAACTTATATGAATGATTTTGAGCAGTGTGAGTGCAACTTCTTTTGGTAACCTCAAATACCAATTTTTGGTAACATGTAAAGAATTCACTGTTAGTCAACTTATAGAAGCTAAAAGAACCATATTGAACATTACCTAATGAAAACAAAATGGTTAAGAGAGGTTTTTGTTAAAAATCAAAAGAAAATTTAACAAAGCTTAACCCGAAATTTTAAGCTTCAATCAAGTTTTCATGAGAACTTTTGACCAAATTAGACATTCAGCAAACAAGTGATAACTTTTAACACTAGCTTCTAACGTGCATGCACTCAGTTGATAAAGACAATTTGATGCAGGCCTACAGTCTCCAAATGCATATGATCATGAACCCCATTTACAATAGATCAAACATACCAGTACATGCATGTAAGTAAATTGTTTACTTGATAAGTTGGTAAACATGCATTGAGCAGTGATACTCAACAAACTTTTCAAATACGATGAGAAATAGTAATGCATGTAAGAGAATGCAATTTTATAAATGAGGAAGAGTCAAAGAGTGGTACCCTTTTCTGCATGTACTCAATTTCGGCAAACAAGAGCTCATTCTGAGAGAGAGGATCAAAGATTAATAAGAAAGAAATATAAGAAAACAGAAAAGGAAAAACTTGTCAATGTCTATGCAAAAGCTAGCAAAATACAAGTAATAGTTCAAATCCCAAAAATCCATCATAAATATAGAAGAGATACCTTCTTGGATCTGATTCTGTTGATTCCTTTCTCTAGTTTACTCTCCAGGTTCTTCAGGTCTTTCATATTCATAGAACTCAATGACTCGCCCATCATATGCCTGTCAAAGAAAAGGCTGCCAATTTGAAAATCTAGGATCTGGGAAAGCTTTTGGTAACTAGGGTTGAACTTGATCCCTTTAAGATTACCTGCTTGAGTTCTGCAAATTCCCTATCTGAGCGCGCAGTTTCGCAGCTTCTTGTTGGTAGTACTGAGATTTACATCCATAAATCAATGGTTAAAACATCTCATTGAAAATATGATCAAAATCAATAAACACTGCTTTACTAGTTATGATGCATGCATTAACAATTCATTCTTATAGTGCTTTACCAATTATATATATTCCACATAAGTGTATGTGTGTGTGTAATATGTAATATATACAATTATTATAAATTAGGGCTCATATATATAAAGAAATTCCATCAATTAATATATTAACTTCTTACCAAGGCATTCAACTAAAAGCTTTAGCTTTACCGGTATTTTTGGTTGTAATAGAATGAACAGAACAACTGGATTTATATGGCTCACCCAAATTCCAGGATTGATATTGAAAATGATTATGATGACACTAAAGAGATCCAAAAATACAAAAGAAAAACAAGACTTGTCTTAGTCATGGATTGGTTTTGTTCAAGATCTACATAACTGAGTTCAATATTCACACCCTTAGAGGAGAAAGTATATGATAATGAAATCCAGAGACCAGAAAGAGCTAATCTCACTTTTCAAATCATATTCCAAACTCATAAACTTTTCTGTCAAGTATCTGTCATCGGGGTAAATAATACCTGAGTACTAGCTTCGGAAACAGATCCGGTATTTGTAGACTCTGCGCATGCCTTCTTGTACCTCTCAATTGTTTCTTTAACACTGCATGGTATGCAATCATAGCATTAATATATGAATCTATAAAAGACTAGAAAGTAATAATAAGTAACACTTCTAGTTACCACAAAAGAATGTCATCTATTGGTACATGGATATATACACCTAATATTAGTCATGTAGTCCAACCAATATGCATAAGACTAGTGCTCAAGGAAGAACACCAAGTTAAATATGTACCAAATCCTCAAATGCTATAAGTGGGCTGCATTTATAGCATTTCTTAAACATATCAAATATTTAAATAATCTCCAAAAACTGAAAAGTTTTCAAACTCAAAAGAGAATTTGAGTATATAAGATGAACTTTCATAGACAAAGAAGTTTTTGGGTGTAAAGTTTCTAAAATAATTTCTCTGAATCATTATGATAGTTTGAAACTAATAAAAAAGGCTTACCATGAGAAAAGCTACCTAGCAAAGGATTCTTTCTATTTCTGTGGCTTATTTAATCAAACTTTCAACAACAAGATTCTTGAAATAAGTTCCTCACTACTTTCTTCCTCAAGAGAAACTATGGAATTAAAGAGCAAAATATTAATAAACTTTTAGGGGACATAAAATTCTAAAACTTTATGAACATGGTGTGCGAGCCTATGGTTGCTGTGAAGAATTAATTATCTAGTTAGTGACTTTAATTACCAAGGAATAATATATGAATTAACCATCATGATGCCACTAGTTATTTTCTAAATCATAAGATATTACAATTTTCTGTAGTGGAAAAGACATTGACTTATAAGAGGTTTCAAGTTCGAATCCCCATGACATCTTAGTTGTATGTGTACTGTGTGTGTGAGAAATCGCTTATACAAAAAAGAAAAGAAAAAGGTAATCTTCCTTGAAGTAACGGATATTTTACATTATTATTATTATTTTTTCAAATTTGAAATATTTGCTTACCCCTTAAATAATAGCAATATAACATCTTGTAAAAATATAAAGAAGAAACTTACTAGCTTTGCTCATCCAAAGTAATGGATAGATGCATTATAGTGGTCCCATTTCATGATACTTACAATTGCGTCAATTGCTTATCAACTAATTAAGCATGATCCAAATACTATTAGGCTTGGCAATTAATAGTGGAGCTCTCTTCATAACTAGCTTCTTGTGTATCTTAATTAGACTAGACATAAACTTCTGAGATGCATGTCGGTTTACTGAAAAACATATCATGTAAAGGGGGTTTCCAACCACAGCCAAATTTCCTGTGTTGGGAAAAGGGAGAGAGACACAGACACAGACACAGAGAGAAATATTCATTGAACTATTTATAAATGGTAATTAAAGTTGTTTCCACAAAAGGAATGCTTGAAATTGAAGAAAGCATGATGCTTGTTAATTTCATCAGCTTATTATCCTCTCTAGGAGGATGAAGTCTTTTATCCACAGCAGAAATTCTGACTCAGATTCTGCCTGCAGTGATATATATAAATTGGAATTTCTTTTCCCAAGCTCTAGCCTTTTGCCTCCCCTTAATTCTTTTTCCTAGGTACACATATGCTATTGATATAAATTAAGGGCAAATAATGCTACTGAGTTAAGTTGAGATTATGGTTAACCTCAAAATTAGGCAAACACTAACGGTCAAATTAAACTAACTCTTTCAGTTAACTGAACCTAAATAATGCATGATAAAACATCTCAGTTTGCTTGAGACCAAAACGAAAACTCAGTTGTCTGAGTTAGACCTGCTGATCTAGTCAATCAGTCTCAAGTGACGGATGTGATGCACAACCACATATCAATATCATAATAAAAAAAAAATCAATGAATATATTATTATGAAAACACAACCTAAGATTTCACTCTTTCCTATGGCCTCTGATACCTTAAAATCCTCGATCTTGTGATTGGTTGCCTGTGCCACGATGGCGCAGCTCCCCAATATGATTGGTTCCACCATATTACAGGCCATAACTCTTGCCACTCATTACACAAGGGACATTGGCCTCAAGTTTACCCTATTACCCACCTCGAGTAATTCACAAGCAATTAAAAATTCGGGTTTATTTATACTTTAAAGAAGTGAAAGTAAATATATTAATATAAAATTTGATATTTTCTGTCTGAAACTCTGAGAACATCAAAGCCGTCTGTTTTAGCAGAGCAGGCAGCGACATATAAGCCAAATGCTCAGAACTCTCCCATTGGCTTGCAGTTGTCGTACGTTGTCTCTGCTCACTTATATCTCTCCCACACTAAAAACTTGCATAAATATATCTATGCAAGATCTTGAGCAAATGCAAAGGCCATTCTCCAATGCCCAGCAGTGGCATCTTCATGATGATCCACTTGAGCTATGATCTCATATATACTCTCTTTCACTTCAAGAGCAATAATTTGAAAAAAGAATTCATAAAAGAATTTACCTTTGTGATAAAACCCAGGTAGAAAAAAAAAAAAAAAAAAAAAGACCAGAAAGGTTAAAATTTAGGGTTGAAGATACTGAGAAAAGGGAAGAGAACCCAGTGTAGGAATAATGACATAAAGCTCTTTTGTCAGAAGTCAAGAACCGAAAAATCGTGTGTGACGTGACCAAAGATTCTATTAACCGAGACAAACAATAGAACCCAACACCTAACCCTAACCAGACCTCACCCATTTCCAAAGAAATGTGAAAATTGAGAAAAAAGAAGACATTTTGACACTTGGGTTTTGATTGGCTATGGAAAAATGTCTCCTTTACTCGATTTAAGGGTTACCCACTAAAAGATTTTGGACAAATTGATTACCGAATGTAGTTCCTAATGAACCCTAATTTGGGTATGTGGAATATTCCACGAAAAGAAAGTGAGATTTGGGAAATTTTAAGGGAGATTAGGAGAAAACTCTTCTGGGTATGAGTGGTTGTGGCCTGATTTGGGTGTACAAGGGAGATTGTAACATATTTCAAGCAAAACCCATCTGGGTGTATTGGAACCCTAATATGTGCTTTTTTCAGAGAAGGTCTTGTCATTTTTATTTTATATATTGAATTGTACTTTTACTTTCCTGGTGTCCATAACTGACGTGGTATTTAGGAAGTGTCAAGGAGATTGGAGGTTGGGCTAATGGGGGCATGACAGCTTGTGTGTTGTAGGCCTTCTTAGCTTAATAGATGACATAGAGTCATGCAGAGAGAGAGAGAGAGAGAGAGAGAGAGAGAGAGAGAGAGAACAGAAAATTAACAACAATGGAGGGAGGTAAGCAGGTGATCTCAGAGGCCTGCATACATTCCCAAAACCACTACTTGTTGCCATTTACATCCATGATATGCTTCTTTTCCTATCTATTAGACCAGATCTATGTTAGCACCAAACCAAGAGCTAAGAAAATGATCATAAACAGAAAAGAAAAATTAATAAAAATACCCATTAAAAGCACATACATGGAAAAAAACAAAAGATAAGAAAGAAAGACAAGTGAATCTTATAAGTTAGAGAGATAGAGAGAGAAAGAGCTCAATCTCAACTCAACTGAGTACCATTACAATGATTATGCTTTCCTGCTTAAATCCACCCAAAGATCTACTGCAGAAGCAAAAATCTTGAACACAGAAACACCAATAGCTTCTTAAAAATGCAAATTTGTAGCCAAATTTTGCAACCAAAAAAAAAAAAACAACTTTAAGAAGAACAAAGGGCTTTTAAAAGGTGAACTAAAACTACATTAGAAAACTTGGGCTGAAAGAAATTTTAAGAGCCTTCAGTAAAAAATCGAAATGAAATAAAAGAAGGAAATTAAAAGCAGTACCTGTTGTTGGCATACTCATAAAGTCGGCCACGGTTAGAGAAGACTATGAGAGCAACCTCTGCATCACAGAGTACAGAGAGTTCATAGGCCTTCTTGAGCAACCCATTGCGCCTTTTGCAGAAAGTGACTTGACGGTTTGTTGTGTTTTCGATCCGCTTGATCTCGATCTTTCCCCTACCCAATTTTCTTTGGGGAGAGTCCAGAGACATGGATTTGTTTTCATAGGCCATAGTTGCAAGCTGAATCAAGCACAAAGAGATCAATCAAGGAGCTAATTAGTTGAAAGACCCAGTACTTCAGTTACTCTCCATCTACTTGATTATGAACAAAAAAGTTGAAGCAAGAAACATATGAAATGAAAACTTGGTGCAATACTACTACTACTACTACAACAACAACAACAACTAGCTAGCTCTAGCTAGGTAGCTAATTAAGCTAGCATCCTCAAGTTCACGAAATTGTGAACTGAACAGAACTAAGTTTTGAATTGTTAACTTTTCTTTTGGATTCTTGGGGAACAAACAGAAACAGGTGGTAATTAAATAAATCTGGCTGAGAAGCCAAAAAGATTGATGGGACTAAAAGAAGTGAGGCAACTGAAGATGATTTATGAGATAATGTTTGAGTATTTTGCTCAATGACATGGTAAGAAAACAAAGAAAAGATCATGGATGGTGATAATTAAGGACAGAAACAGAGGTTTCTACCTTTTGGGTTTTCTTAGCTCTTTTCCTTTCTCACAAATCTAAACAAGGAGATATGCAGAAAATGGAAGCGAGGTGGGCTGAGAGGTGGCTATTTATAAAGGAAAAAAATGACATTTCCGAAACCACTTCAATTTTTATTCTGCAATTTTTTAGATATTATTATTTATAAGCAGATTCTTTTATAATAAAAAAAAAAGTATGTATTGGAGATGAAGCAAAGGAGAAGCTAAATGGGAAATGGGAATGATTCAGACTCTATCGACCATTCATTTTATTAATTATTTAATCATCAATTGTATTTTCTTACCTCTGTGTGTGTATAGAGAGAGAGAGAGAGAGAGAGAGAGAGAGAGAGAGAGAGAGAGGAAAGGTACTTTCTGAAAGCGATTATTAATGTGGTGAATGAGACGTTGGGCTAGGCAGCTAGCGAAGCTAGCACACCTGCCTTTAGGTTAAGATCTTTATAATTTTTTTTGTATAAATAGTAAATATAGGAGCAAAATTTTCAGGAAAATTTTGCCATTTATTTTGTTTTTGTTTTTTTATTTGCTCTGACTTTTTAAAATTACTTTTACTTATGAATTATTGGTTTGATTTATTTAATGAAATGAAGAATTGTTATTTTTAATGTAAAGTACATAGGTCGGTCGGACTTCACTAGTACTGCTGGCTGTAACTTTACCTTTCATTTGTTGTTATTTCTAGTAATTATTTGAATTAGTTTCTAAATATGGCATGCTTAATATATGACTTTTTCTACGCTTTAGCCTAAGATAATAAAAGGTCAAGGTTTAACCAAATAGAAAAGGATTTCATATGTCAGTAAATTTTGTTGATAAGCTTATTTGAACTATATAACTCATCTGTCTGCCATATGTCTAGCCATATATGCAGCTCCATAATGTTGCTGAGCAATATACTCTTGATATGTAGTGTATTGTTGCTCTTGCTCTGTTTTCTTTTTTCTCTGTGTTATTTTTTTGTTGTCGTTTGTTTGATACAAGCAGTAGTCTAAACTACTATAAATTAGCCACGAAAGATTCAATGCTAGGAGAGATTCGATGCAAGGATGCGGATTCACTGCTGTAATTAACCGGCCAAACCCACGTCTGCCTTTTCATTATGACTTTACCATCTCATCATGCACGCACTCATATACTAGTTAATTTGAACCTTAAGATATGGGGGACACAACATTTGATATCTGATTCGACCTAGCAACAGGGGCAGCGCCCACCTGTGTACTGGTGGGGTTCTATTTGGTTTGTTATGCCATGTCACTCATGGTTTGTATGTAGAGGACATGTCACTTTTCCTTTACCCACCTTATTGCAAACATAGGGATGATAACAAGCTAGCGAGGAAATGTGTAATGTTGGCCATGCTCTACCATTGGCAAAAACACAAGCATCCATCTTTCTCTTAATGTTGCCACATAGCTACAATCTTCTTCATACTTGTACACTTAACTCAGGTGCTTGTATTTCCACACTAGCTCATTGTTTTAAATATTCGTATCTTTGATTAGAGTGTGAATTTTTGGTTCCTAGTATAACTTTGTATATTTCAAGCATGAAGATAAGGCATTGAAAGTAGATGTGAACTTGAAATTTTTGTTCTCGAAAGTCAAAACTCATTGTGAGATCGAGTTGAAATATAGTCACCCGTTGGATGAAAGGAGATCATGAGTCCAGATTCCATTGGAAAGCTAGAGGCTTTTGTTGATTTGAATCGAGAATTGTGAAATTAAGAATGATTGTACTTGTTTTTTTCCTGTAATTCTGGGGTTATTAATGATTATAACCATTGTAAATCTCTCTTCAATCAATTAGTCATTCGAGAGTTGTTAAGCAAATTAATATTAATCTTTGATATACGCCATCATTCTCGACCTACACAAGAGGACCTTGCCGTGTAAAACGATATGTCTCATTTTGACAAATCATATATGGAGACGTACTTTAAATAGGGTTGGAATGATGTAAGTTTTGGCAAGCTCTACCATATTTTCGTAGAAAACCACAACGTTGATTTTCAAATTGGAAGAAGAAGATGATTCAACGACACAAAGATTTTTCAATAGAAAATACGAGTGAAAATGACTAGTACATGTATAAAATTAAGAAGATCAAGAGAGAAATGTTCAAGAAATTATTGTATGTAACCGTAACATCACGTGACATGCTAACGTGGCATACATCTGATTGACCAAAAGATTACTTGTAATGTTTGAACTTGTTTTAAAATCAATAAGATAAACTTTTGGTATGTTTCTTCTCTTGTCTCTTGTACATATTTTGCTGTGGACTGTGGTGACGCCATATATATATCATCAACCTTTATTGAAACATCAATATCATCCTCAACCAAATGCCGTGATTCGATTATATGTATATATCATATAATTTTTCTTCTTCCTCTGCAGATATCATGTGTATGAACTTTCTCAAAATGTTCCAATACACCTTTTTAAATCATTTCGCCATATCTGAATTTGCTTAGTTCTAAAATAGAAAGGCCATGGTAATTATCCATGTCCTCATAGTCAAAACTCTTTAGCTTCACAACAAGAAAATCTCCCCCATATCTACAACGAGGACCACATTGAGGGCAACTGGTACCATAAATCCCTGCTCACATATATATACATCCACACATGGTAAATGTTAAAAGGAGTTTTCAGTAAATTAGACTCTTGATCGAGATCGAACTCACGACCTATCCTAGTCTTAATTTAGTGATACTTTGAAGGTAAATGAATCGTGCAAACTAGGAGTAGGAAGAAAAAAATGAAAAGCCAAGAGACTGGTAAAAAGGAAACTTTATATATAGCCCTTTGTTGACATTGTCCTACGAAAAGGAACACTATAGCTAGCCCTATATATGAACATATATTCCTATTGTGAAAACAAATTTCAGCAGAAAGGAAAACAAAAGTGAATTTGGTGTTATGAAATTCCCAAATTCAGTTTGATAGGACTCTAGGAATTTCCTAACGGCTCAAACATATTCTTATTAGTTTTCATTATATACTGGCTATATGTTTCACGAAAACACTGTCAAGCCATTGTAAATCCAGAAACCAGGCAGCTTTGAATTGTTTAGCTAAGAAGGGAAAGGAACTAGTTTAGTTCATAGATGATAACCTTTATAATACCACTTTAGTGGTAAGTTCTACTTAACATATATTTGTAAACCTACACTAATTAAGTTAATTACTACACAATTAATAAACACTGAAATGTTGAAAAGTAATTCCAAGTACAAGCCCCAAAATCTCATGATTTTAATATATATTCTCTGGAAAAGGGACCACAAAAAAGCAACAATATACATTTCTTTCAAATGATGTTGAGAGGTTCCATTAAAGGTGCATGTCTTCAATGAAAGACCTAAGACCATAAATGCATCTCATAGTCCATTGCAGTAGTCATCTTCTTTATTCATTGCTTTTGTTTTTGGTCTTTATGGATTTTCTTAATTTGTGAACTAATTACTACTCGTTCTGATTAAGCTTCTAGAAATATACACATACAAGAGCGCTCAATCGCTAACCAGTTAGACCAAGAGAGAACTATATAGTTCATATACTCACGCTAAAGTTGAAAGTCCCAATTAAAATTATAAAAATAAATTATAAAAACAAAAATATTAGGTCCCATGAATTCCTACCTAATTACGGTTGCTTTGTACAACTTTAAGTGACACATTTAGTATAGAATCGGTCACTCTTTCAAAAGCTTACCAAAAATGATTATAAAAGCTGATCTCTCAAGGCTCAAGCTACCAAGTGTAGGTGGATGGTGAGAACCCTCTCCTGTATACATGGCAGCCAGCAATGTTCAATGTATATGATACTATTGACCTTAGGAACAATTAGCCATGGGAGAAAAGGTGACCTCTTTCTATGCTTTGTTTTCTAGTCTTGCAAGAGTTGTAGATCTCTAACCCTTGCAAGAATGCTTTTAATAATTTGATACATATCCACCAAATTTCTGATAAATTCTTCATTTCACTTATTCACATCATCGTGAAGTCTTTCCATTAAATTGAACTTGGGATTTTGAAAAATTAATCATTGAAGACTTAGTTGAGTGTGCATCTCTCTTCAATTGCTTCCGCTATCTGTTCTACATCCTTTTTTCTCTCATGATTCCAGAAACTTAGTTGAGTGTGTGTTGGGTGTTTTTAGTCTCTTTAGGAGAGTCATGTTGGTTAGTGGCTAGTTTTTGTCATTGATGTCATTGGAATAGATTCAGGAAAATTATGGCTGTTGAAAAGGGTTATAGAAAAGGTATTTTTGAGAGTGATTCTATCCAGATTGTATGAGCTTTTCGGCTGGCTCAGGTCACAGAAGAAGTTTTATCAATGTATGCCATATTGTTATTGGGATGTGTTTCCTCAATTTGACTGCTTTTCAAAATTTCTCATTGAAACTTTTATTAATTTAACTATGAAAAAACCCTATAATTTCACAAATGTTAACTGTCTTCTTTAAATGTTCCCAATAATTTTAATTTATTACACGAAATTGTCACTGGTTGAATTTTTTTGTTTCAACAGTGTCACTCAGTGTATCAATAAAGGTCATTAATCGTCTTCACTTAAAAAAATAATAATAATAATAAAGGTCATAATTCATGGGCATGGACCTGTCTGATGTCATGCTCTAAGAAATAGATATATTTTGGATGGAGGATTTTGCGCCAATTGGTTTATAACTTCAGCAAAAAATTATTAGGGTTTTCTTTTAAAACCATTGCCTTTGTGTTTTTTTTTTTTTTTACCAATGATGAAAGCAAAGCCTTTAATCACCCAAATAGGAATGTAATATTGAAAGAGAAAGAGAGTGAAAGGTTATGTTGAATTTGTGGTTGTGGTCCTTTTCCAAGGCTTATGTAGTCCCCACACTTGTTACTAAAGGTTCACGTCATTAGCACAACCACTCCAATATGCTAATCCGATTGTGATGGAAAGCTTAGAGGATCGGATCCTACCCCCATTATATTCTCAATTTACTGTAATGTATATATACTAGTCTCTTGCATGCATGACGCCTTCTTTTGTCGTTCAATTTTACATTAATACGCCCTTCGGCTATGTGGTGGTTTTTTTCTTTGTTTGAGACAAGGAAGAACTCTATATGTCACCAACTAGCAAATGAGATCTGATTCATGGTTCTCATGGACTCCAATTTATTGCAACACTTTCTATAAAGTTCGAGCCATAAATTTCACCCAAAAAATTATTTAAAAAGAAAGCGATCTACCTATATGTAGCTTTTGTGTATGGAGGAATGTCTGTGTTCTGGTTTCTTTTTCTGGTGCATGTCTATTGCCTGCCATACGACCCATGCCAAAATAGAAATAGCCAAGCACAAGATTTACCCTTTCACATTTGAAATTTTCCAGATTGGGAAAATTGATTTTAATGTTTTAACTCTTAAGTAATCTCTTTATTTTTTATTTGAAACCCAGATAAAAAGGGTTATGGATGGTCAGGATTCTTGCAAAATTAAATAGTTCTTTGTATTAGATTTTAGTTTCTTGCATTCTCCATGAAATTAATAGATCTCATGAGATTGCAATGTCACTATACCCCTGTTCCTATGAAGGAGACATGTAATCATAACTATTAATTTTGTTTTTTTCTTTATGAAACCACAGTTCAAAAACCAATCATGATTCATTTTCTCTTCTTTTTTCTTTTGGGTGGTCTGTAAGTACAATTATTTTTTCAATTTCCAATTCCATGGTCACTTTGTTTCAAAGGTATTGAGTTGCAAGTGGCAACTGTGGAAGCTTCTACTAGTACCCAAAACACAAAACTGATGAGAAGGTGCATGTTTTTCCAACCGTCAAATTTTAAGACCCTTAGGATCAAGTGACATACATTATCTATGCCTACACTTTTTAAAAACAATTCGAGTCTCTAGGATCAAGTGACATACATTATTCCTACACTTTTTAGTATAGCCGAGCGGATATACTAATTATCAAAAAACACAAAAGAGGACCCATTTATTTTTATAAAAAAAAACACACAAAAAAGGACCCGCCTAGCGATCAGGCACCCAAGTGTCCTATTTTAAAGAAACTTTAATAAAACTGTGTACAGCCGCGCGCTATACTATTTCTAAAAAATAAACTTAAAAAAGCCGGGTATAGCCGCGTGGCTAGACTTTATATATATATATATGGACCCGCCCAGCGACTAGGCACCATGTGTCAAAAAGGCCAAGCAGCTATACTATTTTTTAAAAAAATTAGGAGAAAAGGCGTATAGCGGCTATACTATTTTTAAAAAAATTAGGACAACCGAGTAGATCCGTACGGCTATACTATTTAAAATAAAATAAAAAACCGAGTATAACCACACGACGATACTCTCTAAGTATATTGCATTTAAAAGGAGTAGAACCCAACTTTAATATAAGGAAAAGAAAACCCCAATTATGGCAATTAAGTACATTTAAAAGGAGTAGAACCCAACTTTAACAATTATGGCAATTAAGAGCCGCAAGTTATGTTCTCTCACACCTTCCAAAAGATCCTCGTATTCTTCACTAACTAGACGTAATTTGGTCTAACTAGTTAGTTTTGTGCATACTTATTTGAGTTCATTAAGTTGGTCAATCAAGTCATTCAAAAGTTAATTCAGTCTAACCAGTTGCTTAGGCTCTTTCTTTTTGCCTAATTAAGTCATAATTAGGTGCATCGGCTAGTTTGACCCCATAATGAGAATAGAGTCCAATACTAAACTGTTTCTCAAAAGATTTTGGTTATACATAATGTAACACGACCAACCACAAAAACGAAGAGATTTTGTTGTATAAGCAAACGAATTTGTGACCTCAGTACATGCAAAGCCAAAAGGTACCCAACTTATGTTGGGGTACTTTGGGAAAGTAGGCTCCAATCTGCATGTGGCTGTAGGCCATCAGCGTCTCTCTGTTTTCAACACTATGCATAATGAGCTATCTGTGATTCAAGTCTCATCTTATCTCTGTGATTCTGTGTGGTATGGGGCATGTCATAGGTTGCCTCTACTAGTTCTTGCTTCCTGCTCTTAAATCATGTTGACAATGGCATCAACATAAATCAAGTCAAACAATATCATTCATCCAAAGGTTACATACAGTT
This sequence comes from Prunus fruticosa, assembly GCA_018703695.1. Taxonomy (NCBI): domain Eukaryota; kingdom Viridiplantae; phylum Streptophyta; class Magnoliopsida; order Rosales; family Rosaceae; genus Prunus; species Prunus fruticosa. The sequence continues at coordinate 4,509,424 of CM031920.1, read as the reverse complement.
TACAAGGATTTATCTTACAAATTCAAAAGTTCGGCATCAGCATGAAGTTCATGTGACTCATGGGGATGCCAAGAAAAAAAAATTCTTGGAAACAAATATTATGATTACAGATAAAATGTACTTATATGCAAAACATGTTATACACGAGGTGATTCTCAGCCCATGATATCAAAGGGAGAGTTAAAAAAATTTGGAAGCATTCAAATTGAATGACTAATTAGTGAATTAAACACACAAGGAACAACCATGCTCTGCTGCTTTGATAACTTTCTTTCTGTCATCAAGCTGGAAATAGCAACTTCTACTGAGACAAATGCAGAAAAATTTCCATTTTATATGCTGCTGGTAGAACGTGATGAACGACTTCTGCTGCCCCGACCAGAGCGATCTTTCCTTAACATGGCTTCTATGTTTTGAAAGCATTTCAACGGTCTAACCTGTACATGTTGCGTGGAGGGAAAAGAGAGAAGGAAATCTCAGCTATATATAACTAACTAGTCATGCAGAAACGCACAAGCAAACAAAGTAAATAGAAACCCACCATGCACAATGCCCTGACTAACTACATCAATTAACTTAGTAACTGCCTTTCAGGCTTTACAGCCATTCAACAACATTAGATGGACCAAATCTAAAGTTACATCCAGTACTCAGCTTCTTAAATTAGTTTACATTTTGTACACCATAATAATATCAACATTTACACAGAGCGAGAGAGAGAGAGCACCTTCCAACGCCTTTTATGACCAAGAGAGTTATGAATAGATTCCAGCCTCAATATTATTTGCCTAAAAGCTGGTCTTTTAGCTGGATTTTCATTCCAGCACTCCTCAATCAACCTGTGAGTGGGTATCACATTTACAAGATCAGCTACATTTCTATGAGCCTAACACACACAGAAGTATAATAAAAAAATCATATTTTCTGAAGGAATATGAATTTTGATTAGCATCCCAAAAGTCATATGTTACATTAGCTAGTTCTCTGAGGAAGAACTACACAAAACAGATTGGTAAATAAGTTAACAAATAGCTGGCAGTTGCATTTTCAAGATCAAACACCAGCAGTCATGACAGAATGCCACAAGTATCCAGTATTTTCCAGGATATAAACGGAGATGTTGTTTTGACCAAAATAAAGAAAAGAAAACAGAGATTGTACATTAATCTTAATTGACAACATCTGGGACGGTTGTTCTTAGAAACATATAGCACTTACTCTCTCAGACCATGTCCATAAAGCTTTGGTGGAGCTCTAAAAGGTGGGCGCTCTTTTGCAACATATGCTTTTGGAACTTCCTTATCTTGCTTGGCAGAAAATGGTGGGCAGCCTTCTATCATCTACAATACAGCATCTTAGAAAGTCACTAATGAAGCCCAATAAATCAACTGATTGGTCATGTCAAGAAATTCTCATCATCTTCAAAATAAACCAAATCAGGTAGTGATAACTTGGTATATCCACAAAGCATTTAATATTATGCTCTTCAATAATAACTTATTAAAAAAGAAAGTTCACTTAGAACGGGGGTACACACTAAGATGGCATAGCAATAACTTCATAAATATTGTCGGTCAAGGATTAAAAAATAAGCCGTATTTACCTCTTGTAGAATTAGAGCAAAAGAGAATACATCTACTTTGGTATCATATTCTTCATTCTTGGATACCTCAGGAGCTACGTATCGACCTGTCAATGACAATTAACATATTCCACTCAGAAACTAAATATTAATCTGGTGGCATGTAGATTTACAGCATAAAGGACTACTAAACGAAGGAAAACTATATCCACCTTAAAATAGCACCCCTAAAAAAAAAAAATTCCTTTTCCAATGAAACTACAAATGCATACTGAAGGAAGTTGAGGTTCCACCCCAAAACCAATTGGCAATGGGGGGAGTAGCCCAACTCCTTATAAACCCAGGCTAGGTCCCTTAACATTTCAATGTGGGACAAACACTCTCAACACGCCCCCGCACGTGTGGCGAACTTTCAAGCCTAACACGTGGACAACACATATTGGGTGACGTGGGAGCACGTGTGGCCGTTGGGCCCAACACGTGAAGCCTTGCTCTGATACCATGAAGGAAGTTGAGGTTCCACCCCAAAACCAATTGGCAATGGGGGGAGTAGCCCAACTCCTTATAAACCCAGGCTAGGTCCCTTAACATTTCAATGTGGGACAAACACTCTCAACACATACAACCCTAAATGTATTATTTCGGCTAGGATCAATGCAACATATTAACTACAATGGACAAATACTCACATGAAGTGTCTTGACAAATCAAAGGTTTATCCTCTTTAACTGTCAACAACTTGCTAACTCCAAAATCCGCAACTTTCAGGTGCCCGGAATCATCCCGCAATATATTCCTGTTATCTTACTTGTGAGAAACATAAAAATGAAACGCTGACCGTTTCACACTGTTATGCAAAATAACGATTCATGTTTTTAAAATTTTGGTGCTAATACGAGCATATGCTTCTTCAAGGGATAGATCACGTAAAATGAGAAAAGAGAAGGGGGAAAAGACCACTTGGGCTTTGCCTCACGTAAGTGCTAAGCGGAATGGGTATTGGATTGTCTTAGGTTCGCTTAAAAAAACTGAAATGAAGAAGGACAAGAAACTTACGAAGGCTCAAGATCACGATGAATTATTGCTTCTGGCTTATTCTCATGCAAATAACTCATTCCCCTGCAAGATATCCAAAGATAATGTAGTGAGGAAAAATATCCAAGCAACAATGCATGATCTTTCTCTCTTCTTTTGAAGTATGTATTGTAGAATAATCAAATTAGTATATAATTTCTTTCTTATAAATCACAAAAATGAAGATGAGATCTTGCGCCTACAAATCTGATGAGTATGCAGAGCATTCAAGCATCACAACTTCTAAAAAGAAAAATTCTGGAAAACTAAATAGTTGTACCAGCTTTTAAAGGTTGCAGCAAAGGATAATTTCAGGAGTTGGAATGATTTAGGCTATATGTGCCTTTTGGCACTCCAAAACATCATGTTAGTTATTGACCTCAGGGATTGAGTATTTTTGATAGGTAGTTCATAGTAAAACAAAATTCTCAGCGATATTTGCCAATGAAATCAAAATTTAGACCTTGAGTGGGAAAAATAAAATAAAATTCTTTCCGACTTTGAGTAATCTATTCCGACATTCACAGGAAAATGATTAATAACTAATTTCAATTATAAATGTCATCTGTCCCATACCCAAATTGTTAATTTATAAATAAATAAAATATATCATTTGTTAGCCAAAGATATTTGGAATCCGATAATCAAGACCAATTCAAAGTAGTACCAGACCTCGCAATATCAAGTGCAAATCTTACAGCTGTAGTTGGCCTTAATGCTCCTTTTCTTTTCAAAAATAAACAAAGGTCTCCCTGCAATGAAAATACAGAATGATGGATCAAAATAAAAATCTTTACCTGCGCTTGTTTTAAGCTTAAAACTAAATATTATCCTCTCCAATTTTTCTCTCCATGCACCTTGGAGGAGGAATGCCAACTAAACAAAGTAAAAAGCTTTACGAGTATTATTGTTTCACACAACCATGTCATCAATGACATCATGCCTATTTGATTCTGCAATAGTCAACGGAATCCTAAAACCAAATTTGGACACTGACATAGACCAAAGAGGATGGTACTGGAAGAGTAAATAAGCACCTCAAACATTGTACTTCACACTATAAAATTAGAACTTCAACTTTTACAAGTAAACATTATGAAATATGCTCATCCTGCCTACTATTTCACAATACAGAGTGATACAATGACCACAAATACAAGGCAAAGAGTAAGAGGACCAAATATAAGCACAGAATAAGAGAAAAAAAAAGGAATGATAATTCAGGAAACAGCCATGAGAGATTTAATCATGTAATCAATATCCCATATTAAAAAATCGAAGGAATGGGAAAAACCTTAGGCAAATATTCTGTTACAATCATCATTGGACTGCTTTGAGTCACTGCACCCAAAAATTGGACTACGTTCGGATGTCGTATCTTTTGTAGAAATTCAAGCTCATCCCTGAATGCCTTCCTGAAGAAACACCAAATTGACCTATAAATTCAAAGAGCGTAAAGCAAGGAAATAGTGAATTGGAAAAACCATTAGTAGTTTATGAACAACCCACACTTTATCCTCATCAATAAGCACTTCCTCCCCCAGCCTTTTCACAGCAACCTGTATTCCTCGCCAGGATGCTATACGGTATGTTCCCTGGGCCACAACATTTTAACATGTACAAATGAAGGCGAGTGACAAGACAATAGGCAGTTACTGATGCAAGATGAAGAGGATAATGGTTTCAAAATATTAAAAGAGGCACAACACCAATTAAACAACTAATCGAAAGTTTCTTATACAGTCCAACAAAAAAAAAGGTTCTAGTTAAAATAGCAGGGAGGTGGGAACTTGTAGTTTTCTTCGGGACTTGGAACAGAAATCAATAAAAAGAAAAAGAAAAAAAAAAGAGACAAGATGATAACATAAAAAATTGGCTTTAAACATTCATTACAAAATGCAAGGACAGTTCCAAGATAACAGAGGAAACAAGAAATGACAATACCATAATCAATGTCATGGAAAAGAAAAAAAAACTTACCTTGGTTATTTCAACACTGTCGGTAAAGTCAAGTTCTTTCGGATCAATTTCATATTCTGGGACTTCTCTGGCATACCTAACGTGCATGGGAGCCATCTGAAAATGAAAGCCATAAACTTCAGATATATAACAAGCACAATATCAACAAACCAAACAAACCCAGATCAGCTAAGCAAGAACACTCATATAATAAGCAAAGAAAGTTTCAAATCAACCAAGTACGCATCCACAAATTCAGAAAGTACCAGAGGCTTTGCCCCACGCTTCTCCAAAATCTTGATCACATCGTTATGCTTGTAGTATATAGCATCTGCAAGAGGCTGTTCAAGCAACATTATCACCAATTAGCACATTTATTTCCCCCAATTTACAATTCTTCACATTGGAAATTGAGTTTTAACTTACGGTGCTCCCCCATCGGTCTTTGGGGTCAACGTCAGCTCCGCGCTCGAGCAGTAGCGAAACGACGTCGGTGAGGCCCTGACACGCGGCGACATGGAGAGCCGTCCGATCATCGATGTCCCTGAAATTCACATCGATCCCGGAGTCCAACAGCTCTTTGACCCCATCCAAATCGGCTTCATTGGCCAAATACATGAGCTTCACTCGGGGATCGATCTCCTCCGGATAATCCGCCCCCTCGCCCGCCATGAGCTCCTCCCATTCACGCTCCGGCGCCAACGACGACTGCTTCCCCAAAGTGAACCTCAGCGGCGTCGTTTTCACATCCATTGTCAGCTTCTCAGACAAGCACAAATTTCCTTCGCTGAGTTGTAGACAGTAGCAGCTGAAGTGCTTTTCTCTATTTGCAAATTTTTGCTATATACGCGACGGTTTCGTAGGGAAAGTGTTTTTGGTGGTAACGTTCACAATTTCCGTTTTATATTTTTATCCTTAGGTTTGTTTCGCGTGTTGGGGGCGCGTGGAGGGAAACTTCGACGGAACGTCAAGGGGGTGCATGTTAAGAAGAATTCGGCTAACGTGAGCGGGTGCGGTCACTGCGCCACCAACGAACTGGTCGGTATGTGGAACGGATATCAGCCACCCCCTTGTGACCGTTGGCGCGTGAAGTGTGTGAACTGTCAACGTCATTGTCCGGCACTCACGGGAATTATTTTTCTATTTGGTTTCCTAATAAAAAGGAACACTTTTGTGAAGATTTTGCTGTTTTTTTTTTCATACAAAGCGACAGTCTTGACACCATTGATCTACAGATAAATACGAAGAGTGTGAAAATGCGAAGAAATGTTTCATATTGAAAAATCGTCGCACATGCAGAGCGGCTGATGATATGAAGAAATGTCACACTTATGGCTTATAAGGAGCATCAAAACAACCTTTTTCCCTCTTTTTTTGGCCCAACAATTTTTCTCTTATCTATTACAAAGGATGTGGTTGGCATGGTTGACAATTTCTTCTACGTTTTCATAGGTTTACCTGAAAAGTAATAGGTATTTGAATTAACTTGGAGACAAAATGAACATGCTGAAAGCGGTCGTCTTTGCATTATTCTCGCACGTGTTTATATATTCATAGGATTAGTATAACATTGTACCATGCATCGGTTTCAAACTTTGTTCAGATGATGAAGAAAAACTAAGTCTAGTCTAGTCCCAATTTGCAAAAAATCTGGTTTTGGTCATCAATTTACGTCTGTGTCTAAATGGTGAATTGTTTTGTTGCAAGAAGAAACAAAAAAAGGAAGAAAGAGAGAAGATGAGATGATGTTGGCATTGGCTAGGTCGGCGGCTGCAACTTGTGATGGTGAAGTTGATTCACATTTATTGTGCTTGGCACAAGCCCCACCCAATTAATGGCGAGTGGGTTTTCAAACTAAAATTAAAACCTTCTTGTTGGCTTGTTCAATGAACCATTAATGAGTAAATTAAAATTAAGAATAATTAATTATTATAATGGCCATGGCGGTCAACATGATTTTGTTCTTTTTTTTGTTTATAAAAAAAGGCAAGCTTTGGGATGGGAATTTTGAGAGAGAGAGTCTTCCCTCTGGTGGGAATTTTATCCAGAGAAATGAGGTTGGCTGCCGTTGACAGGTGACAAAAGTAATGGGTTTGCGTTAATCCTTTTTTCATTTAACTCTTGTGATTATGGATAAGATCACATGGAGGCTTTCGCTTACGATCTAAGCTACATTCTCACTGCATTTCTTTCTGTGCCATTTGTCATCTTGTTGACTTACTCAAACCAGACCTCCCATCACCATTTCTTCTCTTCACTGCAACTCTTTTTCTCTTTTTGGGTTTTTCATCAAAGGAAACAAGGACTTGGGCCTTTTTTAATTTTGCTTTAGAGTAGTTCCATTGGCCCAAAACAAAAGGGTAACAAGAACTTGGGATGTTTTGTAACTTTCCCTTCCATTAATAGAGTGGTTTCATTGGTAGAAAGAAAACTTAAAAAAAAAAGAGAGGCAACAAGTACCCTTTGTGTCATTGGGATAGGTTTGATTAGGGTAATCAAACACTCTTATCTCGATTTAGTTTCATCTCATTTGGATCGAATCGGAGAAATGGTAACCTTAGCCGGAAATCCCATTAAATTCATGTCAAAGGGCTCATGTGCTTAAAGTCTCATAGAAAAAAGAAGGAACACACTTTCCAAACCAAGCGTTTACTTAAAACATATGACAGGGACACTGGCCATAAGTTATTAGCCTATAAACATGCACTAAGAGAAGATAACTAGTTGGCTTCAAGGGTGCACTCAGCAATCTTCTCCCATGATTTGAGAGTTTTATCTCCGGTGTCGGTTTTGTACAATGCAAGGCGAGTTACCGGGAAGCTCAGGCTGCCAATGCTCTCATCAAGACTGTTGGCTTTTTCTTGAGCTTTCTTCTTCTCTTCTTCTGCCAGGTCCGCGTAAAGGATGCTCAAATGTGGCATATAAGCTGCACCACAAAACCACACCCCATCCCATGCAACAACACAATCATTAATTCTAAAACAAGAACAATACTTTTGGTTGGTCCATCAAAATATGTTGCTTCAAATTTTCAGAACCATCACAAGATTGGCTTATATGAATTGGGCAGTGATCTATATGTTTGTTAAACATAAAATGGGCAATCTACAAAAGCTAATATATCGGAAAAAGATGTAATCTTGAGAAATGCCATCAAAATGTAATAACATATACATACGTGTAATATACGTGAGTTTAGTATATTGTCGTTCATCTCAATGAATACTAACATATGCTCTGACAACTTAATATTTGATCAATTTTAATTAACAGAGAAGAAAAATTGGCAGAAACCCGTATAAAATAAATAAAAATGAAAGAAATTATAGTGTATTAGAACTTACGAGTGGAGCTATTGAAACCGAAATGCCCACAGCAGTGTGCACTAGTTTCCACCACCTGAGAAAAAATAAAATCACAACATAATTATAAATCCATATAAAATTGTAAAAGAGAAAATAGAAATTAACAAAAATACCTGAGGGGTTGGATTTATGAGGAGAAAAACACACTGGTAAAAGAAAGTGCCGGTAGCCACACGATCAACTTTGGCATCGTAGGCTTTGAGGCCCCGAGAAGCCGATTTGAACTTGTTGAGGGCGTCCTCAGGGGTTAGGCTGATGGCCCCCACAACGGTGATGTGGGGCTCGAACTCGGGCCCACTGAACTCGTCCCGGAGACCTTGCATCAGCTTCTTCAGCCTGGGCGCCACGTCATCCGGAGGGAGGGCCCACACTGAATACACGTTGTTCTCCGCCAGAGCAGTCGATTTTGGTTCTGCTGGGTTCGCCATGGGAAATGAGAAGGATTGAATGGAGAGGAAAAGAGATGAGCCCAAGAGTCCAACGCTTGTTATTGGGATTATGGGAATCAATTCAAGGGTAATTTTCATTTCATATTTTTCCGGTGTTATATCATCATCAAATAAGTAGAATATTCTCGAGTATCATTCGACATTAATTAATAGACTTTTGAGTCGGTCCAAAAATATAAAGAACGAATAAACTCTTGGGTCAGCAGTTTTATTTTATTTTATTTAAAACAATTTTTTTAAAATATTAGAAAAAGGTAAAGAAAAATAAAAATAATTATAGGAGGTGTAACGATAAGTCTTTTAGAAAAAGATAAAAAGAAAAGAAAACTTTGCAGTGCAATTGTGTATGAATAATACCAAAATCAAATATATTGAGATGGCAGGTGTGAGTTAGACCATATGATCCGTAGTTTCATCCTCCTTTTTATACATTACTAAAAGCCCCCAATGTGTTACATTTTTCTTATTAGAAAGAATACAATGTGTTTCAAGCTAAATCATGCATTTGCTATGAATAAAGTCTTTCGTTATAATGTAATGGCCAAGTACTCAAGTGGCTAATAATTAAAAAAGATTTGGAGGCACCGTATTCTATTCTCGTACTTTTTTTTATAACCTGAAAAGAAAAAAGAAGAAGAATTAAAGCTACTTGTGATCAGAATTCTCATGGTTTTGGACGGAAAGCACACAAAACATAAATATGGCTGGTTTGTCATCTTGTTTATTCACCCTTCAAATTCCGTTAAGTAGCTTGATTTGATACACTATAACATTTTCAAGTTATTAGACACAAAAATGAAAGAAAAATAAAAATAAAAATGTGTACATTTTGATTTTCTTTCTTTCTATTTTCTAGGTGAATTGACATTTTGAATTGGACATGGACAAATTTAGCTTTTGGGCTATATGGGCTATAGCCCATGTTAATTGAAATTTCCTGTGTTCATAAGGTAAATTTAATTCAATGAGTTGTCAAATCCCTGGGATTAGGGTATGCAGGTCATGTACCAAAGTATTACACTTGGTGCAAGCAGATTGAACATATTTGTAATCGCCCAAGCAAAAATTGGGAGGGAGGCTGCATCGATGCTAGTATTAAATGTGTAATAGGAAATGCCAGAATTTAGAGAGAGAGGCGGAGGATGTTGCTTGCTTCTACACTGCATGTGCTACTTCAACTGCTAATAATTAATTAACAATATTGGAATAACAATTACCACTTGATTGATTTGTTGACTTTAATTATGTATATCGTACGCAGTAATATATGTGTGATATCAGTTTTGATTTCCAATTTAAAACGAAATAATTGAGTTCTTTCTTATATGTTATGTTCCGGTAGAGACCTACCTACTTATCTAATAACTTTGCAATTCTTGAAGGCTAGTGTAAATCACATTACATTTTAAACTTCTATTTTGATTCTCCTAAAAACCCTAGCCCCATTTCTCTCAAAAAACACTCTAAAGCCATTTTCACTTTGAAATGGGAGAAAGTCACTGTTCTTCCTCCCTTCTCCCCTCTCCAAAAAGAACTTCTATTTTGATTTGAGACTGCTTTTAAAATGACTAAAAAATACTTATACATTATAAAAATCACTTTATCACTTTTAAGCACTACAAGAGTTCAATTTTCTTGTTACCAAATCCCCTATGTCTCTTGTTTCCCTCTTAGTTTTGCGACATGTGGCACACAACTTAATAGGAGTTTAACTTTGTTAACTCTTTTTTAGCTTTTTTTTTCTTTAATTAAAATCATTAAAATATATTAGATTAGAATACACGTTTGACAAAAACACGTTTGCATGCCTCTTCATCTTCTACGCTACGTACAAATGCATTTGATTCAAATGAATTGCATATTGGGTATATAATTGTCTCAAGTTATACGTTTCTTATACAATGGCTAAAAAAGCAGCAGTAAAAAGGCAAAAGAAAAAGAATTATGAAGAGCAAAGTGTGGCTTACCTGATGAACCAGCAGCCAACGAGCAAAGTTGAAAAACAAACCATATGCAAGGGTTGAGTTTTGTAGAGCGGCGAAGATGAAGCGGCTCAGTCATGAAGAAATTACTAAATAGTTTAGTCACGATTGGACATTAATTATTATATTTCCTATCCTCCATAACATAAACCTTCTAGAATTGTGAAGAGAGAGCGAAGTGTGATCCAACTTAATTTGTCCTCTAAATATTTGGTGTTCGTACGTGTAGCAGCTTAAACAACAAAACAATTTCAACCTTCCATCTAATTAATTAGGTGGAATATTATATAATTTAGATATATATATAACTAAGCTATTTAACAACAATATTGATACACTTATAGAATAGATTATAGAATACTCAATAATACGGCTACTTGTAACCGTGTTATAATATAAATGCATATTTATAGATATTATTTGTTAAAATAGATACTATTCCCTAATTTTAGGGAATAAATAAACTTTTGTCGTCCACCTATATTATAACACGTGTCCAAGATGGACCATATATGGCCATATTACTATAGTATTCTATAATTTCTCCACAAATAGGTAGCTAAATTAAACACAACCCAAAACACAATTGTACATTCTATAATTTCTCCACAAACAAGTAGCTAAATTAAACACAACCCAAAACACAATTGTACATTCGAAGCGAAGTTAAGCTAAGCATACAATTTAGAGTCTTATGGATATCGAAATGATGCATGCATGCCGATTTAAGGAAAGGGTGCGATTTTCTTCATCTCAGTGTGCTTGACGTCAATGGCGAAACCCTTGCCATGCTGCTTCCAGTAATCCGCCTGCGGATTACTCCACTCCGGCTCGGCTATCTCCACCCTCGACACTCTCAAAGCATCCGTTGACATGTTGTACTTGTCATCCCTCTTCTGCACCAGCCCCGGCTTCACCATCCCCAAGTTCACTGCTTGGGGCGACATCATTAGAGCCGGCGCTCCCAGTGGAAGCCGATCACCTAATAATAAACCAAAGCAATTAATTTAATTTATGTTTCAATAAAAACCCATCTACCAAATTTTGTTTAATTAATTAGTAATTAAGCGCCGCGTGCAAGAGGCCTTTTTTTTTCGTTTCTATTTTATTTACCTCGATCAACCTGCCATGTGCACCAGAATTTGCCATAAGTTTTGGTCAAATTCTTGAGCTCAGGCTGTCCAATCATATCGGGGATCCGAGGGTTGACCCAGAGGCCTGCTTTGATCTCATAAGCATGGGAATGCCACAGCTTTTGCTCATCCGGAGGCAGAGTCTCAAATATCCTATCAGACACCACATACTCCACACCTGCAAAAATACCACAACTTGGAAATTAATTAAGCCTTCTTCCCGAAACAACGTCGTTTCAGTGTGGCTTTTATATCTTTACCGATGAGTCGGGCGTGGGAGTCGTCGGAGTCGTAGACGGCGCACTGGAGGAAGTCCTGGTTGAGGCGGGTGACGTAGTGGTGGGTCTCGATCTGACGTGTCATGTCGTGGCTGTAGAGGGCGAAGGTGCACACGTGTTGGCTCATCTGGTTCACCGGCTTCAGGGACTGCATCATCTCCGCTCCTTTGTCCAACACGTGTTGCCCCATCGTCATCGGCTTTCCCAGCGGCGTCGGATGGTCGCCCTGGAAGGCCGGGTTCGGAGTCGGTGTCTTGTCACTTGAAGCCATCTCAAAACGACGTCGTTCGTACTCTCTCTCTTTCTCTGTGTGACTATGATCAGTGCAAGTGTAGACTGTCTCTGGTTGTAACTACTTTCATATATGTGATCAGAAAGAGTTTCCAAGGAGAGAGAATTGATAAAGGAGTGTGAATACGTGGTGTGTTGTGAGGCTTCCACGTGGACATGCACGTTGCATGGGGGAGGTATGAGGTGGCTGAGGGTTGTGAGTTGGGGTTGCCAAATGTAGATGATTTGAGGTTGAGTTGAACTTGTAAAGTGGCTTCAGTGACATCTGTCCAGTTCGTTTGGTTCTTGGGTTTCACTTTGTATTTTGAGTTTTGACAAATAATGAATTTTTTTTAAAAAAAAAAAATTAACGGACGAGAAAGAGATTTGAACTTGAAAATGAAAATAAAAATTCAATAGACCAAAAGCAAGTTGATATAAAAGTGATGATTTTAAGAATTTCTTTCAAATATATCATGTACGTGTAAATTAAACCAATCAAATTAAGTAGGAAAATGTGGGAATAATCGAAACTCATCATGATTTTCATTGAGGATGAACACAACAAAGAAATGGTCACAAGTAGTAGCTGGAAAGGAAAGCAATAGGCCTAGGCCTAAATCATCATATTGAAACTATCTAACTTTTCACACATGACATTACATTAAATTAACAACATATATTTAGTATTTCTTCTTGGATCCTGATGATCAGGATGAGAAGTCATTCCTCAATTTCCTTGTTCTGTTTTGAGAGCAGGATGGGACTCCCAGGCCTGTACTTGTACCTCTTAGCAACAAACACATAGACAAAGAAGTTGATCAAGCTCATGAAAGAAAGCAACCAATAGAAAAGATTCAAGTGGTTCAAGTTGATGTTGTTCCCAGCCAACCAACCTCCACTTCTAGTCACATCCTTTGTTGCACCATTCACAATCTTCACCAATATGGTGCTGAAAAAATACCCCAGTGCCATGGAGCTCCACAGAAAGCAAGTTGAGATAGATTTCAAGCCCATAGGCGCCTCTGAGTAGAAAAACTCAAGAAGCCCCACATAAGTGAACATGTCTGCAATTCCAAATATGAAGTACTGGAAAGAGAGCCAGAATGTGCTGATGGGCAGTGGCTGAAGCACTGGCCTCGCCAGCAGCATGTTGTGGTCTCTTGCCACATCTTTTCTCTTCACTTCCATGATGCCAGCCACAGCCATGGAGACACAGGACAGGATTAGCCCTACCCCTATGCGCTGCAGGTGGGTTATGCCGGAGGGTATGCCTGTAAATTTGCTTGCTATCGGCACGAAGATGCGATCGTAGACAGGGATTATGATGATCAGGAACACAATTGGGATGATGGAGAGTGAGGCTGGTGGGATTTTGAAGGATTTGGTGATGCTTGTGTCCATGGTGAGGCCCTGTTGGATTGAGAAGGTTTGGAGCTGAGCCAGGCAAAGGGTCATTATAATTGTGCAGCCGAATATAGGGACCATGCCTAGTATGATTTTTGCATTTTCCACTTGGGTCACTCTGCAGAGCTTCCATGGGTTTGGAGGCTGATGTTCATCAACTTGCCCTGTTGTTGATGGTTGGATGGCTGCTTTGTCCAAAAATCTGAACAGAAATTCAATTATGTATTAGGCAAGGAATTAATAAGAAATTTTTGTTGCTGAGACAGTTGATATATTATGTTGTGAGACTGTGAATCAAGATAATATTCGAATGTGCGCATTTGATTCACATTTTGATAACATAACATGCCGAAAATAAGATATGCTTAATTTTGAAAAACTCTTCAAATGTGGAAGATCATGTGTTTTGGTAAAAAATTGATAAGGTACCTGAAAATGGATCTGTGAGGTAGAAATTCTTCTTCAAGAGCAGCTTCCTTGTCTTTGTTAATCTCATACAAATCTGCAGGGTCCTCAGGAAGGCTAAGGTTTCTGTTACGGATGGCTGCAACATACACCTGAAAAGGACATGAGCAAGATGTCAACTAGTTAACGAATTGATCTGAAGAAACAGAGTATATTTGGAAGTATTCATTTAAGGATCTTCCTTGAGCCGTCTCCTTCTTAGATTCCCTATATCTAAGCACCAAAAGAAAAGAAAAGAAAACATACACTACATCTTAATGACTTAGTCAATCTATGATATTAATTTGGATTAACTTATAAAAAACCATATCTTTCCTTAATCTCCAAAGAGGGATCTTTTCTTTTTTAGTCCATTGAAAGCAAAAACTTTAGGGTGACTAGTCGTATACATCCTCTTTTTCATCACATCACGTGCCGTTCAAGTAGATGGATGATTGTGAGAAAAGAGTGTATACGTCCTCCTCCATCAAAAAATTTCTCCATGGAAAGGCATGACTAGATTACTTACTCTTTGTTAATTACCTAAGTCTTCGAACTAAATTTTATAGGGTAAAAAGGAAACAAACCTGTATAATTTCAACTATGGCACTAGTTCCTCTGATAGGTTGTATCCGGTACAAAGGCAATCCTGCAAAAAAGATGACCACACCCAAGAATATGGCAATTGTGGAGAGCCCAAAGCCCCAATCCCATCCTCTATTATCTTGGAGCCACACAATTAGTGTCAAACTGACTGAACCACCCAAGCACACTGCTAGCAACAGCAGGTTGAAGAAACTGGACATCTGCCTTGCCTCTCTTGGGTCTTTTTCATCAAACTGATCAGCACCATGTGATGGCAATGTGGCCTTGATCCCGGCAGCCCCGGCACCCAGCATGTAGAGAGCAATAAAAAGCAGTGCAGCATTTCCACCACCAACTTTCTCACAATTAGCAGTTGGATCAAACACATTACAGAGTGGTGGCCTCAGTTTGGGGTAGTGAGCTTGCACAGTTAGTAGTGTTAGTCCCTGAATGAAAATTTTGCAACATTCATTATATCCATAAAAAAAACTATCCAATTACAAAACCCAATTCAATTTGTGATGAGGACTAATTTTACATACCACAAACTCAAAGCATCCAGAAGTGAGAAGAGTTTTGAATCTGCCAAAGAAGGTGTCTGCAAGAATGGCCACGAGAATGGAGAGAATATAACTAGTTCCCATGTAGTTGGTAAGCTGGTTAGCTGCATCTGCTAGTTCAAAGTGCATGACCCCATTGAAGTATGTAACCAAGTTCACAGCCAGGGCTAAAGTTGCCATGTTCTCAAAACCAAATGTTGCTGCAACATGTATATACAGAACCCAAAATGGTAAATTAACCAGTAAACCAGTATAAAGGTGATCATGATGTGTGTGTACTAAAAGAGTACCTAGTATGAGCACAGCAGTTCTCATTCCTCCATGTTTATATTTCACAGCCGACCTTCCCTTCCAATCCACCTTCCCTTCAACAAGCTCAAGTTTATCCTGCAGGGTACAAAAGAAGTGATGTTAAAATTAAAAAAATAAGATAAGCCCATGAATTTGTTAAGTTTCTTGAGGAACTTGAACTGAAATAAACGGCTCTGAAATTACCATTGCTCTAGCTACTAGGATATGCTGTGATCTCTGGTGCTGAAGAGAAGAGGTTACGATGTGTATTCGAGAAAATGGTTGAGAGGCTAATTGAAACTGAGGTTTGTATATATAAGGCTTGACATAGAAGGACGTGGGGCTAATGGGGTAAGTTATGTAACGACCAATTGTCATGCCCATAATGCCCTTTAATTTGTTGGAATGTTGGTGCATGTTTTGCCATAACATTGCCGACTTCACGGGTAAGAGATTCCCAAGACATTGTCAAGGATTGTCCAAGAGGAAACATGGACAAGGACAGCAGAATGAGAGCTACCCATTTAACATGTAATTCTATAGAATATAATAAAATAATCTTATTGGTGCTTAGAAAAAATTGTGTTTCAATTTTTTCAATTAAGGATATACGAAATGTGAGAACTTGTAGCTCTAGTGGTAAATGTATCTTTCTCATACACATGACGAGATTAGACCCTCATCCTCAGTTATAATATCTTTCGATTTCCTTTTTCGTGTGCTTAACATTGCCTGGGAATGTCAAAATCCAAAATCCTAACCAATTTTTGTGTCAAGTTTCCATTATCGAAATTGTTGCTTAAATGTTCTTTTTACAGGGTTGATAATACTTCTTGTCGACTCAGGAAAATGAAGAGGAAAGAAACTAGATGGGCATAAGGAGGAAGCATTCAAAAGGGGTTGAGTGTACGTCCAAATTGTTGGGCACTCTCGAATTCTAATTCTAGAAATGTTACATAGAGAAACATTACAAGAAGAAGAGTTTGCATGTCCACCCAAGTCCAAAAGCATCTGAACACCCAATCTGTCTTTGCCCTTGGAGGACCTTTGCTCTTGGACTTTACTATCTGCCCCTTTCTTCAATGACTGTATCTTGCCATCTCATTTTGCAGCAATCATTCACATCACAGCAGCATAGTTTTCACGTAGACATGAACGGTTGGTTGAAAGCTAAAGAACCCTTTTGTTAATGCAAATGTCAGCCTAAATATGCAAGTTAATTTGCATTTTAGTTTGTGGGCTCAAACATTAAAAAGGACTTGTATGTTGTTATTGTACAAAAGTTAAAACATACAGCTGACAGATACCAGTACAGACATCTGAATAGCGCACGCTGTGTTACGTATACGAAATATTATAATCAGAAATTCAAACCCAAACACTGTTTTATACTGTGTTTAACGTATAATGGGTGTGGATGATTAACTAAGATGTGGGGCTACATAACCCTAATGCGTATAGCAATTTGCCTGCTCCAGTCGCAGCCGGAGTTTCTTTTTTAATCAATGGAGGCTGGTGGATTCGAACTTAGAACCTCTTTTAATATTTGAAAGAAAAGCATCACTAATTGATCAGCGGATTCATAATCTAATCTCTCTCACAATAGGTATGTGTTGATGCAGACAATAAATTTCCCATTCGGCTTAAAAACTTGTTTAGATTACAAACTCAGCCAACATTTAATTATGGTAATAAGATACTGGTTTCTCTCTCTCCTTGGGTGGAGTGATTCTGGTTTGGTAACTAGATACTAATTATGGCACTGAAAAAAAAAAAGACTAAAAAAAAAAAAGAAGACGACAAAATACAAGTGATTAGGTGCATACATAGTTTTCATCACTAGGCTGAGTCACTATTGTCTCATTATTGCAGCTACTTGCATACTTCACAAGCAAAGAAGTCTAAAATAGTACATAGTTTCCACCACTAGGCAGTAGTTAGTATTGTCTCATTGCAGGTGCTTCCACAAGCAAAGAACTTCCCTACAAGTGTTCAAAGAGCCATGAGAAACTCGGCCCAAAAAGTTCAAATTGCATTCAACATGAAGTTGGGATTATATTTTCTTATTAAACCAAAGCACTTTTCTTGATGAGTTCTCGAGCAAATATAAAATACTAGCTGCGTGCACATCCAGACATGAAATGAAAATCGAAACATTGCATCGACAAAGAATATATGCATTGCTAGACCACTTGTCAATCATCCTACACAGGCGTTGTTGATGTCACTGGAAAATAAATTACTTCATATATTAAGTAAACAAGTATATGATTATTCAACAACTAACAATGTCCTCCAAAACGAAGAAAGAAAAAAGGAAAATCCTCAACCAATTCTAGAAGAAAACCCCTCAGATAAGTAATGATGTGACTATCAATTGAAGATGACTAAGAAACAAAAAGAACAAAATGTACAGAACAGGGGTTGCCTGTGCAAAGAATGCTGACTATCAAATTTTGGTGGAAAGCCTACAATTACCGAAACAAAGGGCAATGATCAGTAGTTCAGCAAGGAGTATTTTACACGCAATACAATCTTTCCCTTGTCAACTCCAAGCTTAGCCCCTGTGACTAACCAATGACCTGGAATATCTTGCGGCCCTTTTGACATTTCTGTCAAGTCCACTAGTTTTGCTAGTTTTGCCATATGGCTTGAACTATCTTCCTTTTTATCATCAGATGTTCTGTTGTTTAAATGTGAGTGTGACGAAGAAGAACCATCAGATCTTTGTGCAGAAGAAGGGGCGGAGGGGCTGTGATCCCAAACAGACCGCCTAATTGTGCAGCCTGGTACTTTGGAGAAGAGGAGCTTGAGGTGCAACACATTTTTGGCACCAAAATCCCAAACACCAAGCTGACCCCCCGTGACAATGTGAACACCAGAGAGGTCACCAATAGACGTCTCCACGTGCTCTATTGGTGCAGTGCTTACATGGGAGAAGTTCTTCCACTTGATTGGCTCAAACCAACGGCTGTCTTGCTCCTCAGGACCTTGCCACCTGGGTGCACCTATCGCCATGTGCGCATCCCAATGCGGTTGAAGGATTTTTGGAAGGGACACAAGATGTTGCAAATGTATAGCAAGTCGGTTCTGTTTGCTGCCTTCTAGGTTCAGTCTAAGCCCAGTGACAGGCTTACGTCCTACTGTTACCTGTGAGGCCAATAGATTTTTTAATATACGCACAGTAACATTCTTTATGGTTAGACAAATACGTAGATGCAGTGAAGGGATTCTTAAATTTATTTATTGATAATTAACCTCAAGAGGGCCTACCGCCCTCCCCCAAACCCCACACACAAACATATTTTAACAATAACATGACAGACCTAAAATTATTGAAGAAAAGTTTCGTTCCAGGATTGTCTTTTTCTTGTATTAAATAAAATCAGATTCAGTCAACTCCTAGCATTTTAGCTGTTGAATCTTGGAGCACTGTCTCAAAGAAATTTAATTTAAATTATGTAGATTACAAACCAAATACTAGATGCTGTTTTCCATCTTATTTTCTGTTACCTCAATGCTTTTTAAATTTAACATTCACATGCTTTTCATACTTTCTGCTACGACCATCCTCCATATTTATCTTTTCTCCCCTTAATATTATTAGCTCAAAAGTTTGAAAGTCAGTTCCTAGCGAAATGGAATGTAGAAGGAAATGAAAAAGTCAATTCTTTTCCCACACAATAATTTGATAACACAGTCATTAAAGTACTAATGACAACCAACAAGAATACCTGATCTGGACTGATATAAAGCTTGGGACCCATCAAGCTGAACTGAAGGGATGAACACACAGGTTCTTTTCGTTGCAGATTATTCTGCTCCGGGGCCCAAACTTGAGCAATTTGAAAATCCAAGAAATACTGCAGATCTTCAATTGGTGGCTTATCTGGTAAAAACAATTACAAACATATAAAAAATGTTAAAACACCTGTAAGGCCTGAACTGGTGGAGCTACATAGTTGTAGATACACCAACAAAAAGACCCTGTTCCCAAAATAGTGAATGAAGCGAATTGCAATTCATAGATTCTTTATGGGTTACCACTTATCAGCATGTCAGGGAAACTTTCCACAACTTCACAAGTTTAGGTAAAGAAATGAATAGTATGTAATGAGCAATAGACAAGGTTTAAATTCACAAGAAAGACATTGTTTTTAAAATCTTTGAAGACTTTCTAACAAGCACAATCTCTCTACTTAATACCAATGACATGATGCCATCTGACCCACCATCACCCAAAGCTGCCCTGGCAGTGCTACAACCAAAAACTGCACAGGTGGGTAAGTCTACCCAACTTTTTTTTTTTGGAAGGGCAGGGGGGTCACGTAGGTAAGCATACTTTTAATATGTAACAAAGTACAAGGTTCTGTATAATAATTCAAACCAACCATATATTGTTAATAATTACAATAAATATATAATATTAGATTGCATTCAAAGCCACATTTTTAGAACAGTGACTTTTAGATTGGGTCTTACATTCTAGATATAACTCAATCGCACGACTCAAATGCTTTATTCCAGGCACTCCTTCAAGCAAAGAAACAATGGGTGTAAATGTCATGTTAATCACATCTGGTGCTAGTTGTACAGTCTCTGCCCACTTGACATGACTCTGCTCAAGATCATCGCCCCCTCTTCTCCTAAAGATGACTGTAACATCCTGAAACGAGAAACAAAGTTTAAGGATCTTCTCACACAAGTGCAATGAGCAATGAACAGTGACAACTCAAAAATTATTTCAAGAATGAGTGGAAAGTTTGAGCTGGACGATTGAAGTTCCTTGGTAAAACCACACCAAAAAAATAATAAATAAAGAAGGAAAAATATGTTGTGAAATGCTTATGACACAAACCTTGTCCTTGTATTTTAATGGGCCAGGAGTTGACTGGCTTTTTGAGTCCACAAACCTATGATCACCAATGTCTTTCACATAATTCTCAATGTCCGATGTTGACAAAGGAGATGACTGGTGCTGCCTGATATAGACCACATCTCTTCCCCCGATAGTTGCAGATGTGACGATATGGGTACCAAAACTCTCGATAAAACTGAATAATGAACAAGAGGAAAAAAAAGAAGAAAACTGTCTATCAAAATTCTGGTGCTTTACAGATCAAATTGATCTAGTTACCTTATTTAAGAAACACTCTGCAGTTATGAATCGCCAGATATTGTAGTTTAGCATTATAAATTAAAAACAATTCAATATGAATTACTGGGGCAGCATGTCTAAATTCATGCAGTAAAAGATGTAACTATAAGAACAACCCAACACAATTCCAAAGATGGCATATCTTGTCCTCCTTGTTAGAACATACCTAGTTTGTGTTTCAATAAACTGTTACTAGTATCATTACATTCATGTTTGGACATAGTACAGACCGTTTTGGATCAAGTGCCTCCATTTATCATATGCAGGTATTGATAATTAATCAATCAATTTGTCATCAGAAAGCTCTTTAATTGCATTTATCACCCATTGATCAAGGTAGGAACATACTATGACTCAAAGTAGGTATTAGACTAAGTAATCAGGCACTGCCAACAAGTGAGATTGTCCTCTGGAAGGTCTATTAATTTTACATATAGATAGGAAACTGAGTTATTCAAATTTGAAATTAGCCTATCAACTTTATTGATAATTGTTTTTTATTATTTATTTGAGAGTATTAGAATTACAAAAGACAAAAAAAAAACAAAAAACAAAACTGACAGGCTTTTCAGGTTTAAATTTTGATTCGCTATCACATATAATTGCTTACCTTGCCAAGGCTGCAGGATCCCATGAGTAAGGAACAGCACGCTTGATTTCCTCATGCAAAACTAAATTCACTTTTTCTAATTTAACTTTGTATAGTGGAATGAAGTATCCAACCATAGCAAGGGATTTGGTTGCTGCTGCATCAACTTGCCAAGAACCAGTGAAATTAAACATGGCATTAAAGCTTCCAAGGGGAGTGCGTCCTGATATTCCTGATTTCTTGTTGAAGTATTCTGCCATCTGGAGTTTCAAGATCAAAGGCATAAGGTCATAAAATTGTACTTTAACAACAAGGTAAAATGGTTTGCTATAATTAGGAGAGAGTAAGTCAAAATACCAATGCATGCATGAAATCGTAACCACATAGGTAAAGATACCATTGATTCTATAAACAGAAGACATAGTTCAAAAATGAAAAATCTAATTTAAGAAAATACGCATCTGAACTTGGTTACTGTTGGAATATAAATTAATTGTTAGATCAAAACAGCTTAAGTTTTATGTGTAAGCATGTTCACAGGATCTCAGGACAACTTTATTCTGTAATGAACTAAACAGGGTTGGTGTAAGCAAACTATACAAACAGTTTATTTCAAATAATCTATTCACACCATTCTTCTTCATGTAGCCATCTCTCTGTTATCCAAGTACGCAACATTTTCGCAATTGTAACTTGCCTACTGTCACCTGCTTATGTTTTGAACCCTCAAGAAGGAAGATAAACATTCACTAGAACCGCAGCCTAACGAG
Source organism: Prunus fruticosa (assembly GCA_018703695.1). Taxonomy (NCBI): domain Eukaryota; kingdom Viridiplantae; phylum Streptophyta; class Magnoliopsida; order Rosales; family Rosaceae; genus Prunus; species Prunus fruticosa. The sequence goes on along the minus strand of CM031920.1, from coordinate 4,487,528 downwards.
CTCATAGCGCATTGTTCTGCAAGAGATGAGTAATCTATTCTCTGCATATCACAAACAATTCAAGACAACCTAGCATATAATGCTGATACTCAAGGTTTTTTCCTCTCTAAGTAGTATCTATGAAGAAAAACAATTCAGAAGCCCAGGAGAAGACAAAGACATGATCTTTTCTAACTTTCAGACTATGCCATGGAAAACAACCATATCAAGTGTTGACGTACCTAAAGACAACTACATATAAGCAATTGACACAAGCAAAATTGAATAAAGCCCAACAGGGCACAAAATATGAAATCCCAAAACCATAAAAACCCAGCAAAGCAACATGTAACCTTCACCATCAAATTACAAAGCTTAAAACAAACCAAGATGACAACTTTTAGTACTCAACTAAAATAAAACCAGGAAAACTTAATTCCCGGCAAGCCCAATACTGAACTGAAGTTTCTGCAATAACATAAGCAGGAACAAGATCCTCAGTTACCCAAATACACCAAAAAAAATCATGGAATTTGAATCTAAACTCATAAAAAACAGAAAACCCATCAACCAAAAGTGGATCAAAAAGCACCTCATGGAAGCTGCAGACAGGATTTCTCTCAATGGTCCTCTTGCCAGGTACGCAGTCGATATCGACAGGCACATTTGGCACAACAACACCATCAGACAAAACAAGATCTTTAGCCTGATCTTCATCAAGAATCACAAGCCTGGACCCAGGTGTCCCTTTGCAGTAGAGAAGCCTAATATCGGAAGTGACATCAAAGCCACGACCCAGAGCTTGGATTGAGTTGGAGAGAGTGGTGGTCAAAGCGTCTGAGCTTGAGGTTCTGGTTGAGGTTCCCATAGAAAAAGGGTCTTTGTCTTTCACTGGCGAAGGGAAAGAAGGGAAGCAGAACAAGGAGAAGAAATTGATGTCGTTGTTGGTGCCTTGTGGTTGGCTGGGACAATCATTTGATTTTCTTTCTTTTAAAGTATTCCCAAATAGCAAGTGTTTATGTTTATGTTTTGTTTTGGTGTTTTCTGGTGGCTCTAAAGTTTAGACTATGTAGAGAGTTGGTGGGCATTTCTTGTTGAGGCTTCTTCTTCTTGTACCAAAGCCAAAGGCAGCCTTTGACTGCAATAATGGCTAAAAACGCGTCCAAATGTGTTTATGTAGGATATATGTGTATGGACATAGACTAATCAAGAGGATTCTGAGTTGACTGGACTTGTAAGGATTTAAGTTTAAACTCAACCCAAAAGTCAGACCAAGCCAAGTGGCCCAAGTTCCCTTTGCTTAAACTTAAAATCTGCAAGGGGAAGGTCATAACTTTGAACATTAAGCATTGTCTTAGTTGCTTTTGCTTTGTGTACAAAAAGGCCAATGATGCCATGTTCCAACTCTCATATTTTATGTGGTTATTCCATGCACAAGAATTAAATTTTTTGTTTTTTTACACAAGCGATTGGGGGATGTGAATTCAAACATGACCTCGAGTGCAAGAGTAAATGATCTTAATTATCAACAAGCCCTTTGCAATTCGATGTTATATTTATATAAGCTGATGTTTATGTAGAAAGAAAAACACAAATATGTAAGCAGTACTTGAGTTTTGAAGGGATAATAAAATGTCCTGAATTACAAAAATAGAAAGGTACATCCTGCGGGCTTACAATCTATAATCTAAGAAGCAATTTTTATTGGAACTAGTTTTACCAAACCAAAACGCTATTTCAATGAACAAAGAGTTGATTTTTGTCTTGTTCCTTTTTTGAGTGGACAGAACATAACATAGAGTTGAAAAAGAGAATTCTGAGAAGGGCATAAAAACCCACGAGGCCATCAAGTTGGACCTGTTACTATTATGTTCATTTTTTTCACATTTATTGGGGTGGCTGGCCGGAAAGTACTGATCATGATTTACCCCAAAAAAAAAGTTTTGATTTTCATGTGGTCGAAAGTACTGATCTTTCCATAAACCAATGAGAGAAATTCTGCGACGTGGAAACTACATCTTTCTGCATGCAAAATTCTTTACTGATATTTGGGAGGAGACCTGGTCATCACCCGTCAATCATTTAGTAACCATGACATGCAAATTTAGGCAAAAATACCAAATTACTGGGCATTTCCATTGCCAAACAAAACTTCCCTAAATTTAGATTTGTTTTGAAAAACATGAAGAAAAGCTGTAACCAACCAATTTTGTGGTGCTTAATTTGTGAAAGCCAGATGGGAATTACTTGAGATTGCAAAAATAGCAGAGAAATTTTTGCACAGCCTCTCAAACAAACCAAACCAAACTGGCCCTACCGCTCAATATAACACTCCCTATTCACCCTCTCCTCCTCATCACCTATAAGCATCCTTGGGCCAAACCAAGGAGGCAGTGGAAAAGCCAAAAATGCAGGCCTCTGGCTGTTTCCTAGTTTTCTTTCTTTTCTTTTCTTCATTCTCTTCCTTCTCCTCTGCTCTAACGGATGCCGAAGCATCCTCTATTGCACGTAGACAGCTGTTAGCCCTCCCCGAAGGCGGTGACCTTCCTGATCATTATGAATTTGAGGTTGACTTGAACCTGAACTTTCCTAACACCAGGCTTAGACGTGCATACATTGCACTTCAAGCATGGAAAAAGGCCATATACTCAGACCCTCTTAAAACAACAGAGAACTGGGTTGGTGCTAATGTCTGCGCTTATACCGGAGTGTTCTGTGCAAAAGCTCTTGATGACCCAGAATTAGAGGTTGTGGCTGGCATTGATCTCAACCATGCCGACATTGCAGGATACCTTCCTGTTGAATTAGGCCTGTTGACCGACATCGCCTTGTTCCACATAAACTCCAACAGGTTCTGTGGTATCATCCCCAAGAGCTTCTCTAGGCTAACTCTTCTCCACGAGTTCGATGTTAGCAACAACCGATTCGTGGGATCGTTCCCAGAAGTTGTCCTGCATATTCCAAACCTCAAGTATCTTGACCTCAGGTTCAATAATTTTGAGGGGAAATTGCCTCCTGAGCTCTTCAACAAGAAATTGGATGCCCTGTTCTTGAACGACAACAGGTTCACATCTACCATTCCTGACACGCTTGGTAACTCCCCTGTCTCAGTTCTTGTGGTCGCCAACAATGATCTCGAGGGCTGCATCCCTAACAGCATTGGAAAGATGGTAAACACTTTGAACGAGATTATCTTGTCCAACAACAAGTTTGCTGGGTGTTTGCCTCCTGAAATCGGATATCTCTCAAAGGTGACTGTGTTTGATATTAGTTCAAACATATTCAGTGGGATCTTGTCCAAAACTTTCAAAGGCCTAGAGAAGTTGGAGGAGGTGGATATTTCACACAACATGCTAACTGGGTTTGTTCCCGAGAGTATATGCACATTGCCAAACTTAGTGAACTTCACATTCTCCTATAACTTCTTCAATGGTGAGACCCAAGAATGTGTACCGTCTTCTCGGAAGAACGCTGTGTTTGATGACGTAAGCAATTGCTTACCAGATAGGCCTCAACAAAAGTCAGCAAAAGAATGTCAAGTTGTGGTTAGCAAACCAGTGGATTGCGGTAAGGCAAAGTGTGGAGGTGGACAAGGACCATCAAAACCATCTCAGCCTCCAGTTGAGAAGCCAAAGACACCAAAGCCAGAACAACCCAAACAACAACCTCCTCCACAACCTAAGCAACAACCACCAAAACCATCAGCAGAATCAGTTCCAACACCTTCTACACCCAAACCACAACCCCCTAAAGAAGAACCTCCCAAGGAGGAACCACCAAAGGCACAACCCCCCAAAGAGGAGCCACCCAAGGAAGAAACTCCTAAGGAGGATCCACCAAAGGAAGAACCACCCAAGGAGGAGTCACCAAAGGAGGAACCACCAAAGGAGGAGCCACCAAAGGAAGAACCACCCAAAGAGGAACCACCCAAGGAGGAGCCACCAAAGGAGGAATCACCGAAGGAGGAGCCACCGAAGGAGGAACCACCCAAGGAGGAGCCACCAAAGGAGGAATCACCCAAGGAGGAGCCACCAAAGGAAGAACCTCCCAAAGAGCAGCCACCAAAGGAAGAACAACCCAAGGAGGAGCCACCAAAGGAAGAACCTCCCAAAGAGCAGCCGCCAAAGGAAGAACCTCCCAAGGAGGAGTTACCAAAGGAAGAACCATCCAAGGAGGAGCCACCAAAGGAAGAACCTCCCAAAGAGCAACCTCCAAAGGAAGAACCCCCCAAGGAGGAGCCACCAAAGGAAGAACCACCCAAGGAGCAGCCACCAAAGGAAGAACCTCCCAAAGAGCAACCACCGAAGGAAGAACCTCCCAAGGAGGAACCACCCAAAGAACAACCTCCTAAGGAGGAGCCACCCAAAGAACAGCCTCCCAAGGAGGAACTACCCAAAGAAACTCCCACACTAGAACCATCTCCAGAGCCAGTTTCAGAAACTCTAGAACCAGTTGCTAGCCCCCTGAAATAGTTGAAGAAGGACCACCACCACCTGAGCCTACCACTACAAGTCCTAGGGTTCCAGTTCACCCTCCTCCTCCAGCACCTCTAACAATGCCACCATCGCCTGAACCTCCAGGGCAAAGTCCTGTAGTTCCAATCCACCCTCCTCCTCCACCACCAGTTAACTCGCCCCCACCACCGTCCATTCTCCACCACCACCGGTCCACTCTCCACCACCACCGGTCCATTCTCCTCCACCACCGGTCCACTCTCCACCACCTCCAGCTCCAGTCTCCTCCACCTCCAGCTCCATTCTCCACCACCACCGGTCTACTCTCCTCCACCACCGGTCCACTCTCCTCCACCACCAGTCCATTCTCCTCCACCTCCAGTCCACTCTCCTCCACCTCCAGCTCCATTCTCCACCACCACCGGTCCACTCTCCTCCACCACCGGTTCACTCTCCACCACCACCTGTCCATTCTCCTCCACCACCAGTCCAGTCTCCACCACCTCCAGTCCAGTCTCCTCCACCTCCAGTCCAGTCTCCTCCACCACCGGTCAACTCTCCTCCACCACCGGTCCACTCTCCACCACCACCAGTCCATTCTCCTCCACCACCAGTCCACTCTCCACCACCTCCAGTCCACTCTCCACCTCCAGTCCACTCTCCACCACCACCGGTCCACTCTCCTCCACCACCGGTCCACTCTCCACCACCCCGGTCCAATCACCCCCACCACCAACACCAGTCTACTCGCCGCCACCTCCAGTCCAATCACCACCACCACCCACCCAATCTCCACCACCTCCAGAAAACTCTCTTCCCCCACCTTCTTCTCCTTCACCTCCTCCTCTCGTTGTCACATCACCCCCTCCAATAGATGACTTTGTCCTGCCACCAACCTTCGGTTCCCAATACTCATCTCCACCTCCACCAATGTTCCAGGGCTACTAGGCATTATGATATCAACCTCCATGACCTACATGACTTTGTTTATAAATATTTACAAAATCTCAACACTTTTGTTAGTTAACCATAGCTTGTTGTATAATTCATGACATCGAAGTGTAACTCATTTTCATATGCCTACTTAATGCAATAAATGATATTATCGGCAAATCATTCAATCAGTTGTATTTTGCTTTTGGTTGTTTTGTAATTGAATGTGTTGCTTTATCAGTTTGGGACTCAGCTTTGGTGCATGTTTTTAATTAAGGTGATATTTCCTTGTATGATCAAAATATTTTTCTATATATCTTTGTTAAGTCTTGTTCAGCCAACGTTTGTAGCTTTCCTTGACAAATATGTAATCTCATATGTATGATCAAGCTCAAAGTTAATTTAGGCTAGTTCAAGTTAGTGCTAAGTTGATTACTGTGGCTGAGATCAACTTCATAATTACCTAATGCAATCAAGCTCGGTGAAGGTAATATTTTTATGTATGCATTGCATGCATTGTATTGTTCTCCTGCATGCATCATTAGTTGTCATGTATGTAATTCTTCTTATCTATCTTTAGAAATTAGGATTTGGGTATTTGCTAAAAAGTTAAAGTACATTAAAGAGCTTATGAGGCTACAAAACCAAGATAATTTGTGCATTCATTTATAATGGGCATCATAGGAAAATCAGCATCTGCATCACAATAATTTGTCTAGATGACCAGTCATATAGGCCAATATTTCCAGCATGTGATTTTTAACCAAGGCATGTGATTTTGCTTATTATAAGTCCAATCATTGGTTGCCAAGTGTCCTTTTTGACCTACCAAAAAGGTTGGGGCTAGTATGGACTCATTAACTCTCTCATCTTACATTTTTCATATGGGGTTTTAGAGAGAGAGAGAGAGAGAGTTCTAGTGAGAGATTGTGCATAAATTAGGTTTTACTTTTGGAGAGAAGAGTTCATGGGTTCTTGAATTCCTTTTAGGCTTTCATTGAAATTTCATTTCTCAAAATTTTGTTAGTAATACGAAGTTTTCATCTCTCATCTCTTTCATTTTCACCATTTTAGAAAACTTGGTTTTCTTTTTGGTTTGTTTGAGAGTGTTTATGACATAGAAATGGGTTTTCAATATTTCATTTTAAAAGCTACTTCTTTTTGAGAAAATCTGACCATAGCTTTGCATATCAAAGTTTTAATCTCTCATCTCTTTCATTTGCACCATTTTGTAAAACTTGGTTTTCTCTTTGGGTTAAGAGTGTATGACATAGAAATGGGTTTTCAAGATTTCATTTTGAAAGCTACTTCTTTTTTAGAAAATCTGACCATAGCTTTGCATATCAAAGTTTTAATCTTTAATCTCTTTCATTTGCACCATTTTGGAAAACTTAGTTTTCTCTTTGGTTTGTCTAGAGTGTTCATGGCTTCTGGAAATAAGGTTTTCAAATAGCTTTTGAAATCTAATTCTATTTTCGCAATCCACTTCACCCATTGAGATTTTTTAGAGTAAAACTTTTACTTTGCATTCTCTACTTTGTGAGGTTTTTGGATTTTCATTATGAGATTTTGAAAATTGGTTTTTGAAATCTGCATCTAGGTTTTAGTTTAAACACTTCATCATCCTAGCTAGATTAGATTCTCTGTTGATTTCTTCAAGAAGAAATTGATCATTTCATTCTAGAATATGTATTTCATTTATTGGTGACGATCCAGAGCTAAGTTGCAGTGCCATGGGGTGAAGAAGCTGATGGACTAGCTGCCATTTCCATGAAAGACAAGCTACTAGCTCAACTAAGTTTGGAAAAGAAGGTTGCATAAGGAGGTAGTGCTCATTTCCTAATAGACCTAGGATTGTTTGAGCTTGTGATTACTTTTTTTGTAAGAATCTTCTTTGCTTAGTGGATTGCCTGGTTGGAATGATGACTCGCAGTTTTTCCCAATGGTGGGTTTCTAGGTGAATATTTTTGGTGTGTTGTTATTGATTTTATGATTAGTCATACTGTATTTGTTATCTTTGAAATGCTGATGAATGTTCACACACATTTCACTCTAGTTGTTGCTAGCACATGAGATACCTAGATTGATGGGTCCTTCTGAGTGTCTAGGTTGTCATATAATTCTTTTTTAGGCTTGCAGGTTTTAACATTTGATTTGTGGTAAGTATGTGCTGGACTTGTTTGTTCATAGGTTTATGACTAGTAATTGACTAGTCATATTGTTACTAGGAACAATGATAGTCCATAGGTTTATGACTAGTAATTGACTAGTCATATTGTTACTAGGAACAATATCATTGTTGTCTTAAATCTGTCTATTGGGATTTTAATTTACCCACTTCACCTAAGTACCAATTTCAATCTTTAAGAATAGAAACCTAATTAGTACACGAAGCCAACCAACATGTACAATCCAGTCCAACTCAAATTTGCTAAGTTTGTAGATTTTACACTTCCACCCAATTTAGGATTAAATCCAATCCAATCCTTTTCATATGCCTAATTCGATACAATGATCGGTTTCAAAGAAAGGAAAGAAAAATATTGAAACATAAAGAATTGTCATAAAATAAAATCCAAATTTTCGAATAATCAAATATAGCATGAATATTGGGTAGTAAAGGAAATGTATTCCCTTCAAAAGGTTTTAGCTTATGAATAATTTTCATTGTTGTAATTAAATGCATATAAACATTCTGTCAAAGCTTTGCCCTTATGAGAGACCAAAATGATACGAAAAGGACCACATATAGAACAGTTGTCCTTGGCACGTGCCATGTGATCAAACTCATGTGCACATGAACAGAGTATTTTAGAGTTTGAACACATCAAAATCTTTTTCAATGCAAATTCGGTCACCACCTTGAATCAAGCTAGATGCAGCATTAAAAACAATCTAGATTGTGACATGTTAACTACAGTTAACCCTTGATATTAACAACTACAATCAAATGATCCACTGAGTAAGATGGGGAGACAGAAATTTACCTATCAACACAGAATATATGTTTTTCTTCTATTATTTATCCACAAATCCTTGAAAGGAACCAACTTTTGTCCTGGTTTTAGAGAATTCAGGGCAATTTGATGATTGAAGTGTACTCCACCATCACTAGGAACCAAATGGAGATTTATAGAGATTGAATTTATAAGACAATCACTATAGGGGTAACTTGAAGAGACATGCAGAGCTTGGAGTTTGATTTGCATAAGAAGAAAAAAGAAACAAAGAAACAAAGCTTAAAGAGGATTGCTTGCTTACCCAGAAAAACAGAAAATGCTTGAATAGGAATGCTTGATCCTCGGTTGAAGCGAGTGTTGTCTGTGTTTGTTAGTTTGAAGAGAAAAAACTCCTATGAGTTTGGGCAACAAGTAAAGAGGGTTACTCTTAGGTGTTCGTTTGAAGAGAAAGGTGAGTACTTTTTCTTCTCCTTCTGGGTAATTTGGCAGTAAAAAGAGTGAGTGTTTGTTTGTTTAAAGAGAAAAAAGTTATCTTCTCGGTATTTTGACAGAAAATCAAGGCGAACTGCAAAGAAGACGAGGCCCTCTCTCTCTCTCTCTCTCTATCTCTCTCTCTCTCTTTTGTCTCTTTTTTATATAATTTTGTTCTATATTAGGTTAATTACTGTGTAAACAAAAGTAGATTTACTTTTCTTCTTTTTTTAAAATGAAAAGTTTTACTTTTCCTTTTGGACCCAGAAATACAAACCCATCAAATCTAAAAAAATTCATGTGATTTGTACATTAATAAACAAATTGCATGAATTTTTAAAATTAGAAAAAATAGGTTTGAGGATAAAAATAGAAAAATGATTCTATTAGAAGAAAAAAAAAACTTGTGCAGGAGCATAATATTGTATTATTTATGAAGGGAACTTGATTAGTACATGTCACAATTTGGATGGAGGGGTAATGCTAGTATGCTACACCTTGGTTAAAAATGATGAACAAATTTGCACATAATCTTTATTTTTTTATACAAAGAAAAACATGAATGAATCAAATGAATGCAGTTGAGGATTTAATTCATGAACAAGGCTTAGTGCTAGTGATGGAATTAGATGTGTACTTTAAATATTCTAATGGCCTTTAAGCAGACATATATTGTTCGTCTTAGTGTTGGTGAGATGGATTAGTTAATAAGATGTGCCTTCCTTAACATACTGTACAACAAACCAACTAAATATGCGTTGCCTAATTTTAAAGAGCCAGAGAGGCACACAACTCAAGTTTGCAAATCCTGCAGAGAAATTCTTGCACAGCCTCTCAAATAAACCAACCAAACAGACCTTTCCTCTCAATATAATCTCCCTTGCTCCCCCTCTCCTCCTCATCAGCCTTGGGCCTAATAACCAAACAATGAAGGCTGCCTATTTTCTAGTTTTCTTTTTTCTCTTCTCCTCCTTCTCATCTTTCTCTTCTGCTCTCGACTCGATGCGGAAGCGTCTTTCATTGGCCACCGCCAGCTCCTACATTTTCACACAGGCCATGACCTGCGCGGCGACCATGAATATGAAGTTGAGTTGAACTTGAAGTTTCCACATCCCAGGCTTAGACGTGCATACGTTGCACTTCAAGCTTGGAAAAAGGCCATATACTCAGACCCTCTTAAAACTCCTAGAACTGGGTTGGTGCTAATGTTTGTGCTTACACTGGAGTATTTTGTGCCCCGGCTCTTGATGACCCACAGTTAGAGGTTGTGGCTGGCATTGACATCAACCATGCAGACATTGCAGGGTACCTTCCTGTTGAATTAGGCATGTTGAGTGACATTGCCGTGTTCCACATCAACACGAACAGGTTCTGTGGTATCATCCCTAAGAGCTTTGCTAGGCTAACTCTTCTCCATGAGCTCGACGTTAGCAACAACCGCTTTGTGGGATCGTTCCCAGAGGTGGTCCTGCAAATTCCAAACCTCAAGTACCTTGACCTCAGGTTCAATGACTTTGAGGGGAAATTGCCTCATGAGCTCTTCAACAAGGAATTGGATGCCCTGTTCTTGAACAACAACAGGTTCACATCCACCATCCCTGACACTCTTGGCAACTCCCCCATCTCGTTCTTGTGGTCGCAAACAATCATCTTGAGGGCTGCATCCCTAATAGCATTGGAAAAATGGTAAACAATTTGAATGAGGCCATCTTCTCCCACAACAAGTTTGCTGGGTGTTTGCCTCCTGAAATTGGGTACCTCTCAAAACGTGACTGTGTTTGATGTTAGTTCAAACACATTGAGTGGGCTCCTGTCCAAGACTTTCAAAGGCCTTGAGAAGGTGGAGGAGTTGAACATTGCACACAACATGCTAACTGGGTTTGTTCCCGAGAGTCTCTGCAAATTGCCTAGTTTGGGAAATTTTACGTTTTCCTACAACTACTTCAACGGCGAGGATCAAGAATGTGTGCCATCTTCTCGGAAGGACATACTGTTTGATGACACAAGCAACTGCTTACCAGATAGGCCTAAGCAGAAGTCAGCAAAACAATGTCAAGTTGTGGTGAACAAGCCAGTGGATTGTGGTAGGGCAAAGTGCGGAGGTCGACCAGCACCTTCTAAACCTTCTTCTCCTGCACCCAATGAGGAGCCACCCAAACAACAACCTCCTAAAGAGGAACCACCCAAACAACAAGAAGAAACTCCCACACTAGAGCCACAACCACCTAAACCAGAGCTATCTCAGAGCCAGTTCCAGAGACTCCAGAACCAGTTGCTAGCCCCCTCAAATAGTGGTAGCACCATCACCACCCCCACTCACACCCACAAGGCAAAGTCCCATTGTTCCAGTTCGCCCGCACTCACCACCAATTCACTCTCCACCACCACCAGTCAACTCACCCCCACCACCTGTCCACTCTCCTCCACCACCCGTAGCAACACCGCCATCGCCCACACCCAAGCGACAAAGTCCCATTGTTCCAATTCGCCCTGACTTACCACCACCCCCAGTCGACTCACCCCCACCACCTGTCCACTCTCCTCCACCACCCGTAGCAACATCGCCATCGCCCTCACCCACACGACAAAGTCCCATTGTTCCAATTAGCCCTAACTCACCACCACCACCTGTCCACTCTCCTCCACCACCCGTAATAACACCACCATTGCCAGCACCCACGGGGCAAAGTCCCATTATTCTCAGTCGACCTGACTCACCGCCACCCCCAATCAACTCCCTTCCACCACCTGTCCACTCTCCCCCACCACCCGTAGCAACATCACCATCGCCAGGCACCCACAGGGCAAAGTCCCATTGTTCCAATTCGCCCCCACTCACCACTTGTGAACTCATCCCCATCACCAGTACATTCTCTTCCACCGCAGCTTCACCCACAGGGCAAAGTCCTATTGTTCCAGTTCACTCTCCTCCACCCCCAGTCCACTCACCACCACCACCATCAATTCACTCTCCTCCACCACTAATCAACTCTCCACCACCACCACCAATCTACTCGCCCTCACCACTAGTCCACTCACCTCCTCCACCAGTCCACTCTCCACCACCTGTCCACTCACCTCCTCCACCAATTCACTCTCCACCACCACTAGTCAACTCACCCCCACCACCAGTCCACTCACCTCCTCCACCAGGTGCTTTCACCCCCACCACCAGTCAACTCACCCCCACCACCCAGTCCATTCTCCACCACCCCCAATCCACTCTCCTCCACCCCCAGTCGACTCACCCCCACCGCCAATTCACTCGCCTCCTCCACCAGTGCATTCACCTCCACCACCAGTCCATTCTCCACCACCCCCAGTCAACTCACCCCCACCGCCAATTCACTCGCCTCCTCCACCAGTGCATTCACCTCCACCACCAGTTCACTCTCCACCACCACCAGTCCATTCTCCACCACCCCCAGTCAACTCACCCCACTCCCAGTTCACTCGCCTCCTCCACCAGTGCATTCACCTCCACCACCAGTTCACTCTCCACCACCACCAGTCCACTCTCCTCCACCCCCAGTCAACTCGACCCCACCACCAGTACAATCTCCTCCACCTCCAGTTCACTCTCCACCACCCCCAGTCAACTCTCCACCACCACCGGCACCGGTCTACTCACCGCCACCTCCAGTCCAATCACCACCACCACCCACCCAGTCTCCACCGCCTCCAGAAAACTCCCCTCCACCACCTTCTCCTTCTCTTCCACCTCCTCCTCCCGTCGTCTCATCACCCCCTCCAATAGATGACTTTGTTTTGCCACCAAACTTCGGCTCCCAATACTCATCTCCACCTCCACCAATGTTCCCAGGCTACTAAGCATTATGACATCAGACCCTTCAAAAAGCAACTGTTTTTAATTTTATATATATAAAAATTATACAATCTCACATAAATGCACCCACTATTGTTAGTCGATCATAGCTTGTACTTCATGACATCAATCAAAGTGTAAATCTTTCTTTCATATGCCTACTTAATGCAATTAAGGAAATTTTACATTAATTGATATTTTGCTTTTTTGCTTTGTTTTAATATTCTGTTTGATGTGCATCAATGAAACTCCCATCAAATCATATCCAACCACAAATTTTAATATAATTAATAATGGTACAAATAATGGAGTGCAAAGGCCATGTACATAGTTCTAATTTTGGATATCTGATTTTGAGTATGAATCTGATGATTTGACTATTGAGAATCAAAATTTATTGTATACAAATCCTGGACAGACGATGAGGAAGAGGTCGTCCCTCTTGCGTCCGATAAATAAATGAGGCTTTGAGTCTCACACCAACTCTGTTGAACACTCAGATTAGACTCATCTCTTAAGGACTTAAACCTCATTTCATCACCATAAATACTCGGATTTATGTTCAGTTCATGAACAATGGCTCGGCCCTCAAGCATGCTCACCACTGCAGACATTGTAGGCCTTAGCGCTGGTGATGGATTAGTGCAGAGTAGAGCTACCTTAATCATTCTCATTGCCTCTTCCTTGTTGAACTCAGACCCCAACTTTGGATCCACCAGCTCCATCAGATTTCCTTTCTGTTGCAAAACAAACGCCTGCGACATTCAAAAAGGAAATAGATGGAAAAATAAACTTTCTTGATTGTTGTTATATATATGTATATGTATATGTATATATGTACATTGTTTAGAACATTTTGATGTCAGTACTGAAGAGAAATTGAAAGTAGAACATCATTTGCAACTTGCAACATAAAAAAGTTCATTTTTCCTGATCAAAAAGTGTAGGGTAACACAAAGCTGGATGACGAATATGTCAAATGGAAAATAGTTCCTACTAACTCATCTACTAAAAAAAATGCAGTAAGATCTTACCCAATCAAGAAGGCAGACATAATTCTCGTTTGGCCGATATTTGATGTTGTTTTTGCCAGATACAAGTTCCAGTGCAACAACCCCGAAGCTGTAAACATCTACTTTATCAGTTAAATGGCCCCATAATGCATATTCTGGCGCCATGTATCCTCTGAAAAACAAATGGGAAGAGTGTTTTATCATTGTGTGATCAAATAAAAACAAACGAAGTAATCAAGATTTGGAAGATAAAAATCAATTAGGGTTCCACAATGAAGGAAAGAGAGAGAAGAGAAGGTTTCTCACATAGTTCCAGCTACTCTGGTGCTAATATGACTTTTCTCCTCTTCATTCAGCTTGGCCAAACCAAAGTTGGAGATTTTAGGGTTCAGGTGCCTGTCAAGCAGTATATTGGTACTTTTGATGTCTCTATGAACAATTTTCAGTGTGGACTCCTCATGCATGAAAGCCAGACCTCTTGCAATGCCGACGCATATTTTCTGCCTTGTAGGCCAGTCCAGTTTCAGAATACCTTTCTCTTGACCTGAATTCAAACATAACCTCACGTAAGATTCATTCATCAAACTAGTATTGAACTTATAAAATGTTTACCATCCAATTTAAGTTTTCCAGCATACCAAACAAAGAATGTGCAAGGCTATTGTTCTCCATGTACTCATATACCAACAGTAACTGGTTTCCTTCAATGCAGCATCCATACAATCTAACAAGATTTGGGTGTTTTAAGGCAGAAATCATGCCTATTTCATTAACAAATTCACGATTTCCTTGCTTCGATTTTGAAGAAAGTTGCTTAACCGCAATAATAGTACCGTCTAATAGTTCACCCTGCAATTTGAAATAGAATACATTTGAGAAATGTTGGTCATACACAACACTTTTTAGTGTCATAGACCAAAGTCAAAAGAAAAACAAAAGGAGAAGTGCTTGCATATTTAGGGGAAACAAAAAGGAGTTGTAGAATACCTTGTAAACTGCTCCAAAGCCACCTTCCCCAAGCTTGTTTGCAGCATCAAAGTTGTTCGTGGCAGCTTTGATTTGTTTGAATCTAAAGAAACCAGTTTGCAGATCTAATCCTCTCAGATCTGTTCATGTGACAAGAGGTTAGCATATTGAACAGATTTTTCACTGAGAATTTGAGGGCCTTTTGGCTTATTAATTAGACAACATTGGAAAAGAATAACACTGAAAAAACAAGCAACTACAGTAGACATATACTCTAGCAGAGAAGTTATAATTCAAATTGCCAAGTCTTATTTCCTCTTTAGCACAGTATTCACAATACCTTGTTCTCTAGTAGATGCCCTGCCTCCAAAACAGCATCTCAACCAAAGAATGTCAAAAGTCATGAAAATAAGACACAACACTGATACAACTCCAACCACAATGAATATCTTCTTTTTGCTATCATCAGGCGGTTTGAAATCTAGAAGTGAAAGCAGAGCCAAGAACAGTGATGAACAAGATGGCAGTCAAAATAAAGAGAAAACTTACTACTTAAATTACTTACCAGACTCCACTGAGATAGCAGATATAAGAGAGCCATATATTCCTCTTTTCGGAGCATTAGTTGTCCCTTTCCCAGCCCAATGAAAGCGGATCTCTAAAGTCATAACATTGACAACTGCTTTAAATACCTTAATCACTTCCTTATCAACCCCTTGTGCTTCCTTTTGAATATTAAAATCCTTCAATACCAGTTTTTCCTGTAATAATTACTATACTTAGTCATTCAAGTTAAAAACTAAGAGTGAAAGGGAGTGATTAAGAAAATTGTTAAGAACATTGGAGGAAGGAAGCTTATGTTGATAGGTGATTGAGTTTTCAGAGAAAATATGGAGAATAGTTCAGTTTATCCAAATGCTAAAAAAATAAAAATTAAGTAACATGGAGAATAGTTATTTATGCTTCATCTCATTTATGGTGAACATAAAAGGATGACTACCTGGATATAAACATCAAAAATTCGTCTTCCAACGCTGTAATAAGACCTGTTGTTTCTGATAACTATTTCTGCAAAGTGTAGTTTCACAGTGTAATTTCCATTTGCTAAGCAACGGGCATAATATGTGAGAGAAAGAGGAGATATTCGGGCTGTTCCGTACAATTCAGAGTTAGTCATATTGAGTATGGAGCTATTTCTTGCTAAATACTCTTGGTCATAATTCATAAGCCCAAAATCACCAGTGCTACTAAATCCCCAATTCCCTGTGTCATGAAAAAACTTTGCTCCACCTCCTGAAGCTTCATCACCATCATATTTGATGCTTCCAATGGTGGCTTGTTTTCCACCACAATTTATATGCACCGAATACTGCTCTATAGAGAAAAAACAGCATACAAAAGGTAGAAGACAAATGGACTCAAAACAACATTGTATGTGAAAACAGAAACATACACTTGAGATATTCTACGACAGATTTAGTTACCTTTTGAACATGGATTGAGGCAATGGCTAAGAATCCTACATTGATATATACAAAAAAAAACAAAAAACAAAAAGCATAATTAGCTTACGAACAATGAATGAGGAAAAATGAATAAACTCCCTATGGAACTCATTGAGTTTGAAGCTTACGAGTTGTTCTGTCTGGAAAAACTTTTGAACACATTACTGATGAAAACAACAACCTAGTTACTTTCACATATTTAGATAGCCAAAGAGGGCAAAATATGTAAATCTCAAGCAAAGTAAATGAAAAGAAGAAGATATAGAAAAAAAATATTTAATCTTACAAGTTGTCTTGACATGTAGTTGGGACAGAGTTCTCTGAAAAGTTATTGTAGGAAAGATCTATTATGCTGCATGCGAACATAAAGTTCTCTATTAACAGAGATTCCAAGAAAAAAGAATATCAGAATATTTTGGTAAAATTTGTAACATGAATTACTGAATTTGTGCAGAACAGAGAGGAAATTATTCAACATTTCAAAGACAGCAGCAAGACAGAAAATTTTGGACTTAAACCACTCATCATCAATACAATATACCCCAGCCTTCTTATAATCATGAACCTTCAGCCAAAAAGTACTTGTATACGTAACCTTATCCATTGTGTAATTCGCCTTATCTTTCATATAGCGTTATAATCTGTCTACCAAGTCACTATATTCTTAATCGTAGACATTTATCTGTTGAAGCCTCAGAAGCACAGAAACAAATTAATGAGGAAAGGTTGCAATAAACATGTAGGTATGCACACTACATGCGTGCTAGTGGAATACATATGATCTGAGTAAATGATGGATATAAACAGAACTCTAACCATAATATAAGTAAGATTTAGGAGGAAGAAACATACTAGCGACTATCTCTATATTTGATCCACTCCGGAAGCCCCGTAAGCAAGTTACTTGTCAGATATCTGATTATTGAGCAATATGTTTACATGTGAATAAAAAATTAATTGTATCAATGTTTCTTAAGGTTACACATAAGATACATAATGTATCCTGTTCCTCATTATGTGAGCTATATAGCTACCCATATGAATTTGACTTACATTGTGGCCAATCTCCATATATCCACAAGATTTGGAATGTTCCCCTTCAATCTGTTGAAGCTAAGATCCCTGCAAAAGAAATAGGTTTGGGGGTAATCAGAAGTTATGTACTCATGATGCTGGGAATACGGTACAGAAAAAAGTTTATCAAATGACACTTCAGTAAATTGAAAAAGCAACTGATTCTGAGTCCAAATTTTTGTTTTCCTTTTCACATAGTAATTAAATTGTAATATAGTAGTAAGGCTTTCCCAAATTTTACATATGGATCTACAACCATTAAAAAAATTTAGCACTTTTAAGCTTTTCACATATATGTAAGCTCAAGTAAAAGTACAGAGAATGAATAAACAGAAGTATTACAAAAGTTTCAGACTTGTCATATTAGAGATATATTCAGGGATTGTTCCTCTTATATTGCAGCTCCTTAACATCCTGCAATTTGAAGAAACCCATATAAGAAAATAGATGTTATATACATGTAGGTTGTTCTAATCAGAAAGGATACTAAAAGTCTAAAACCATAAAGATGGCTCACAAAGTCTGCATGTCTTTCATATTTGTTAAGTTTGGAAAATCTGAACTCTCACCGCTTAAGTCACTAATCGCTCTGCAAAAGATCACCTCAAGATAACTATTAGGAATACAAGTCTCTTCAGCAATGATATCTCAAAAGAGAATGAAAACAATCTGAAACCTAAAATAATTGAGAACTTAGAAGCCAAGACTCACAGGTATGACATTTTAGTTAATGCAGAAAGGCTAGGAGGAATGGGCCCTTCAAAACCACTCCCTTGCATCTCTCTGTAAGCAACACATTTGAAATGGATTTATATTTTAACTGAAGATACTTGAAGATGACAGAGATATGAGATGCATGCTAGAAAAGATCTCTTACAACATCTCGAGCTCTTTCCAACTAAGAAAATTGTTCGGTATTTTCCCAGTGAAGTTGTTACTGCCAATCCAACTGCAGAATATTTTGAACCACCCCACCCAAAAGAAAACAAAAAAAAGGAATGTCATGAACCTGAACTCGAAACATCTTAATTATGTAAAATACATTAAAAATCACTTACAGTGTTTTTAATTTGGTCATATTAGTGAGAGACACAGGCAACTCTCCAGTGAGATTATTAGCGCGAAGATAGCTGTAGTTAATTACCCATGGCATGTTAAAACTTGTCACTTGTTGTGTTCAACTTGGTTATGAAAATAAAAAAAATGTCAAACTATGAACTTTGGAAAAAGAAAAATCCCACTGACAGAATCTCCATGTTAATCAACTTCCCCAGCTCCGGAGGAATGGTTCCAGAAAATAAGTTGCTTTCCAAGGCCCTGAAAGATAGTCACTTCAAGTTCACAGCCAAACCAAACCAATTGGTACAAAAGTAAATGTAAATGAGATAACAGCAAGTGAGAAAGATTGAAAGCATACAAAGCTTGGAGAGTAACTATGTTTCCCAAATAGCTGGGGATTGGTCCTGATAAGTTGTTCACGCTGAGAACCCTGCACTATGTACATTCCATTAGTTCAATCATTGGCACGAAAACTACTAATTGGCAACTTCAAACAAGAGTGTAGATGCCACTTACAGAAATTCCAACTTCGTAGAAGTCCATTCGCGAGGTATTGAACCACTAAGGTAATTCTGGCCCAGATTACTATGAGCAAAGAAGAAAGAGTGCTATTAATTAGGATAAGAACCAACAGATTTGAGATGATAAAAGCTAAAGCAGTTATTGAAAAGCTCTGCTCTTCATACAGTTGCTTAATGTAAGGTAGCTTCACCAGTGCTGGTGGAAGCACACCATCAAGTTCCTGCCCCACAAGAAAACTGCACAACAAGGATCCAAAAATTCAAAGGTTGATTCTTGACTAATCACTCCAAACAGTAACCAGCAACCATCATATTTAATTAGGAAAATGAATTTATGAATGAACCAGTGCAGCAAGAATTTAAAGCATACAAATGGCAAAAATATATACATACATGCTTTGGACATGACACATATTGCCAGGGAAGGAGCAATTGCAGAAGAGAGTGTTGTTGTACTGATCCGTATGTGGGGTTGAGAAAGTTGGAACATTGCTACATGGGTCGCTGAAATTCCAGTCCTTTTTATGCAGTTGTGCAGCTATTTCACGAAGGGCTTCAACTGCCATCACACCCACATAAAGCAAAAATCCCATCAAATGTTCCTTCTAATTTTTTTTTTTTTTAAAAAAAAAAAAACCCCAAAAACTACATTTAGTAAGCAGCAGCCTACCCTCATCATGTGGAAGAGTCATGTTCTGCGGCTGTGCTCTTGATGATATTGGGCCCATATCGCACATAAACACTATGAGGCTGAACAAGAAGATCCTGTCCATTGGAACATTAAGAATCCTTACCATTTTTCTTCACCACCCACACTTCACATTCCTTGAGCACTATCCAAACCCTTTATAAAATCATCCATGGAGTCTTTTAAATTTCTCACTCACTTCCCAAGCAAGCGACCGTTTTTTTTCAAAGACTTGGTGAATTAACTTTGATTAATTAACCTTTAGTCCATTTAATTAATTATCCAAATTTCAAGGCCCCAACATGCATGTGCTCTTCTCATATAAATTATAATCCAAACTTGACTAGCTAGATTAATCAATTCATAAGAATTATTCATTGATTATATAATTCATTGACCTGCAGACTTCATTATTCTAAAGGCTTCTTGTGATCAACTTGGAATGTGCAAGAAGGATAACCAGTGCTGAATTAGTGCATAGGTTTAGTAAGGTCAAGGTCAACCAATCGCATCATAAACATTGCTCAGAAGATTCATAAAAAATTGTTTAACTATCTAGTTCTTTTTTCCTGCCAACTGAACAGAAGAAAGCGCCAAAATCAGATTCTCGTCGGGGTCACAATGAAAAAAAAAATCGAATTGTGGTTAATTTATTTTAGATTGTGTGATTAAATAAGTGGACGAATACTTTTTTTTTCTCTTTGGTTCATACACAAAATATTAACTACAATTCTCAAAAGCGTGTGTAGGATTTGGAACTATATATCCATCATCACATAGTAAACAGATAAAGCCTAATTTTGACTATCCATGACTAGTCTAGTACATAAGGTATAATTCAAACTTCAGGATTTTCTATAAAAGGGAAATGTCATGATCTGTCTGTTTATAGCTTTGCTAGATGCATGTTATATATGTAGTTCCAACAAGAGCACGTGTGTACATTTGGTAAATGATAATTTAAACTGCGTATAGTAGTCATCAGTCATAATTCAAGGATGTCTTATATGGGGTAATTGTCAAACTTATGGTGTCAAAGATATGTACAGTCTATTGTACTAGTGTTGTGAATTTTAGACAACCTGAAAAATGGAGATTATAAAGATTAGTCTAAACACAAATTATACTCGCAAGTGCACAAGGTCAATCGTAATATAGTATGGCAAATACGAGGTCATTCCCACGAGGATTGAGTTCAACTTCCAATTAGTCTAACCTAATTTACTTCACAAAATACTTTAACTACTCTAATTATATAAAAAAAGAAATTAAACACATAGCATACTCACGTAAACATGAAAGGGGTTTTTGAAAGAATGATTTAATTAATAAGAAATTAAAAAACAAAACAAGTAGGAAGTCACAAAACACAAGAATGAGAAATTCAAATTGATAGAGGCACTAGGACAATGAATTCACCACTAGTAATCTGATCTAGCCTCTTATTCACCTACCTATTAACTAACCATTTGATGTCGCCGCTTAGTTTTCCTTTTTCATAAATTACCTATGGTATTTAGGCTAGCTCGTATATTCCTATATACAATTCGCCTATGGTATTTAGGTCAAATATCAACACATAAAAATTCATTAAGATCAGTGAAAACCTCGAACAAACATGCAACCCTAGGAGTATGTTATTTACCCTAGACGAATTACAAATTCTAATCACAAGAAGCAAGCCTCAAATTAAATATGGTATTTACTCTAATTTGCATCCGATTAACTTAATTAAAAGTCTAGAAGGTGATCAAGCATCAAGATAAGAACCCAAGTTATTACGCACAGTGATTAAGAATCCAACATCAA
Organism: Prunus fruticosa; assembly: GCA_018703695.1. Lineage (NCBI taxonomy): Eukaryota > Viridiplantae > Streptophyta > Magnoliopsida > Rosales > Rosaceae > Prunus > Prunus fruticosa. The sequence continues at coordinate 4,466,270 of CM031920.1, read as the reverse complement.
ATGGCAATCAATAGATAGGTAAAATAAGAAAACTAGATAATCATACTAGGGCTACATCATACCCTAGCAAAAGAAAATTAATTACGCATAATCATAGAATTCAACATAAGGAAGAAACAATCAAACTTGGCCAATTGCGGTACTCTTCCGGTGTCTCCAATTTCTCCTAGTCTTTGCATGTCTCCCCAAAGGAGTTGTTTCTCATGCTTAAATAAAACACCACACATCTATTCCTACCCTAGCTGTGCTTTTACAGCAGCCCAAGAATAAAGAAAAACCTAATTAAAACATAAATCCAAAATGGGTAAGTAATTGACTCCTCTTCCTACTTTGACTGGGATAACACTTCAGTTACTTTGCACGCACGTTTGGGGTTGTTCCTCCTCAAAGAAAATTCGAGAAAAATATATAAATTGTAGATTTTTGTCTTATCTTTCCAGCCATATATCGCACGCCTTGAGGAAAAATCAGGAAAGTCTTCAAATAGTCATTCTTCCACAACAGCACAGTTTTGACGTGATTGCACCTTATGCTGACTTAACTTCAAAGACTGCTCTCATTGGCTGCTCCGAAAATTCTAGAAAAATTCCACAATCATCTTCAAGGTCTTAGCTTTCATCTCCAATTGGTCTCGTACTAAAACTCCACCAAAATGTTGTATTTCCATTGAAAACAAATTACTTGCTCTGGAAAGCTGAAAATTGAGAAAATAAAGTAATAAGTCCTTTTTAAATCAAATTCTCCTACAAAAACTAAGTATAAAGAGTACATAAATACGTAAATTTATGGACTTATCACCTAGCTTTTCTTGCAATTGTTGTTTAGTAAAGTCACACTTCTATTTTGGTACCAGTAGCTGCTTTCTGAGGCAGGGCACTCAGAAATATTGAGAATCAAGACCAACTGCGTAGACATCCTAGACAGACGATGAGGTAGAGGCTGTCCATTTTTCATTGGATGAATAAATGAGGCTTCGAGTCTCATCATAGGAGCTGTGATCAATATCAGAGTCCTCTGTGAAGGCCTTAAACCCCAATTCATCACCGTAAATACTCGGGTTTATCTTCACCTCATGAACAATAGTTTGCCCTTCAAGCATGCTCACTACTGCAGACATTGTAGGTCTTAGTGCCGGTGATGGATTGGCGCATAGTAGAGCTACCTTAATCATTCTCATTGCCTCTTCCTTGTTGAACTGAGACCCTAACTTTGGATCCACCAGCTCCATCAAATTTCCTTTTTGTTGCAAAACAAGGGCCTGCAGCATTGACAACAAATGGAGAGGTACGATATGAAAATATTTCAATAAGAAAAGCAACCTGTTTCCACTTGTACTTCTGCATGCTAAATGAATGTGATGAAGATATTACCCAATCCAGAAGGCATACAAAATTCTCATTCGGCCGATATTTGATGTTGTTTTTCCCAGATAGGAGTTCCAATGCAACAACCCCAAAACTGTAAACATCTGCTTTATCAGTTAAATAACCCCACAATGCATACTCCGGCGCCATGTATCCTCTGCACAGTAACAAATACTCCATGAGTTTCTCCTTCAAAGCATTCATGTTATCTAAACTAAGAGCTCTGTCATCTGTTTCAAAACTTCATCATTCGATGAGAGAAACTAAGAGAAGCAAAAGAACAAAACAGAATCCCCAATGAATGAAAGAGAAAAAAAAAAAATTGAAGGGCTGCTCACATAGTGCCAGCAACTCTGGTGCTGATATGGGTCTTCTCCTCTTCGTCCAGCTTAGCCAAACCAAAGTCAGATATCTTAGGGTTAAGGTCCTCGTCAAGCAGTATATTGTTTGTTTTGATGTCTCTATGAACAATTTTCAGTGCTGATTCCTCGTGCAGATAAGCCAGACCTCTTGCAATGCCAACACATATTTTCTGCCTTGTACGCCAGTCCAATTTCTTTAGGCCTTCCTCTGGACCTGAATTTAACAAAAACTACTAAGGAGATTCATGAAACTATTTATAATACAAGTGTATATTCCACTTCTAGATTGTCCAGCTTACCAAACAAAGTATGTGCAAGGCTATTGTTGGCCATGTATTCGTATACCAACAATAATTGATTTCCTTCAATGCAACATCCATACAATTTCACAAGATTTGGATGTTGTAAAGCAGAAATCATGCCTATTTCATTCACAAATTCGCGATTTCCTTGCTTTGATTTTGGAGAAAGTTGCTTAACTGCAATAATAGTCCCATCTAATAATTCGCCCTGCAATTTGAAATATAATACTTTTGAGGAATGTAGGTCATCCATAATACTCTATAAGGGTGAGAGAACAAAGCGTTAAAAACAAAAACAAAAACAAATGAAAAGTTCTTACATAGGGAAACAAAAAGGAGTGGTAGAATACCTTGTAAACAGCTCCAAAGCCTCCTTCCCCAAGCTTGTTTGCAGCATCAAAGTTGTTAGTTGCGGCTTTAATTTGTTTGAATCTAAAGAAACCAGTTTGCAGATCGAATCCTCTGAGAACTGTCCATGTCAAAAGGTTAACATAATGAACTTTTTATTAACTGAAAATGAGATGGACTTAGTAAAGAACTAGTGGTAGAATAAAAATTGATGTGTATGAAATTTTCTGTACCTTCTTCCCTACATGTCTTGCCTCCGAAACAGCCTTTCAACCAAAGAATGCCAAAAGTCGCAAAAATAAGGCATAACGCCGAAACAACTCCAATCACAATGAATATCTTTGTTTTGCTATCATCAGGAGGCTTGAAATCTAGAAGTGAAATAACAACCGAGAACAGTGACCACAAGAGAACTGTATATTTCTACAGTAACATATAAATAGGTAACTTATAACTTACTACTGACCAGACTGCACTGAGATAGCTGATATAAGAGACCCATATACTCCAGTTTTTGGAACATTGGTTGTCCCTTTCCCAGCCCACTGAAAGCGGATTTCTAAAGTCTTAACACTAACAACTGCTTTAAATACTTTAATCACTTCCTTATCAACCCCTTGTGCTTCCTTTTTAATATCAAAATCCTTCAACACCCGTTTTTCCTGCAATAGATTACATACCCATTCAAGTAGAAAATTGAATAAGAGGGGGAGTGGTTTTGAAATATGAGGCAAATATAAAGTCTGCGGAGTTGCAGATTGCTAGTTAAGCTTCATGAGTGACAAGACATGGAAAACAGTAAAATTTATCCAAATGATTAGAACGTAGAAGTTACAAAACAATAAGGAGCCAAAAAACACTGCAAGGGACTACCTGTATATAAACATCAAACATTCGTCTTCCAACACCGTAATAAGACCTGTTGTCTCTGAGCACTATTTCTGCAAAGTGTAGTTTCACAGTGTAATTGCCATTTGCTAAGCAACGGGCATAATATGTGAGAGAAAGAGGAGAAAGTCGTGCAGTTCTGTACAACTCAGAGTTGTTCATTCTAAGTACAGAAATATTATTTGCTATATAGTCTTTGTCAGAACTCCAAACATCTGCAAAATCACCAGTGCTACTAAATCCCCAATTCGCTGAGCCCTGAAAAAACTTTGCTGCACCTCCTGAGGCTTCATCTGCATCATACTTGATGTTTCCAACGGTGGTTTGATTTCCACCACAGTTTAGATGCAACGAATACTGATCTATAAAGGGATGAGCATAAACAAAGTATAAGAGAAAGAACTTAAACCATTAGCTTTTTATTCTACGACAAATTTAATTACCTTTTGAACATGGAGAGAGGCAATTACTAAGTATCCTACATTACAAAAAGCAGACATTAGCTTCTTAAAATTAATGATGAGAAATGAAAAGTCTTCTTATAAAATTCATTAAGTTAGAAGCGTACGAATTGTTCTGCCTGGAAACACTTCTGAATACATTGCTGATAAAAACAGAAATGAACTAGTTACCTTCATATATTCAGAAAGTAAAGTATCTCTATCTCAAGGATATTAAGAAAAAGAAAAAATAGAAAAACAGTTATGCTTACAAGGTTTCTCGACAATTAGTTGGGACAGAGTTTCCAGAAAACTTATTGTAAGAAAGATCTATATTGCTGCACAAACATGAAGTTCTCTATTAATTGGAATTCCAAGAAAACTAATATCAGAATATTTTGATCAAACTTATAAATAAGAAAATTACCTAATCTGGAAAAAAGGAAGAGGAAATTAATCAACATTCCAAAGACAGTAAGATAGAAGATTTTTTACCTAAATAAACAGTCAATAATACCAGATATCATACACGTGACCGGATAAATTTTGTTAGTTTACTACTATTCCCAAAAATTTAAGCTGTTAGGATGTGGAAAAAAATTATTTCATATTTTAACATTTTCCCTCACTAGACCCCAACATGTGGAATTCAACTTAAATTGGGAGGTTGCAAAGCAATTGCAGGGCTTCAAACTCAGGATCTTCTACTTTGATATCACGATAGAGTTTGTGTTATCACAGTATTCGTCGACACCTCAGGGCACACTAAAAAGAGGGAAAGTTACTGCATAAATGTAGGTATGCACACGCAGTTTCAGCAAAAGGATTCATGATTCGAGTAAATGAAAAAAAAAATTATATATATATATATATATATAAAATAAGGTTTTAGGATGACAAAGCAAAAAATAAAAGATTTTAGGAAAGCATAAAATAAATGTAAGATTTTAGGATGAAGAAACATACTAGCGACTGTCTCTATTTTTTATCCACTCTGGAAGCCCAGTAAGCAAGTTGCTTGTCAGATATCTGATCAGTGAGCAAAATAAACAGATGTTAATGAACATTTATCAACATAAATATTGGTTCAAAAGGTTAACACAGAAAGAAGAGAAATCTAAAGTTCTTGGAGGCCCATCCTTCCTTGGTATGGTTCCTAGGGAGAGTTTGGTTGTATCCTAATCGTACGCATATTTCTCTTTATTTTCTTTTTCTTTCTGGTAAATGAAAACACAAAATTATACTAATTTTCATTTGGTTAGAATGTGCTTTATCCAAAATTAGGCTCCATGTTAACATCAAGAGGGAAATTTCAAAAGTTGGAACCTGATCCATGTAGAAACCAAGGGGCAATTCCTTACATTGTGGCCAATTGCATAATATCTGCAAGATTTGGAATGCTCCCTTCCAATCTATTGAAGCTAAGATCTCTGCATAAAAATAATCAGAATTCATGGACTGATATGATAGTGGGAACACCGAAGAAAGTTTATCAAATGAATATTACCATCCGGTATACAAAATTAGTAATAATCTAGAGCCCATACAGTGTAAAGCCAACTATTAAGAGCTCCATGCCATGAAAAAATAAAAGAGATATAGAATGAATAGAAAGAAGAATTACAAAACACGGAGACTTGTCATATTAGAGATAAGTTCAGGGATTGCTCCTGTTATATTGCAGCTCCTTAACATCCTGCAATTCGAGCAACCATATAAGAAAAACACTTTTATCGCAAGTGGATTATGCTAATCAGAAATATACTAAAACCACAAAGATGGCTCACAATTTCTGCATGCCTGTCATGTTTGATAAGTTTGGAAAGTCTGAACTCTCCCCACTTAAGTCACTAATCCTTCTGTAAAAGGTTATGTCATGATAATGCATAAGAAGACAAGTATCTTCATAATCTTTTTTTTAATTAAATTTGAAAAGCACATCAAGGATATAATGTTAATTAAGATAGCTGAGAGCTTAGAAGCCAGGACTCACAGGTCTTCCATATTATTTAAGGCAGAGAGACTAGAAGGAAGGGGCCCTTCAAGACCACTGGCCTGCATCTCTCTGTAAACAACACATTTGAAATGGTTTAGCTAACACCTGAAAATATTTGCAGAAGACAGAGATTTAAAAGGCATGCTATAAAAGATCTCTTACAACATCTGGAGCTCTTTCCAACTTTGAAAGTAGTCAGGTATTCTTCCAGTGAAGTTGTTACTGCCAATCAGTCTGTAAATAATCATACAAAAAGCCAAAAGATTGAATGACATAAACCTGAAGTTTATCCTGGAAAGAACCTAAACTATTTAAGGTACGGTAAAATCACTTACAGTCTTTGTAATTTGGTCAGATTAGTGAGAGCGAGAGGCAACTCTCCAGTGAGATTGTTAGCGCGAAGATATCTGTAGTTACCCATGGGCAAGCAAGACCAAACCATTGTCAACTAACACTTTTAATTGCTAAGGAAAATCCAAGAATGATAACTTATGAACTTATAAAGTTACAAAGGAAGATAAAAAAGCAAACTGACAGCATCTCCAAGTTAACCAATTTCCCCAACTCTGGGGGAACTGTTCCAGAAAATAAGTTGCTCTCCAAGCCCCTGAAAGCAAAGCCTTGTCAAGTTCATATCCAAACCAAACCAACTGGTGCATAAAATTAATTCTGACTAAACTAAAAGCAGTGTAGGAAAGATTCAAAGCATACAAAGCTCGAAGAGTAGTTATGCTTCCCAAATAGCCAGGGATGGGTCCTGATAAGTTGTTCACACTGAGAACCCTGCACCAGGTACATTACATTAGTTCAATTATTGACACAAGAATTTATTGGAAACTTCAAAGACAAGTCTAGAAGTCACCTACAGAAATTCCAACTTCATAGAAGTCCATTCGCGCGGTATTGAACCACTAAGGTAATTCTGGCCCAAAATACTATGAGCAGAAAGAAAGAGTGCTGTTAGGAAATCTGGGATAGAAGCTTAATAGTTTTGAGGGGGTAAAAACTAAAACAAATTTGTGGAAATATCTTCATACACTTGCTTAAGGTAAGTTAGCGTCACTAGTGCTGGGGGAAGCACACCATCAAGTTCCTGCCCCGTAAGATACCTGCATGATAAGGATCCGCATATTATAAGTAATGAATGTTGTGTTAAATTCAACTCAATGTATCCAACTGTTTTGGGTTGCATACTTCAGCAATTGCAGTTGCAGCATTGACCAATAACCATCACAAGGAAAATAATGCAGAAATTATAAAAGTATGGCTTGTAAAAGGTGCATACATGCTTTGGATGTGGCATACATTGCCAGTGAAGGAGCAATTGCAGACGAGAGTGTTGTTGTACTGATCCGTATGTGGGGTTGAAAAAGTTGGAACATTGCTACATGCGTCGCTGAAATTCCAGTCCTTTTTATTCAGTTGTTCAGCAATTTCACGAAGGGCATCCACTGCCACCACACCCATATAAACAAAAACAAAATCTCAAATCATTTTTTCAAAAACAAGCGCAATGGGTATGATAAAGTTTATTTCTTTTAGGTTTCCAACAGGCATTTAAGGTTTGGCAAATAGTGGAGAAAGGGAAAAAGAAAATATTTCCACTAATTTTTTTCTTTTTCCTATCGAACTGTCCAACAATCAAAACCCTTACAAAACAAAGCGTGTGAACTTAAAATCACAATCAAAAGCACTGAACTTTTGAAGTTTCATGTATAATCTCTGTTTTTCAGATGAATGAAACAATAACTTCACATATATATCACTTCAAAGCTCAAACCAAGAATCAAAGTAAGAGCCCTCACCTTCATCATCTGCAAGAGTCCCCACCTGTGCTTGGGATTTGGTGGGTCCAATGCACATAAGCAGAGTGAGCACAACAACATAGCTGAAGAAGATGATGAGCTTTGAAATATCAGGACTTTTTGCCATTTTTCTCCGGCACCCACTTGACGTTCCACGAGCTCTGCCACCTCTGTCCACAGAGTTCTTATAGTATCAACCTTGAAACGAAATGAAACAATGGATTATTATTAAATTTCTTTTACCTTTCAAACCCACCGTCTGGATTATGTGAAAGAACTTTGATTAGTAAACGTTGGTCTAAATTATGAGCTGTCTGTGACCATTCTCTCTGACAATATCTTTTCACCTTTTTTTTTGTACAGCGTTGGTCGTGGTCAGTTGAAACAGATTCGACCCAAAAAATATATTGCCAAAAACAGCAACTGGATTGGTACAAATTTGAACAAGACAATTCAATGTATTCATTCGTCATTCACAATCACAACTTTGAATTTTAACATATGCGACACGAAAGATAGACTTGAGTATATCACATATTAAAATAAAATAATAATTTAATAAGAGACTATTTTGGAATTTCTGAAGAGAGTTGACAGGTGCATTGCATTCGCATCCCATTATAAGTTCTTCACACGATAACTCTGCACTGGGTACATACATTACGTTAGTTCAATTATTGGCACAATAATTTATTGGAAACTAATTTTCTAGGTTTTTTATTAAAACATTTAATACTAATTATTAACTAAAGAAATTATAATTAAAACATAATTATTAATGAAAGTATTTAAATAAGGCTAAGATATTATTTAATTAATAAAAAGGAATATTTTAAAAAGGATATTTTAAAGGTATAGCCGTGCGGCTATATTTTTCTGTTTAAAGAGTATGGCCGCACGGCTGCACTCTATAAATGTAATATTTTAGAAGTATAGCCGCGCGGTTATGTACTGTAAATAGAATTTAAATAGTATAGCCGACCGGCTATACCCTTTGAATAGCATAATCTTAATTTCTCTTTTTTTTATTACTTTATTTAGTAGTTATGTTTTAATTATTATTTACTTAGTGAATAATTAGTATTTAAATATTTGATTAAATAAAAATAAAATAATTTAAAGTAATACTTACCATTTATTAAGTTAATTAAAATATTTCATTTTCGTACCTCACGGGTCTATCCCTGGGAAATTTGCCGGATTAGACTTGCCCCGACGAATTACAACTTCGCCGACGCATTTCATCAAGGGAAGTCTAATTCGGCAAATTTCGCTACGATAGACCTTCGCCGACGAAATTTCATCGAGAGAGGTTTTCTGGCATTTTTTAAAATTTTACACATATAAAATTAGTTTCTTTACTTTTATTTTTGGGCCAGCTTCTTTAGTTTAATATATGTAATTAAGTAATATCTTAGTATTTTTTAATTACTTTAATTGATAATTATGTTTAATTATTATTTCTTTAGTGAATATTTAAATATTTTACTCATTTCATAAATTACTTAATAAATAGTAATTTTTTTATTTTTTATTTTTTGGGGACTTTGTTTAAAATTTTTGTTTTCACAAAATTAGTTTGGGTAAATCCAAGTCTCGAAACAAAAACCCTAGCTTCCGAAATTGTTCCAAAACCTTTCTCAATCCTCGAACCCTAACCATGAGCCTACAAAGGAGTAGATACTTTCTCTTCTTTTCCAATGTGGGACTCAAGTTCATATATTTCAATCAAACTCCAACAAGTAGTTTATATTATCGAATCATGTTGTGACTTGGATTTAAGTTTTGAGGCTAAAATTCAATTTTGGAATACTAAAATATTTGGGTACTAAAACTAAATTTCTAGGATTTTTATTAAAATATTTAATACTAATTATTGACTAAAGAAATAATAATTAAAACATAATCATTAATTAAAGTGTTTAGATAAGGCTAATATATTATTTAATTAATAATAAAAATTTGAAAATGATATTTTAAGAGTATAGCCGCACGGCTTAACTGTTCTGTTTCAAGAGTATAGCCTGACGGCTGTACTCTTTAAATAGACTTTTAAACGTACATAGCGCGCAACTATAGTATTTAAATGGATTATTTTAAACGTATAGCCGCCTGACTATAGTATTTAAATATAATAGTTTAAGGGTACCACCGCCAGGCTATGCCCTTTAAATAGCATAATCCAAGTCACAACATGATTTTTATAGTTCCAACAAGTAGTTGATATTATCAAACTATTATTTTTATCATGTTGATACTAGTTCTGTTTTAATTGCTATTTACTTAGTGATTAATTAGTATTTAAATATTTGATTAAATAAAAATAATAAAAATAATAATTACCATTTATTGAGTAATATAATTTAAGAAGTTAATTAAAATATTAAATTATTCACTAAAGAAATAATAATTAAAATATAATTACAAATGAAAGTAATTAAAATACAAGGGCTTGTGCGTCATTTACTAAGAACTATGATTTATTTTTTTTGGTCAATTGATTTTGTAGAGATCTGAAGAAGTAGAAGTAGCAGAAGAACCAATCCACGTTGCATTCGATGAACGAATGAGGCTCTGAGTTCCAGTTGAGCTCTCTTGTGCAATCTGATCAAACTGGTTTCTCAGAGCTGTTAACCTCATTTCATCGCCATAAATACTTGGATCCATTATCAGTTCATGAACAGCAGTCTTCCCTTCAAGCATACTCACTACAGAAGACATAGTAGGCCTAAGGGCTGGTGCAGGATTGGTGCATAGCAGAGCCACTTTAACCATTCTAATTGCCTCTTCCTTACTGAAATTGGACCCCAACTTTGGATCTACCAGGTCCATTAAATTCCCTTTTTGTTGCAAAACAAGGGCCTGAAAAAACAGAGAAACCAAACTCATATAAGGATGACCAAATTTGAGTGGAGAAGTCTTTCAAGTAACAACGGCCACAAAACTGTGATTTTTAGTTGCACGTACTGAAGGAATTTAAAATGAAGATCCACTTACCCAATCCACAAGGCATACAAAATTCTCATTTGGTCGATATTTCATGTTGTTCTTTCCAGCAACAATTTCCAATGCAACGACACCAAAGCTGTAGACATCTGCTTTGTAGGTTAAATAACCCCATAGTGCATATTCAGGCGCCATGTATCCTCTGCAGAAACCATAAAAAAATAACCTCACATTCAACACTTTTGTGATCAAAGAGCGTAAACGAAATCGGAAGCATACATAGTTCCAGCAACTCTGGTGCTAATGTGGGTGTTCTCCTCTTCATCAAGCTTAGCCAAACCAAAGTCTGAGATCTTAGGGCTAAGGTCATGGTCCAGTAATATATTCGTAGTTTTGATGTCTCTATGCACAACCTTCAGTGCAGATTCCTCATGCAAAAAAGCCAAACCTCTTGCTATACCCAAGCATATTTTCTGCCTTGTAGGCCAGTCCAATTTTAATGGACCTTCCTCTGGACCTGCAACCAACATAGATTCCCAGTTAATGGATTGTTTATTAGAACAATACTTCTTAATACACCATTTCAGTGTTTGTTCCTAGACTTGATAAGCTTACCAAACAAAGCACGTGCAAGGCTATTGTTTTCCATGTATTCATATACCAACAGTAGTTGATTTGCTTCAATGCAGCACCCATACAATCTAACAAGATTCGGATGTTGTAAACCAGAAATCATGCCTATTTCATTGACAAACTCACGGTTTCCTTGCTTTGATTTTGAAGATAGTTGCTTAACTGCGATTATAGTACCATCCAACAATATACCCTGCATAAAAATATACCTTATTAATTTTCAGTTGTAATAAAGTATAGGCCTATAAGTAAGAAACATAGATAATTAATCCAAGAACAGAGGAAAAAATATATAAGGGATGGGGTTGTACAGTACCTTGTAGACAGACCCAAAACCGCCTTCCCCAATTTTGTTTTTAAGATCAAAGTTGTTAGTGGCAGCTTTAATTTGCCTGAAGGTGAAAAATCCAGTTTGCAGATCCAGGTCTCTAAGAGCTGTCCAAAGAGCAAGGTTAGTATATTAACAATGTCTTACGTATATACAACACTTCTTTTGAACTTAGTGTCTGAGAGTGTATTTTCCCAGTTACGTGGCATTTGAAAGAATAATGAGAACAATGTACTACGTGAAACTTTCACAGTAGCTTAATAGCACCTTTTTCCCTTGATGTCTTGCTATTCAGACTGCCTTTCCACCAAAGAATGCCTAAAATCAAGAAAATGAGGCACAAAACCGAAGCTCCAACTGAAGCTCCCACCACAATAGGTACCTTGCTTTTCTTATCATGAGGAGGCGGGAACTCTACAAAATTATAGAAAATGAAAGGCAAAAAAAAAAAGGTTACAATGACATAAGCTTCTGTTCTATGATAAATTGTGTGTGTGCCCGTGTGTGCGGGAGAGAGAGAACTAAAGTTTGCAACTCAGAATATACCAGACTCTAGAGAGATAGCTGATATAAGAGGACCGTATGTTCCTCTCTTTGGAGAAGCTGTTGTCCCTTTCCCAGACCAATGAAATCGGATCTCTAAAGTTTTGTTCTTAACCTCAACTGCTTTAAGTTCCTTAATGACCTCCTTATCAACCCCTTGTGCTTCCTTTTCAATGTCAAAATCCTTCCACACCAGTTTCTCCTGTAACAAACTTTATCAATCAGAAATCATCTCACTTAGCATAGACAGTGCATAAACAATGGGATTGGCTACCTGAATATAGATATCAAACATCCGTCTTCCAAGACTGTAAAAAGATCTATTGCCTCGGATTATTATCTCCGAAAAGTGAAGCCTCACAGTATAGTTTCCATTTCCGAAACAGCGTGCATAATACGTGAGAGAAAGAGGAGATAGGCGTGCACTTGTGCACAACTCAGAGTTGTTCATTCCAAGTGTGGATGCATTATTTGCTATGTAGTCATTAGAGGTGGGGTTAGCATCCCAGAAATGTCCAGTAGTACTGATTCCCCAGATAGGTCTCACAGGAACAAATTTTGCTGCACCTCCTAGGTCTGGATCCCCTTCAAAGTTAATTCGTCCAATGGTGGTTGCCTTTCCACCACAATTTATATGTAATGAGTACCGATCTATTCAGTAACAACCAAGAAACAACATCACATGAATTGTAATCAGATTAAAGCTAGTATTTGAGTAGATAAATGAAATTGAAATAGTCTTATCAGCAATTTTCCATCAGGTCATATGAAATCTTAAATTAACTGAGTTCTTCTACAAAATCCGCACGAAATTAAATAATTAAAAAGCAAACTCCAGTTGGGTAACTAAAGTATGTACTTTATAATCATATTTTGAATCTAAAAGATATATTGTTACCTTTTGGACAAGGATAGCTGCTCAGGCACTCTCCAAATAATCTAGAAGTGTAGTGAAAATCAGCTTATGTAAATTTGAAGTTGGCAGAATGAAAAGAAAAAATGCTTCATCATTGAAGATTAATAAGTTAGAAGCTTACGAGTTGTCTGCGTGCCGAAAAGCTTTTGAACAAGTTCCTGATACATGCAAAATCAGTTAGGTTCAAAAGAAAATTAGGCGATTGAAAGACATCAAACTGTGCAGTATGCCAACTGAAAAGAAGACTGCTTACAGGGTTTCTCTACAAGAAGCTGGCTCAGAGCTCTGATAAAAATTATTGTAAGAAACATCTATCTGGCTGCACACAGATATAGTAAAAATGTAAGACTCTATCAGAAACAGAATGTGCATCGGACCTCTAAAGAGGTCATGAGATTAAACTCCACTCAAAGTAGAAGTTCTCATAATTCTAAATATATCTGTGTGTGTGTGTGTGTGAAAAATATTATGATGACTTAGAAGAATATATTCCTGCAGGATTGAATGGAAAATAAAACCCAAGCAAATCTGATATAGGATGGAAAACATACTAATGACTATCTCTGCCCTTGATCCAGTTTGGAATAGATCCAGTGAGCAAGTTGCTTGTTAGATACCTATTCAGAAAGCAATTACATAGTCACATTCAGTTAAAGTATATCGTTACTGTTTCAAAAGGCCAGTTACATGGATGAAGATATTGACTATACATGAAATAACTAGGAATTTATGCTGTTCTCCATCTAAATTTATGCATGCGGTAAATATGATATATTCCGAGGAGGCCCTACGCATCATGAAAACACAACCTGCATGAAATTTACAATTCTTACAAGTACTGCAAGTTTGTCAGAGCCGCTAAATCAGGAATATCTCCTTCCAATCTGTTGAAACTGAGATCTCTGCAAGAAAATAACTAAAGTTGTGTTAACCAAATTGTGATAAATAAATAAAATTAAATAATTGTATTCTGTGCAATTGAACAAAAAAAAAATGTAGTATTACAATATTTTCAATGTTGTCATTGCTGATATATAAGTGGGGATGCGTCCGGATAAGTTACAGCTCCTCAGCATTCTGCAAAATAACTATCTATTAGCACAAGTGCAGCTAAGCGTCGACTAGTCTAAAATTATTATAAATAAAAAAAGAGAACATTTTCTATACTTACAAACTTGCCATGCCTGTCATACTACTCAAGGGTGGAAATTCTGAACCCGTTCCACTTATGTCACTGATCCTTCTGCATTTAATCCCATCATGAACCATTGTTAAAAAGAATCCCTGTTATAGGAAGTTGTAATTAACTTGTAAATGCGATTTAGGTTCTTTAGTGTTAATGCAACTTAAGATTGAATGCAGAACTCACAGTTCTGTTAAATTACTCAAGGCAGAAATGTTAGACGGAATGGGCCCTTGGAGACCACTAGCTTGGATCTCTCTGTCAACAAAAGAATTCAAAACGAATAGATGTCACACCAGAAAATTTCTATATCCTAACAATTTACAATATGGGATAGAAAAATCACTTACAATTTCTGAAGTTGCTTCCAGCTTTGAATAAAATCAGGTATTCTTCCTGTGAAGTTGTTACTGCTAATCCTACTGCATAAAGAGAAAGATTGAATAGCATAAAGTTGAAGATTTCTTAACATGCCAAATTTATAAAGTAATTAGAAGTAAAGCAATGTTAAGGGTACAAACACTTACAGTTCTGTTAACTTAATCAGATTAGTAAGAGCCAGTGGCAACTCTCCTGTGAGATTGTTTGCACTAAGAATGCTGCAGATACCAATGCCAACTTATCAACTGGTACTTGCATATTCAACTTATTTCATATTTAAAAATCAAGAATTAAACAAAAGAAAACTGAGGGTGAAAGGAAGAAAAATAAAAAAGAAAAGAGGCTTACAGATTGTTCAAGTTAACCAATTTCCCAAGCTCAGGAGGAACAGTTCCAGAAAAGTTGTTATTCTCCAAGCTCCTGAAAACAGATTCTCCTTCATCACACTAGGCTAAAATCAAATGAAATTTAAAATTGATTTTGACAAATAATATGAGGTGGTAAAGAAAGATAGAGCCAGAGCATACATATATATTAGGGTGCTTATGTTTCCCAAGTAGCCAGGGATTGGTCCTGATAAATTGTTGACGGTAATGGACCTGCACAGTGTACACATTTTGTCAGTTCAGTTAATATAAGCTATTATTGGCTAACCTTGCATGAAGTTCAGAAATCCTTTACAGATATTCCAACTTTGTAGAAGCCCATTCACGCGGAATAGTACCGGTAAGGTAGTTCCTGGTAAAATCTCTGTAAACAAGAGTAGAAGGTATTAGTAATAACATTACCATTTGTGGAAATGATATAAGAAACGTTTTCAGATGATAGATGCTATTAAAAATAAAAAAAATACAAATTTACAACTAAAAATGTTTCCCTTACACTCTTGTTAGGTAGGGTAATTTTGCAGCAGATGGTGGAACTACACCAGCAAGATCTTGCCCTTTAAGAAAACTGTATCATAAAAATGTCAGAGATCATAAGAACATAAAGAGTTCACTCTGAATCTTCTCCATAGAACAATTATGAAAAATGGATTGAAATGCTACACAAGATAGTTAAACCAATAAATAAACAAACAGAAGATGAGTACAAATAAAAGCTTTCAGTTGACGTACATGCTGACAACATGGCAGAAACCATCAGGGTAAGAGCAGTTGCATATGACAGTGTTGTTGTATAAAGGCAAGTCAGCAGATTTTGGGGTAGCCCAATTTGTATCATTGCTGCATGGATCTATGCTGAAGTTCCAGTCTTTTTTTCCCACTTGCGTTGCTATTTCTTTTAGTGCTTCAACTGCACACACAAATCAAATCATGAATCTTTTTATTTTTCCATTTTCTGTGTTTTTTATGCATCAGCCGAGTTTATTTTTCATATATAAAAGAAAAGTAGAGTAATTGAGCCTGATATTGGCCCAAATTAATGTTGATGCCAAAATACTAACAGTAATTGGGCTTGGGCCTTCTGCCACCCACCATTCTAACCTAGGTAAACTTCTCTAGAAGATACAGATCATCCTCTGTCTCTCTCTCAATCATTGAATTTCATATCCATTTCCAGTTGTAATGATGACAGAAAATTCAGGTCCAACTTTTTAGCTTCTTTCAGTTCATTTTCGATTAAAATTTTGTAACCTTTATGCTTTTGAATCAATATAAATTTAGGATGAAAACAAGTTCTTTGTTTTTTTAAAATCTTTTTTGTAAGTTTATATCTAATCTAACCAACATGTAAAATTATATGGGTTCTAATTTTTGTTTATACTGACAAACATTGAACTGGGAGTGCTCTAACACAGTAACACTAGAAAGGCTAAAATGTTCTACCAATTCCCAATCAAAAAGACCAACTTTTGCATTGAGCACTCTGTTCTCCGCTGTTCAACACAACTCGAAAAAAAAACCCAGGATTCATATTTTTCAAAACAAAAACTGAGGCTTTAGTGCATAGATTTTGAGTATCAGCAATACCAACTTGAAAAAAGATTCGGAAGAAGAAGAAGAGCCAGTAATTACCTTCTGCAGAAGCAAGACGCAGAGATTGTGCTTCAACTTTGACTGTGGATATGCAGAAGCAGAGGACCAACATGGCTACCAAAATGACAAGGTCCATGGTGGCTTTTGAAACATCAAAATGAAATCTTGCCAACTCAATCCCTGATGTAATATATCAATTCCCTGACATCTGTATCATCCTTATTCTTTCTTGGCTCAATCTCAGTCTCAATCTCTGTAGTTAATGAAGGGTCCCTCTGAGCTAATGGACCTTTGATGGATGCGTCAAATTTATTATGTCTCTGACTTCGAACTACCTAGTTGGCCGATTTGATTACATTATTGTCGAAGGAGGTGTTTTGCTTTCTTTGACTATGAACAGTTTTTCATTTCTTTATTGAGGGTTTTTTGGTTGGGGCCCATGAAAAGTTTTTCGAATCCTTGTTTGGTACGTGAAATTTGACAACATGGACCCCTTTGATTAGTATCCACTTTGTTTAACAAATTGCCTTAATCTTGTTCCTTTCCATTTTTATAGTCCATTTTTTATTTCTTATATGAAAAATTGTGAGATTGAGAAATAACTTTACGTACAAACTTTTTACGCGTTATTAGTAGAGAGCTATTTTACTCAATATCGGATTAATTTCTTTGCTCTTGATTAATTAAAGGGTTAATGTCATATCCCCATTTCGAGTTGGCAGTGAGCCGTTTGATTTGTTTCCAAGATTGGAAATGCCCAGCTCTGTATAGCTTAGACCTTCACCTGCCCATCGCTATACATTATCTACATACAACAGCTTCTCCAGAAGAAGATTAATATCGATCATAATTGTCTTGTCAGGAGAAGATTAATATTTATTCAATAATGCCAGGCTCCCACTTTCTTCTTATTATTTAAATAAACAGAATTCATAAAAATAATAAACTGACTAAGCTTAAACGTATATGGTCCGGGGAAGATTTTCGATCTCGTAACAAGAAGTCAAACAAAACAAATAATAATAATTTCATGTTTTTATTGGCCACGTTATATATATACATGTATATAAAGTCTCTGGTTGAATTTTCCGTGGGAACTATACATAATTAGTCTCTTAACTGCTGGTCTGTTTTATACTGAAATAGGATGTGAGAGCATGATGCATGCATATGTAGCATGCTAAGCCATGCCATCAACCCATCAACCCATCAAGTAAATTTAGCTAAAGTAATCAGAAATAGTAATATACTGGCGGATATTTTATACCATTTCTGACTGAGTTTCTTGATAGCAAAAATATGGACAAGAGAGGTCAATTGTGCATGGCAATCCATATCCTTTCAAAAGTTGATAAGATTATGACTTGCTCAATTATTGATAAAATATTGTTAATCTAAAATAATTAATTTATTGTTATTTAAGTAGGAAAAAAAAGTCAAAATCATTGGTCGGGTCAAACAATTCAACCGGAACCATTGCAATTTCCAAATCCCAAACACATGCATAAGTCGGAATTGACCCAATCTCACTTCGAGTTTGAGGTGTTCGAACTTTCCTCTCCCAAATCTAATTCCTTAGAACTGAAACCGATGCATGCCATGCCAAGTGGAATCGACATATTTTTTTTGGTCAACAGAATCGACAGATTGATCTTGACAATTGTATCGTACGTAAAAGTTGAAGGGCTTTGAATAACTTAAAAATTCATGCCTTTTTTCCCCACTTTGCTCAGCTTTGTCACATAGAGATAGAGCTTGATCTTTATGTATTTGCAAAAACCCATTATTTTTATTTGAAAAGATATGTACTACTACTAGTTAGTTTATCTTTACACGAGCATTTGCGTAGTTAAGCACGAAGAAATGTTTATTGTGAAGAGTTTAAGGGTAGAACTTGCCTCTATAAACCAACTTGTAAGAAAATAATGCTTATAAGCTATAAACCACTCTAGGATATGCTATTTTTCAAACATGAAATCTTGAGTCCTAGCATTTACATTAGCAAGAACTAGTACTGGGATTGATTTTATAGAGATCAGAAGACGTAGTAGTAGCAGAAGAACCAATCCATGGTGCATCTGATGATGAAGGAATAAGGCTCTGGGTTTCACTTGGACTCCGTGATGAATTGTGATCAAACTGGTTTGTCAAGGCTGCTAGCCTCAGTTCATCACCGTAAGTACTTGGATCCGTGACCAATTCATGAACAGCCGTACGCCCTTCAAGCATACTCACTACTGCAGACATGGTAGGCCTAAGCGCTGGTGCTGCATTGATGCATAAGAGAGCAACTTTAATCATCCTAATAGCCTCTTCCTCACTCACATCGGACCCCAACCTTGGATCCACCAGCTCCAATAATACCCCTTTTTGTTGTAAAACAAGAGCCTGAAATTTAGCAGAGAAAAGAGATTTGAAAATGGAAAAGCAACTCATAGAAGGAAAGAAGGATGACCAAGTTGGAAGGAATTTGAATGAAGATCCATCTTACCCAATCCACAAGGCATACAAAGTTCCCATTTGGCCGATATTTCATGTTGCTCTTTCCAGCAACAATTTCCAATGTAACAACACCAAAGCTGTAGACATCTGCTTTATCGGTCAAATAACCCCATAGTGCATATTCTGGCGCCATATATCCTCTGCACACAAAAAACGATTGTTTTCCTTAGCTGGGTGGAGAAAAGTTCATAAACAAAACTAGGCTCTGAAATGCAGTTCAGAGAAAAGAACAGAATAGCTTACATAGTTCCAGCAACTCTAGTGCTAATGTGGGTGTTCTCCTCTTCGTCAAGCTTGGCCAACCCGAAGTCCGATATCTTGGAGTTAAGGTCTCGGTCCAGTAATATATTTGTAGTTTTAATGTCTCTATGTACAATCTTCAGTGCTGATTCCTCATGCAAAAAAGCCAGACCTCTTGCTATGCCTATGCATATATTCTGCCTTG
This sequence comes from Prunus fruticosa, assembly GCA_018703695.1. NCBI lineage: Eukaryota > Viridiplantae > Streptophyta > Magnoliopsida > Rosales > Rosaceae > Prunus > Prunus fruticosa. The sequence goes on along the minus strand of CM031920.1, from coordinate 4,446,909 downwards.
TAGGCCAGTCCAATTTTAAAGGACTTTCCTCCGGAACTGCAACAAACATGGATTCCCAATCAATGATCTCATTTTTGTTTTTCTTAATACATATCATTTCAGTTTTTTGTCACTGGACTTGATAAGCTTACCGAACAAAGCACGTGCAAGGCTGTTGTTTTCCATGTATTCATATACCAAGAGTAACTGGTTTGATTCTGTTAATAATCGTTAATATATATTCGGAATAAGGTACTACATACCTTGCGGAAGATTCCAAGTGAAAAACCGCTTGCAATTACTAGCCCACTGTGATGCTTCCACGTCACGAACACGCCAACAAGATTCTACACGTTCTTCGTCTCCAAGGTCGTTGGATTGGCTATGAAAGTTACTCCATTGATTCCACGTACCCAAGACCAAGGCTCTTGGTGAATTGCCTAAAGGAGAGTGTTTAGGGAGATATGAGGTTTCTCTCTTTGTGGGTGTAAAACTCACTACAACTCTTTGATATGCACTCACACTTCTTGTCTCACACACACCAACTTAGAGAGTATGCACTAATGCTTCTCATCATCTCTTCACTTGCACACACTCCATCTATTTATAGGAGTTGTTTTAGCTCATCTCAAGAGAGCATAAAACATGCATTAGTGCTTAGGTTGGTAGTGCCTTAAAACAAGGTTTAGTGCCTCAAAACAAGGATTAGTGTAGTGCCATAAAACAAGGATTAGTGTAGTGCCATAAAACAAGGATTAGTGTAGTGCCATAAAACAAGGCTAAGTGCCTTAATTTGTGTAGTGCCATAAAACAAGGATTAGTGCATAATAATTGTTTTATTACAGATTCAATACAGCATCCATACAATCTAACAAGATTTGGATGTTGTAAACCAGAAATCATGCCTATTTCATTTACAAATTCTCGATTTCCTTGCTTTGATTTGGATGATAGTTGCTTAACTGCAATTATAGTACCATCCAATAATATACCCTGAAATAAATAGAGTTTAGTAGTTTTCAAGCATGATAAGTATAGGCCTATAAGTAAGGAACTAGTTATATGGTACCTTGTAGACAGATCCAAAACCGCCTTCCCCGATTTTGTTTATAGGATCAAAGTTATTAGTGGCGGCTTTAATTTGCTTGAAGGTGAAAAAACCAGTTTGCAGATCCAGTCCTCTCAGCTCTATCCACAAAACAAGGTTAGAATATATTGGTAATGTCGTTGAACTTAGTATCTGGGTATGTGTTTTCTAGCTAAATGGCATAAGAAACTGAGACCAAAGTACTACTTGAAATTTTCACAGTAACTTAGTGGCACCTTTTTCCCTATATATCTTGCTATCCAGACAGCCTTTCCACCAAAGAACGCTGAAAATCAAGAAAATGAGGAACAAGACCGAAGCTCCAACTGAAGCTCCCACTACAATAGGTACCTTGCTTTTGCTACCATGAGGAGGCTTGAACTGAAGCTCCAACTGAGGAGGCTTGAACTCTAGCAAATAAAAAAGTGAAAAGAAAAGATCAGCAACAGAGAATACAAGTTTCAGTTCTATATATGAGATGCCGTCATATGTCCGGTATATCAATTCATAGCAAGATCTTGTAGGATGTTGTAAAGACCAAATTGAGATAGAAAGATCGAAAAGAAAGAGATGAATTGCACAGTTTCTTGTTATTTAAGGTAAACAAACTTTCCATCTGGGTACTTCTTCCTTTAGTACACTGTACTTGATCTACTATATATTTTCCAATCTATTGCAATTAACATACTTGTATTTTTGGTACATTTCCCGTATGGAACGAATACAAACAAGTGGGATATAATCAATTTTTTAAATGAACTTAAGATTGCGTCCATGAGAGAGAGTTAATGTTTCCAATTCAGAATATACCAGGCTCTACAGAGATAGCAGATATAAGAGGACCATATCTCCCTTTCCCAGACCAATGAAATCGGATCTCTAAAGTTTTATTCTTAACCTCCACTGCTTTACTTTCCTTAATGAGTTCTTTATCAACGCCGTGTGCTTCCTTTTTAATTTCAAAATCCTTCCACACCAGTTTCTCCTGTAACGAACTTATCAATCAGAAATCATATTTTGTTGCATATAGTGTACAAACAGTATGCTTGACTACCTGAATATAAATATCAAATATCCGTCTTCCAACACTAAGAAAAGATCTATTGCCTCTGATCGTTATCTCCGAAAAGTGAAGTTTCACGGTGTAATTGCCGTTTTGAAAGCAGCGTGCATAATACGTGAGAGAAAGAGCAGTGAGGCGTGCACTTGTGTACAACTCAGAGTTTTTCATTCTAAGTATAGATACATTATTTTCAATGTAGGGTATAGCAGAGGGATTAGAAGCCCTGAAATATCCAGTGCTACTGGTTCCCCAGATAGGTCTCTGAGGAAAGAATTTCGCTGCACCTCCTGGGTCTTGATCATCTTCAAAGGTGACTCCTTCAATGGTGGTTCGTTTTCCACCGCAATTTATATGCAACGAGTACTGATCTATTCAGTAGCAAAAAACAGAGAAATGACATCATAAAAATTCTAATCAGATTAAGTCAAATAGTTGACTACTTAAAATTCAAATTAGAAAGTATTGTATTGATTGTAAACCAGTTTCTGTCATTGTCACATGCAAACTTAAATTATGGACTAATTCTTTTACAAGAACTTTAAAATATTAAATAATTAAAAAAGCAAAGCCCAGTTGTACTGTATTGTTACCTTCTCGACATGGAAAGTTGCTCAAGCACACTCCAAATGATCTGCATTAGTGTGGTACACAATCAGCTGATGCAAATTTAAAGTCCAGAATATATGGAAAGGACAAAAATGGCTTCACCAATGAAGATTAAAAGTTTAGAAGCTTACGAGTTTCTTTGTGCAGAAAAGCTTTTAAACAGGTTTCTGATAAATATTTCAAAGAAAAATGCATTATTATAGGTGAATGAAGACACCAAAGTATGCTAAATAATCACTAACTAGAAATATGTTCTTACAGGTTTTCTCGGCAAGTAGTTGGCTCAGAGCTCTCAGAAGAATTATTGTAAGAAATATCTGTCGGGCTGCATACAAAACAATAAAATTGTAAGTCCGAAAAGCTCCACCAGAAAAGTTGCATTTTGGAGTATCAATAAAAATTGTAAATCCTAAAAGTTGATCATTTAAAATTTTAAATGTTTCAAACAGTTAAGATAGATTGTATGTGACTGCCTATAGACCTCTAATCAGAGTAGAAGTTCCCATATTTCTAACTATATTATCTGCGTAAACGTTACGCTAACTTAAAAGTATATATTTCCGCAGGCTTCAATAAGAAAATAAAACTCAAGAAATTCTGTATAGGATGGAAAACATACTAGTTACGATCTCTGCTCTTCATCCAGTCTGGAACAGACCCGGTGAGCCAGTTGCTTGTTAGATACCTATCAAATGCATAATGACATTAAGTAAAATATATGTAAATATAATATAGAGTTATAATTTAATATATGTAAATATCATATAGGCAGGGGAGGCCGCCCCGCCATGCTCTGCTGGTGACCACCATGAAATTCACATTTCTTACAAGTACTGCACGTTTTGCAGATTTTCATAGTCAGAAGTATTAATATTTCCTTCCAATTTGTTGAAGCTGAGATCTCTGCAAGAAATCAACTAATAAGATCCCAAAGATCCGTTACTTGGATCTTTAATCAACTTGCGCTGTGCATTTGAACAACATGAAAAACAAAGAAAAACAGTGTTACAATATAGTCAAATTTTCCATTTCTGATATATAAGCAGGGATAGGTCCGTATAAATTGCAGCTCCTCAGCATTCTGCAACATAACTTCGTAATATTAGCCTAACTCAGCTAAGAGTCTTACATTACAACATGAAAATGTAGAACAGTTTCAAGACGTACAAGGATTGCATGCCCATTACATTACGCAAGGGTGGAAATTTTGAACCCCCTCCATTTAAGTCACTGAACCTTCTGCATTGAATTTCACCATGAATCATTGTAAGAAAACCAAGTCACTGTGGTATGAAGTTATCATAAAATTTTAAAATCTGGATTAAGGTTCTTTAGTGTTAAGGCAATGCAGAACTCACAGTTCTGTTAAATTACTCAAGACAGAAATGCTAGGCGGAATGGGCCCACTGAGACCACTACCTTCGATCTCTCTGCCAACAACAAAATTCAAAATCAATCAAGATTACACAAGAAGGGTTGTTAGAATATGTTATTGGAAAAGGCACTTACAATTCCTCAAGTTGTTTAAAATTTTCCAAATAATCAGGTATTCTTCCCGTGAAGTTGTTAATGCTAATCCTACTGCATGAAGGGAAAGATTGAAAAACATAAAGCTGAAGATTTCCAAACATGAAAAACAAAGTTAAGGGTACAAACACTTACAATTCTCTTAATTTAGTCAGATTAGTGAAAGCCACTGGCAATTCTCCTGTGAGATTGTTTGCACTGAGAATGCTGCAGATACCAAGGCCAGTCTTAATAACTTATCCACTGCAACTTGCTTTACCATTAATATTAAAAAGAAACTGCGGATGCAAAAGAAAAAGGGAGCTTACAAAATCTTCAAGTTAACCAAATTCCCAAGCTCAGGAGGAAGAGTTCCAGAAAACAGGTTAGTCCCCAAGTCCCTGAAATTAAATTCTTCGTCACAGCAGGCTAACCGAAATGAAACTTAAAGTTGATTTGACAAATAAAAAAGGGTGGTCAAGAGAGATAGAGGCAGAGCATACAGATTGATTAGAGTGGTAATGTTCCCCAAGTAGCGAGGGATTTGTCCTGATAAGTTGTTCACATTCACGGACCTGCATGCAGTTTCCTCATTTTCTTAGTAAAATTAATAAAAGCAATTAGAATTGGCTAACCTTGAACTTGAAGGTCAGAAGTCATTTTACAGAAGTTCCAACTTTGTAGAAGCCCATTCAGGCGGTATAGTACCACTGAGGTAGTTCCTGGAGAAATCACTGTAAAAAAGATAAAATTAAAATAAAATTATACTATTATTAAGCTTTGCAGATTATTAACTGAGAAAGATTTCCCTTACACTTTTGTTATGTAGGGCAACTTTGCAATAGATGGTGGAAGTACACCACCAAAATCTTGCCCTGTAAGAAAACTGTATAACAAAAATGTTCAGCGCTCATAAACTTCAAAACCCACATGCACAATTGCACATACACTGATTTAATGATAGGCATGCACAACATAACTCAAATGTAATTCACCCAAAGAACAAAAAGAAAAATCAAATCAAATCTCTTGCATGCTATAGTTGAGTGGACTATTCTGCAAACACAATGTTCCACTCCTAAATTACTCTAATGTATGTGAAAGGGGAATTTGAACTTAAGTACAAGAGGATTGGCTCACTACCCTGATCAACTGGCGTAACCCACAACTGTGCCAAATTAGATTAAGGTTTATAGTGAACAAGAAAAGGGAAATTAAATTCATAGATAAACCAACAGAAAACATATAAATAAGTAAGCATTGAGTTTACGTACATGCTGACAACGTGGCAAAACCCGTCGGGATAGGAGCAGTTGCATTCGAGGGTGTTGCTCCAGTTTTCGTAATTGTTGCATGGGTTTATGTTGAAGTTCCAGTCCTTTTTCCCCAGCTGTTTTGCTATTTCTTTTAGTGCTTCCACTGCGCACGCAAATTAAACCCATGATCATATAATTGAATATTTTCCACCATAATCAATTCAAATAGCATTGATTAGATCCTGTTTGTTTAATTAACCCAGGATTATCAACGCTGATATCCAAACAATTTGTGCCATATGGTAATACCAACTAGGAGGTCATATTGATTTAAATTTGTGACATGGTTAGAGGTTCGAATTTCCCACCTCACACATTGATTTTATTTTATTTTATTTTATAATAAAGATACGCTAATATCGGGCCTTCAATTATGAGTGGGTAGGCCTGATACTGGCCAACTTGGTGCCAAAAAAGTGACCAGGTTTATTTTTTATTTTTTAAAGAAAAGTAGAGTGATTGAGCCCAAATTAATGTTGATGCCAAAATACTAATAGTGATTGGGCTTGAGCCCAAATTAATGTTGTTTTGTCTATGACTTCGAACCTAGTTGGCCGATTCGATTACATTATTGTCGAGGGAGGTGTTTTGCTTTTTCTGACACTGAAAAGTTTCCTTTTTGGGATTTTTTTTGTCGGGGCCCATGAAAAGTTTTTCGAATCTTTTTTTGGTACGTGAAATTTGGCAACATGGACCCTTGATTATTCTAAAAGCTTTTGTATCACAAAGCATTCCGAGTTTTTTTTTTTTGTCATTCGCCCTTTAAGGTTAGTATGTGTCCACAAATAGTTCACGCCATCAATTTTCATAAATAAATAAAAAAAACAATTAATTCCGTAATGCCACGCCATATACGTAGAGTCAACATATCTAATAATATAGTTCCACATGTATTTAAAATACAATATATATTTTTTAAATAATAAAAATTGAAAATGAAAAAACCAAAAGAAAAGTTGTATTTTAAAATTTAAATTATTTTTTACAAAAATATATTTTATTTTAAATACATGTGGCATTGTATTATTGGATATGTGGGCTCGCATATATGCCACAGGAGCAAACTAAGAGAAGTTTTTGACAGAATGACTATTTGTGAGCACACATTTTAACCTTAAGGATCACAAATTACACAACAAAAAAGGACATAATCTGATAGTTTTGTGAACCTCAGAAATGTTTTCTGATAAAAAGCCTATTCTTAAATATGACTTTCCTAGTGATTACTATTAATAGATGAGTATTTGAATTATTCCTTAATTATGTTGCATTTACTAACACTAGCCTCTCCCCAGCGCTTCCATGCCTGCGAGAGGTTTTTTTAAAATAAAAATAAAAATAAATTTTTTTATAATTAAAAAAGATAATAGGTAGTTGTGTTCCATAAAAATATGATCCCTTATCTTATTTTTCTTTTAATTTTAATTTTTTTAATATGAAAAAGTGTGAATTTACCATATTATCCTCATTTAATTAATAATTTCAATTATTAATGTTTGCATTAACCAAAGACATTTTTTGGTATTTTAAATGTTTTACCATTCTCTGCCTTTTACTTTATATATATAGATATAAGAATAAAACTTGTATGAATTTCACATTAAAAGATACAATCCAATACCTAAAAAGAAACTAGATTGATTGAATGGTAGTAGTTGATCTCATGCATATTCATTCTTTTACTTATTCCTTAGTTCCTTTATTCGAAATAATTGAACACGTTATAAAGAGAGTTTCATGTTGTAAATTGAACAATAGTTGAGAAAACAACCTTTGAATATGAAGAAACTCTTAGTTGAGAGAGATATATATGTATACACATATATCATCAAAATCAAATGGGTTATGTATTTTAATTTTTGTATTAAACTGTTGATATGAATGGGTGAGATGAAATGTGTTACTAACTGATGATAACGAATAATACTAAGTGTAAAAAATATAAATAAATAAATAAATAAAAGAGGTGGGTTTGATTTAGTTTCGAGGGTTTCAAAAAGGTCAAAACAAACCACACGAAACTAATTATGGTTTGGTTTGATTCCTTCAGTCCAAAATTACAATTTTTTAGTGAAAAAAATCAAAACAGTGGCATACTGCCGCTAAAACTTGACTGAAGTGAGGCTTGAGTGTGCATGGATATTTGTATTACCAATATATACAAACTTAAACAAGAAGAAGAGTAAGTTACCTTCTGCAGCAGGCAGACGCGAAGCTTGTGCTTCAACTTCGACTGATTTGGTGCATAAGCAGAGAACTGAAATGAGCATAATAAGGTTCATGATGGTTTTTGGAGCAATATAATTAACTCCTCTTGCCATTTATCCTTGATGCACTACAATGGTAAGAAAACTCTCTCAGAATTTCTCTTTCTCTCTCTCTATCTCATCCACACTCTTCTTTCTTACTCGGGCTTGTACAATGCACACAAACCATTACCTATTTATTTATAGGCAAGGAGTACCTGACCCTTCAGTGAGATTGCCCTCGCATAATGCATCCCATTATTACACCCATTTACTTTCACCTGTTTGGTTCGAGGGCAGTCTTGTTTTGGTAGCATTTAAAAACTTAAGTGTGGATGTGGTTGGTTGCTTTCGAGTGAGTGACTTATGCATGTGTTGCTATCACGTGGCATATGCATGTGTGGCTGACAGCAAATCAGTCAAAATAACTATGCAAAGCGAAAAACATATATCAGAAAGCAGGAACATATTCCCACAAGTGCACTTGGATAGACCAAACATAAAAATGCAATTTTTCTCAAGCTCCTAACCTTTAACCAAACAGCCAGTCCAATCCAAGCCAACCAAATCTAATATTTCGAAACTCATCCTTATCAGTTCGAGTCAACCCACCAAACAGGTTTAAGATTTTAAAGTGGTGCCACCGCACAGGGTCTGATTTGTTAGGATCCTCGATTTTTTTCATGTGTATAATATATGTAGAATGCTGCTATTTTCATCCATATGTCTTATTTTTCCACACACCTTATTTAAAAAAATTTAAAGATAAATTTATCCCTCTGTAAAATGACTTCTAAAACCCTAAAAATAAAACAAATTTTTTATAAAAAAAATTTCTTTTAACTCTCCATATTCTTTCCATCTTCGTGACCTCAACAAATTCAACGATTGAAAAGTTTAAAAAAAAAATCAAATCAAATTCTCAACTCCACCTTTAATATTGTGTCAGGGTTGGTGGGTGTTTGATAATAGAGGAGAAATTATACAATACTACTGTAGTACCAACTGACATTTCTAATTGGTACTACAGTCCAATAAAATTTGGACATGTGTACAACTTATACACATCAGCAACCAACTTATTGTACTGCCGTTAACAGTGGTGGTGGTTTCCCCCTTCCCCCCATGGCACCCAGGATCGAACCCAGTAGGGGTTCTTTCTCCAATGTAACCAAAAAAAAAAAAAGAACCATCGTAGACTTGGGAGTTTATCAAGTCACTTTGCCCTATTCCTTATCGATTTTGGGCCTCGATTCAAAAGGTTAGGATAGGTTCCATCGGCCTCCGCCATCATCTCCGATAAGCTCTCACTAATTTTTTTCCATATTCTCCCATGAGCGGTGGCTGACAAATTAAAAAACAACAGTGGTGTTGGCTACAATTATATCTTGCGATTGCATATTTCCCATGAAAATTGACGGCTTGTTGGTGGGGAGGTACCCAACCAACCCCTTGTGCCTCTCACTGGCCATGAATCAGTGCCTGTGCCTGAAGCTTATTTATTTGGGGTTATGACCCAAAGTCAAATAATAAAATTGCAGACAAATTTGTCGATCTAAAACTGAAGCACTGAAGCAATTATGATCTAAAGCCACCGTCGGATGACTTCAAGCTTTTGGCAAGGCCATCAGAGAGTCTTAAGGTTGGTAATTAATCTCTGTGGTTTTTTTTTTTTTTCCCGGTCTGATAACCTCTGTTTGGTTAACTCTGATGCTAACGACGGTTTTGTTGATATGTCTAAGTTGTCAACTTGTCCGAATTTTATTGGACCGTAGTACCAATTAGCAATGCCAGTACTACAGTAGTATTGTATAATTTCTCATAATAGAGGCCAAATTGTCCTTTAATTTTATTCCATTTTAAAGATTTTTTAGTCGGATTAACCCACATGCGGGTCCTTATTCCATATAACATCACTTCAATTAAAATCCATTGTAGTCTTGTTGGTCGTATGTTGTTGTGGTGGTGGTCTCGCAGTCGTGAAGCAACCAGTACTGCTAAGGGGTTGATGAGAATATTAATATGATAGGGTAAGAGCAACTCCACTCATTTGCCTCTTGTCATGGGAGGCTAGGCAAGGTAAACCACTATTCATGTAAATAGTGGTTATCATTGTAAATAGTAAATTTTGTGTTTCCACCCATTGTCATGGCTAAAGGCAATTACTATTCATTTTTTTGTTTTTTTCACAAATTTTTTTACCTCAATAATTAATTTGGATAATATTTTTTAGATAAGATTTCGGGTTCCTACGTGTCACGACTATTCATAATCGGATAAAATTTCCGGATAAGATTTTTGGGTTCAATTTTCGGATGAATTTCAAAATTCAAAATTCAGATAAATTTTTGGGTTCAAATTTCTGATGAATTTCAAAATTCAAATTTCGGATAAATTTGGGTTCAAATTTCAGATCAATTTGGGTTCAAATTTCGGATGAATTTTAAAATTCAAATTTCGGCTAATTTGGGTTCAAATTTCCGGATGAATTTCAAATTTTAGATAAGATTTTCATCCAATCAAATCAAGCCACGTGGCATCTCTATCTTGCCAAAATTTTCTATAAAACCAGAGGCTTAGCTCATACCTCTCACACCACATCTTTCTATATTTTCATTTCTTAGAGTTTAGAATTCATACTCAATTCATTCTCAATGGAAGATTTTAGGAGAAGTTTGGAGAGGCAAGAGCGAGAAAGAAATGAGAGAAACCGTAGAGCAGATGAAATCAATGAGTTGAGAGACAAGTCGATGAACAAGTTGTCATAGCAGTGGCTTTGCAAGATGAAGAGAACCAAGGTCGCCGCCGTGGTTCACAAGTCGGCCACCGCAGAATGTGGACAGACATAGGCATTCTCTGGGGTAAGAATATTTTGGAAGATTATTTTATCCCAACTTCTTTGTACTCTAATGTTGATTTTCGAAGGCGATTTAGAATGCAACCCCATGTGTTCAATAAAATCATGCATGATATTTGCAATCATGATGCATACTTTGTTCAAAAGTGTGATGCTGCTGGGGTTTTGGGACTTCTTTAGGAGCAAAAGCTTACAGTCTTATACGAATGTTGGCGTATGGAGCATCTGCGACGTCAGGTGGATGAGGTTGCCCGGATGGGGAAGCCAACTACGTTGGAGGCTTTGGTAAGATTTTGTGATGCAGTTGAAACTTTGTACACTAGGGACTACCTACGTAGACCTACACCCAGGGACCTCCAACGGCTTCTACAAAAAGCCGAAGCTTGAGGATTTCCAGGAATGGTTGGCAGGCATCGAACTGCATGCACTGGCAATGGAAGAATTGCCCAACTGCATGGCAAGGTGATTACGGAAATAGAAAAGGCCAAAAAAGTATCATCCTTGAAGCCGTTGCTGGCTTCGACACATGGGTTTGGCATGCCTTCTTTGGAGTTGCTTGGATCCCAAAATGACCTCAACGTGCTGGGTCAATCCTCGGTCTTCAACGAGGTTTTGAGAGGCCAAGGCCCCAATATCATCTATCAAGTCAACAATACAGTCTACCAGACGGGGTATTATCTAGCTGACGGCATTTACCCGAGGTGGACCACATTTGTCAAATCCATTCTGAATCCCCGATCTGTCACGCCCCGGACCCGGGGGTAGGTGGAAATCCCACGCCTGGTGCGTGAGAAAATAAAATAAAATAAAAAGAAAGTTGAAACAAGATTTAAAATAAACTTTTCTTATAAAAATAGCTTCCAAAAATCTTTACAACTTTACAAATAATAAATAAAGCTCTATCACTCTCATCTAATTCATCATCAACTGGTTTAGTCCTTGTCTTGCCCACTAATTCATCTGAAAAATTAAACATAGTGAGGGATGAGCAACCACCGCTCAGGAGGGATATGAGACCTTACCACAGAAGATTGATATAACCAAATTAAGTGACTTGCAATCACACAGCCAAATATCATATTATTAATAATAATGCATGAATGAATGCTCTTCATCTAATCCCGTTAATTCATATAACTACACAGCAGACCTGCACATCCCATACCATGCTTATACCACTTGGTCCCGAATGCCCATTTATATGAACTAACACACTTTTCAACCGTCCCATAATTCCCCTTTTGTTAGTCATCTTGTCTAACTCCCTTTCGCCAGTCAGGAATCACCCAATAAAAATCATGTGCACTGTGGGATCCCTAGACCTGGTACCTGCCAAGAGTTAGGCTCAACTACACAAAAGATCCTTCCCATTACCCTATTTTTCATACTTTCTTTATCAATCCAAGGATTCCAGCCATCACCGATAACATGATATAATTATGCATTTCAAATAATAATAGCATGCATAATATAGTGCTCACGAAATTTAATTAGATCAATCCCCGTAAAGGCACCCAAAGAAATCCCTACCTCGTTTTCAAAGCTAATTCCAGGTTAAGAAAATACACAAGCTAGGACCTCTAACTCCTCCAGAAATTCTATCCCCACTAGCCTTCTTTCTTCCTTTATCTTCTTCCTCTCTTTCTCCGTCCCTCTCAATAACTATTACTTTGCATGCGTTGTGTGCAACCTCAAATACCAAGTGTTCGTGTTTTCAAATAAGAAGCAACGGAGGGACCTATTTATACTAGAAGAGAACATGCATACTTATTCTCCAAGAATAGAATCTACTTATCCTCCAAGTATCATAAATATCTACTATATTTAATAATTAAGTGCTTGTATGTGTGCATGTGTCAAAAGAATCAATATAGACAAGCCACCTCAAGTTAAGATGAATTCCTACGTGTTGCTTCACCAAAATTCTATTGCCAAGAATGCATGTGAAAGCTCCACATGCTAATTCCAAGCCATGGTTTGTTGACAAGGAAAGAGTAACTTAATAAAGCAAAACAACACATCCACTTAAGAGCTAGTTAATTATATATAAAGATTTAATGGAATAACATACATGTAAATATTGAAATGGTATTATAAAACGTAAAACAACTATACATATATATTTCTATCTTATCAAGATAACTACATTTATAATAGCATTTATTTATTTTTATAATCAATAATGAAGAAAACAGACTCTCACACGATCCCAGAAGCAAATATTATTTGCTACCTATCAAGAAAAATACAGGAAAGATGTCGAAAGGTGTTTTGGCATCCTTCAAGCTCGGTGGTTGATTATTCGAGGTGCAGCCCGTATGTATGATGAGGAGGTCCTTAGAAGCATTATGATGACTTGCATCATCCTCCATAATATAATTGTAGAGGATAAGTATGACTATGAAGCTACAGAGGACTATCGGATCCCATGAACACGACCTTGACACGAATTTATGAAAGGCCCATGGGGCCAAGTGGAGAACCGTTTGAACCGGACCCGTTGGTTAGGGATGGTCGTATCATGACCCGTATGATAGATCGATATACAGAGATGTAATCTTCTTATATTCATGAAAGGCGTCAACGTGACTTGATGGCGCATCTATGGGCGGTGATAGGCAATGAAGATGAATGATGGAGCATAGATGCTTTGGTTATGTTTTATTTAGTTATGGTTTGGTTGTGTTGTTTTTTTATTTATTATGGTTTGGTTGTGGTTTGTTATTATTATTGTGGTTTGTAGTTTTTTTTTAATATTTTAATTATGTTTTGTTTGATGTATGGAATATGTTGAATAAAAAGGTCTTTTTATTGAATGCTTTGTTTATTAAATAAAGAAATCCAATACAAGTCATTAAGAATTACTACTACTAAAATAAAAAACATGAATTACAACAACTTTAATAGAAAACATGAAAAATACAAATACATAAAAGGTATGCCAACTAATTTAATGGTTTTCATCATTTAACCAATCCGTGTTGCTAGGCCCATCATCTTGGAAAAGTCTTTTTCTTCTCATAACATCCCTGCGTTCTAGCTTCCAAAATTGTTTTGTTTTAGGGGACATATGGCTTGTATCCATCGCCATGGTTTCCCGATCCGTCTTCTCCCTATCTTTTTTGCGCAAATACTCCCTTTCTCGTGAAAACTCGGTTTGAATTGCCATCTCGTTATCTTGGCGTTTCTGCTCCAGTTCAATTCTTATGGCATTTTGCCTTGCAATTTCCTCCAAAAACTTTGAATTTCTATTACTTGAATTACCCGCTTTTTTTGCCTTCGCAGCCTTTCGGCCAATGGGCCTCGGCTCCTTTTCGATGGGTGAGTCTTCACTCATAGGGGAATCGAGAGGTGACTTCGATGTCATTGAATCACGGAGTGGCGTCTCGTTTAACACAACAGCGGGACCTGTGGGAATAATTATAAAGTGTTTGCAATTTTTCACCACCTCCCAACATTCATGATGGTTGAAACTTTTTTTGCCACCCCGGTTGCACCGAACCACATCTGTGCTTGAATCATCTATTTAACAAAAAAAATGGAAATGCAAGAAATATTTAAAATATATTGGATATGCAAGTAACAAAATAAAATAAATGGAAATGCAATTAACCTTACAAATAAATTGGAAGTGCAAGAAATATTAAGAAACAATTGGAAATGCAAGAAATATTAACAACATATTGAAAATAAATATTAAAAATATATTGGATATGCAAGTAACCAAAAAAAAAAAAACAAATGGAAATGCAATTAACCTTACAAATAAATTGGAAGTGCAAGAAATATTAAGAAACAATTGGAAATGCAAGAAATATTAACAACATATTGAAAATGTAAGAAATATTAACAACATATTGAAAATGCAAGAAATATTAACAAAATATTTAAAATGCAAGAAATATTAACAAAATATATATATATTAGGACATTAAACTTAATGAAACGAAAATTACAAAATACTTACCTCGTTAGTTCGATTTTCCCCGCTTCTATAGTTGTCCATCGCTTTTGACAACGCATCTCTCCATTTTCCTAACTCTTTATTCAGAATTTTCCACATACTAGATAATGCCATTTCCGTATCAGTCGAACCCGGAATTTTTTCACAAAATTCGGCATGAATTTTTTTCCACATATGAAAAAATTTCATCTCATTGCCTGTCACGGGACAATGACAAACTTGAAGCCAAGCCTCACACAAGGAAACATCTTCCATGGTGCTCCACACCCCTCCGGTTTCAATAGAAGAAGCCATAAAAATAAGAAAAACAAAATACAAGGTGAAAGAGAGGAAAATGTTGAATAAAGAGTGAATAATAGTAGAAGTAGAATAAAATGTATAAGGATTGGTGTTGAAAGTCAAGGGTATTGATAGGTATTTATAGAAAAAAAAAATCAGAATTTTTTAGTATTTTTTTTAAAAAATTTCGATTTTTTTCATAATTTTATTGCCAAAAAAATGCCAGCCGTTGGATTGGAGGAGAGAGCAGATCGGAGCGCCCAGGTGACGACGACAGCTGCCCTCAGCCGTTGGTGCTCGGCAGGGCTGACGTCGAGCGCAAGTGAATGCACGTGGCAACGGCAAAAAAATTTGCGCCCCTTCGCTGACGTCACCTCAACTCGCGAGTTGGACCTCAGGCTGATTTAGCCTTCGGGCCAGCCCGAGTTGGTGGGACCCCCAAGTTACCCGGGCTTGGACTAACCACTAGAGCGTCATTTTTTTGCCTTCCCCCCCCCCCCCAGCCTTGGGCTAGGCCCCTCGATGGACTTGCTCTAAGGTCGTGATGTTGAAAACACATGAAGAAGATGAAGAGTGTTTTTTTTTTTTTGGGTTAAAATTTTTATGTTTTGAACTTGGAGTTGATGGTATTTGGTTGAATTAATAATTAAAGGGTATTTTAGGAATAATGGTGAGTGGAAAAGTAGGATTTTATTTTTTCAAATTTACATATTATGTGAGAAAATAAATTGAGAAAAAATGGGCAGGTGGGTGGAAAAGGGGCACTCTATATGCATAACAAATGATATATATACAGAGTGAGCAAATTGTTGACACAAAGACGTTTCTAGTTATATTGGTTTGTAGGGCCTCAACTTCTATTCAGGACTCGACTTCAAAACCTGCTTGTGTTAAAAGCTTGTCTGATGTCAACACCAACATTCAATATCCCATCTACTTTCACAACCACAAACTAAAATAATAAATACCCCATCACAAGGGATTAGTCAGTATCTGAACAATTGTATAAAGACCCGACAATATTACGTATAATTAATTCGTAGGGTTAGTGCAGTTAATGCACCGACAGCTCTACATTTCTGTCCACAAAAAAAGCTCTACATTTCCAGACGCAACGTTTTTAATGTTAGTTAAAAAAGGAAAGAAGCTTGGTCTATTACTTTATGTAATATATTGTCGGCGGCTGAAATAAAATTTCAAAATATTGCAGTTACAGCGTTTCTATTAATTTGTAGAAATTTACAGCAGAAATTATTCAGTCTTTGGTGAGGAAAACGAGTGAACGAATTAAATTGAATCTTCAATTGTATAATATTGATATTGTTATTGTTGTTGTTTGCCGAGACAAACATGGAACGAATAAACCTAATAGAAAATTGAACAAAATATGGACACAGCTAATCTGCATATGCGTTTCCGAAGACTACAAGCTACAACACACTTGCTACTACAGAACCAGAAAGTCCACAACTGTCAAGAGGGTGTTGAGTCTGGATTGATTTCAGAGAATTCAAGGCCGGACGTAGAGGTAGACTCGAATGTGTGGACCGTAGTTGAATGCTGTGTTCGACTGATACTTAAACTATGATCTTGCCTCTGCCGGTGAAGGTCTCTCATGGCCTTAAACCTCAAATCTTCTCTATAGGTACTTGGTTCTGGGATCACGTCAGGAACAGGGATTTGTCCTTCAAGCATGCTCACCACCTCGGACATGCTAGGCCTAAGTGATGCAGAGGCATTTGTACAAATCAGAGCCACTTTAACCATGATCTCTGCTTCTTTTTGGTCAACCTCAGACCCTAACTTCTCATCAACTAGCTCCAACAAGTTTCCAGTTTGTTGCAAATGACAAGCCTGCAAATGTTTATTGTAGTTTCTCACTGAATTAGTAACAATGAGGTGACAAGATGGATGTAAAAATGGATCAAAGCGCAAGAGGGAATCGTAAGAGTACCCAATCTAAAAGGCAAACCCAGTCATCACTTGGGATATAATTATTGTTGTTCTTCCCACTAATTATTTCCAAGGCCACTACTCCAAAACTGTAAACATCTGCTTTGTACGTCAGGTGACCCCATAATGCATATTCTGGTGCCATGTATCCTCGTAAACAAGGACATGGAAAGTGGAAACTGACATGGTCCCAGCAACTCGGGTGCTCATGTGCGTCTTCTCCTCTTCATCAAGCTTTGCTAATCCAAAGTCGGATATTTTAGGGTTCAAGTCCCGATCACGCAGCACATTAGTAGCTTTGATGTCTCGGTGAACAATTTTGAGTACAGATTCTTCATGGAGAAAAGCTAGTCCTCTTGCTATCCCAATACAAATATTACGCCTTGTTGGCCAGTCCAGTTTAAGATGATTTTCTCGACCTACAAAAGTTTGTCAAAGAAAAAACTGCTCGCTCAGACTTTCTTTTCAACTATAAATAAATTGTGCGAAAGATATTCGAAAACAAAACGGAACGCAAGTAGTACTCAGGGAGTATGCAAGAAGAAACCTAGAAATCAGTATAACCCATCCAAGGATATAAATAAAGAAAAAGATAAAAACCAACTCAAAATTATACACTTTAGATCATGATCAGTTACATCTTAATTGGTTTCCGCACTTTTACAGTTGAGTAATTGACATCATACTCACCAAACAATGCTCGTGCAAGGTTATTGTTTTCCATGTACTCATAGACCAGCAATAGCTGACCTCCATCAATACAACATCCATGAAGCTTCACAAGATTTGGGTGCTGGAAACAAGAAATCATGCCCATCTCATTTAAGAATTCACGATTTCCCTGCCTTGACTTAGATGAAAGCTGCTTAACGGCTATCACTGTACCATCAGGCAATTGACCCTGCATCCCAACCCACGTTCAGAAGTATGTATGTAAACGTAAAACAGGGAAATCTTTATAAAAAAACATGGAAAAGATTCAACGTACAGATAGCTAAAGTACCTTGTACATGTTAATGTGTAAGCATTGAGCTAATTAGGACTTAGAATAAGTAAGCCCTGTTTTAAAATAGATGCATTCATTCTGTCTTAGAAGGTGACAGATGTAAGGCTGAGATGCAGTGTTGAGTGTGTGTGTGTACAGCTAAGGCTGACGGTCATGTGTACTGTGTGAGTGTGTGAAAACATATAGAGAAATATACGCTTGCGAGCTCTAAGACTTTCTGAGCAGAGCTGAGCAAATTTTGCAAAATCCTTCTCTGCCAATTCTTATTCTCTTCATTCTTCATTTTCTTAGTCTGATAATTCATTGAACTCTAACACTACACAGGAGCAAAACCACCTTCTCCAATTTTGTTAACAGAATCGAAGTCATTAGTCGCGGCTTTTAATTGTTTTAAGGTAAAAGTCCCTGTCTGTCCATCAAGTCCTTCTCTATCTGTGCAAGGAGGCATCAGAAGAGTACGAGTGTTATTCAACATTGCTTGAGCAATCAAAGAGTGCAATTGTTAATTTTTTTTCCTTCATTTCATATACTTGTGAAAACTGTCAGTAGGAACCAATGAATCTGAGAATGACAAATTTCGATATGATGAAGCACCTTTCTTTCTCCCCCTTTTGCCTGGCATGTATCCTTTCCACCAAAGGATTCCTAATATAACAAACACTAGGCCAAATGCTCCTACTATAGCTCCAGCAACAATGTGAGCGGTTCCCTTGCTTTCACCATTTGAGCAATCTTTGGAATCTGCTCAAAAGAACAAATGAATTAACTAACTGGAATAACATAAAAGGAAAAAAGGACAAGAAACTCTTGTCCAGGAACACGTTGTTTTCAAAGGCTGAAGTGAACATAAATTTTCCAAATTGGATAAACAAAATTGTAAAAGAGGTTGGTAAGTGTGCATTTGAGCCTTTATTAGAAACCCTTCATGTCAGGATTAAAAGCAAAGTCATTTTTTACATACATTAAATCCATTCCATTCATAGGAACGCACATAAAATAGCTTTGCTCTTGCCGCAGATAAGTTACAGAATTAAAACTTTAGCACAAACTACCACTAAAATTGGACTCTATGTCGGTAGAAAAACAAAATATCCTAATTAGCACTAAGGGAAAAGAAAAAGTAGCAGATGCATAATACATAGGTACCATCATCATACCACCAGTTCCTAAACTAGCCTGCTTCCTGAACTAGGTTCCCATGTTGTGTCTAATGTTAGGTCTCAAAACTCTGTCTGAGCCAAACCAAGTATGGCCCGGGCTGAGAAACAGATGTTGAAAACAGAAAAAAATTGTGATCCAAGCTTTATCCCAAGCATACCTTATTATGAGTGCTTTACAATAAGGTAAAGAAGAAGATCGCATCCAAATAACTCACCAGATTTCACAGAAATAGCAGAGATAAGGGGACCATAGACTCCTCTGTCAGGGATTCTTGTTGTCCCTTTACCAGCAAAATAGAATCGGATCTCTAAGATATTATTTGTTACACTGACATTATGTTCTAGTATTACAGGCTTTTCAGCCATCTTTGCCTCATCTTCAATATTGAAATCCTTTCGCACTACTTCTTCCTGAGACAAAATGCTTCACGTTACACCTATTTGCAACTTCATAATATACATTTTTAACAAAGTGACTAATTACCTGAACATAGATATCAAATACGCGTCTGCCAAGACTCGTATATGTTTGGTCATTTGTAAACTGTATCTCCGCAAAGTGAAGACTTACAGTATAGTCACCATTTTCCAAGCAATAATGGAAATATGTGATTGAAATTGGGGATATGCGTGCTGTCGTGTATAAATCAGAGAGATTTGAAGATGCCAGAGATACAGAGTAACGTGTATTTTGGAAATCATTGTCATCCATGAAGTCTCCAGTGCTACTAAATCCCCAAAAATAATCACCATTTAAGAAATACTCTGCAGCGCCACCTTCAACTCCGCCGTCTCCTTCATACACAATGTTTCCTTTATTTTCTTTGATGGTGACGTCATTTCCACCACAATTAGCATGTAAACAAGTTGAATCTGGAATAATGGATTAAAATAAAGATATAAATGAGAGAATATGAAAGCAACAATTACTAAATGACAAGAGTATTCAGATATAAAACTTTTGAATATCATGGTATTCTCTCTGAACATTTTCAGGCAGAGTGAGTTTCAAACTTCACTCAGATTCTTTTTTATTTTATTTTTTCTCTGAAACAAAGACTTTAAAATCAGAAGAATTTACTTTTTTGGGTGTAGCAAGCTTTATCATTTACAATTTTCTTCTGCAACAAGCTGATATTGCTTCATGATCAAACTAACTGAAACATGCATCTTCTATTATAAATAAATAAATAAATAAAGGAGATTACACCATTTCAAGTAGAAGTAGAAATTCCAATACATGTACTGAAACTTAAATAAACTGTATAGCATTGCATATTATTTAAGCCAATTAGAATATATCCTTACCGCGTGGGCAGTAACATGGAATGTACGCCATGCGTATATATGAACATCTTTTCTCACTTAAGATTATTCCAAAAAAAAAGAAGGGAAAATTAAGCACACACCAACCTAAAGATATAAGCTTGCATTTCTATCCTAATATAATTAAAAAATCTTAAATTATGTAGGCATTCGCGTGCCCATGTTTGTGTCACCAAAAGAAAACTGAGGGTGAAAGGAAAAAAAAGAAAAAAGAAAAGAGGCTTACAGATTGTTCAAGTTAACCAATTTCCCAAGCTCAGGAGGAACAGTTCCAGAAAAGTTGTTATTCTCCAAGCTCCTGAAAACAGATTCTTCTTCATCACACTAGGCTATAATCAAATGAAATTTAAAATTGATTTTGACAAATAATATGAGGTGGTAAAGAGAGATAGAGCAAGAGCATACATATATATTAGGGTGCTTATGTTTCCCAAGTAGCCAGGGATTGGTCCTGATAAATTGTTGACAGTAATGGACCTGCACAGTGTACACATTTTGTCAGTTCAGTTAATCTATATATATAAAGCAAAAGGCAGAGAATGATGAAACATTCAAATTACCAGAAAATGCTCTTGGTTAATGCAAACATTAAGAATTTAAATTATTAATTAAATGAGGATAATATGGTAAATTCATAGAGTTGTTAAAAAAATTAAAATTAATAGAAAAAATCGGATAATGGATCCTATTTTTATGGAAAACAACTATCCATTATATTTTTTAATTCTAAAATAAAATATAATTTTTTTAAAAAAAAACCTCTCGCAAGCTTGAAAATGCGTGCGGAGAGGCTAATATAAGCTATTATTGGCTAACCTTGCATGAAGTTCAGAAATCCTTTACAGATATTCCAACTTTGTAGAAGCCCATTCACGCAGAATAGTACTAACATTACCATTTGTGGAAGTGATATAAGAAACGTTTTCAGATGATAGATGCTAGGGGTGGGCACGGTCCGAATTGGATCGGTTTCACGTCAAAATCACGGCCGAACCAATTAAAATATAACGGTTTGATTTGGTTCGGTTTGGATAAAAGTTATAAGGGAAGCCGAACCAATCCAAACCAATTTAAGACGGTTTGGTTCGGTTTGGTTCAGCGTTTGGTTCGGCCGGTTTGGGCCTAAGCCCAATTCTCTTTATTTTTGCATTTTTTCAACATTATTAGTCCAAATATAACCAACAAATTCACAACTTACTTCTTACATAAATCATCTTCTAGAGTACGAAACCGTTCTAAAGCTCAAAAGGTCATAAAACTTCATATTTCACTAACTAATATAGTTAAATTCAAATATTCATATATAGTTATTAACTAATTAGAGTATTACATATATAAAATAAAATAAAATAAAATAAATATACACATAAACGGTCCGGTTTGGTTTAAGCCGGTTTACAAAAGCTCAAAATCAAACCAAACCAAACTATATACGGTCCGGTTTTATTTGGTTTTGACTAAGAAAAAGTCAAACGGTTTGAAAACCAAACCGGTAATTATGGTTTGATTCGGCCGGTTTCATCGGTTCGGCCGAATTGATGCCCACCCCTAATAGATGCTATTAAAAATAAAAAAAAAGTACAAATTTACAACTAAAAATGTTTCCCTTACACTCTTGTTAGGTAGGGTAACTTTGCAGCATATGGTGGAACTACACCAGCAAGATCTTGCCCTTTAAGAAAACTGTATCACAAAAATGTCAGAGATCATAAGAACATAAAGAGTTCATTCTGAATCTTCTCCATAGTTGGCCGATTTGATTACATTATTGTCGAGGGAGGTGCTTTGCTTTCTTTGACTACTAGCCTCTTCGCACGCGCTTCCGCGCCTCCAGAGAGGCTTTAAAAAAAAATTTATTTTAAAATTAAAAAAGATAATGGGTAGTTGTGTTCCATAAAAATAGGATTTATTATTTTATTTTTCTTTTAATTTTAATTTTTTTTAATATGAAAAAATATGAATTTATCATATTATCCTCATTTAATTAATAATTTTAATTCTTAATATTTAAATTAACCAAGGACATTTTCTATTATTTTGAATGTTTCACCGTTCTCTTCTTTTTGCTTTATATATATATATATATATTGAAGGGTTAAGGCCATATCCCCATTTCGAGTTGGCAGTGAGCCGTTTGATTTGTTTCCAAGATTGGAAATGCCCAGCTCTGTATAGCTTAGACCTTCACCTGCCCATCGCTATAATATATTATCAACTTACAACTGTCTTGTTCAGATTAAAAAAATATCCATCATAATTGTCTTGTCAGAAAGAAGATTAATATTTATTCAATAACGCCAGGCTCCCACTTTCTTCTTATTATTTAAAGAAACAGAATTCATATGATCCGGGGAAGATTTCTGATCTCGTAATAAGAAGTCAAACAAAACAAATAATAATAATATGGACAAGAGAGGTTAATTGTGCATGGCAAACCTTATCAATTTATTGTTATTTAAGTGGAAAATAAAAAAGTCAAAATCATTGGTCGGGTCAAACAATTCAACCGGAACCATTGCAATTTCCAAATCCCAAACACATGCGTAAGTCGGAATTGACCCAATCTCACTTCGAGTTTGAGGTGTTCAAACTTTCCTCTCCCAGATCTAATTCCTTAGAACTGAAACCGATGCATGCCATGCCAAGTGGAATCGACAGATTGATCTTGACAATTGTATCGTACGTGAAAGTTGAAGGGCTTTGAATCACTTAAAAATTCATGCCATTTTCCCCACTTTGCTCAGCTTTGTCACATAGATAGAGCTTGATCTTTATGTTTTTGCAAAAACCCATTATTTTTATTCGAAAAGATATGTACTACTACTAGTTAGTTTATCATTACATGAGCATTTGCATAGTTAAGCGTGCAGAAATGTTTATTGTGAAGAATTCATGGGTAGAATTTGCCTCTAAAAACTGACTTGTAAGAAAATAATGTTTAAGAGCTCATAAACCACTCTAGGATATGCTATTTTTCCAACGTGAAATCTTGAGGCCTAGCATTTACATTAGCAAGAACTAGTACTGGGATTGATTTTATAGAGATCAGAAGACGTAGTAGTAGCAGAAGAACCAATCCATGGTGCATCAGATGATGAAGGAATAAGGCTCTGAGTTTCACTTGGATTCTGTGATGAATTGTGATCAAACTGGTTTGTCAAGGCTGTTAGCCTCAGTTCATCACCGTAAGTACTTGGATCCGTGAACAATTCATGAACAGCCGTACGCCCTTCAAGCATACTCACTACTGCAGACATGGTAGGCCTAAGCGCTGGTGCTGCATTGATGCATAAGAGAGCAACTTTAATCATCCTAATGGCCTCTTCCTCACTCACATCGGACCCCAATCTTGGATCCACCAGCTCCAATAATTCCCCTTTTTGTTGTAAAACAAGAGCCTGAAATTTAGTAGAGAAAAGAGATTTGAAAATGGAAAAGCAACTCATAGAAGCAAAGAAGGATGGCCAAGTTGGAAGGACTTTGAATGAAGATCCATCTTACCCAATCCACAAGGCATACAAAGTTCTCATTTGGTCGATATTTCATGTTGTTCTTTCCAGCAACAATTTCCAATGTAACAACACCAAAGCTGTAGACATCTGCTTTGTAGGTCAAATAACCCCATAGGGCATATTCTGGCGCCATATATCCTCTGCACACAAAAAACGATTGTTTTCCTTAGCTGGGTGGAGAAAAGTTCATAAACAAAACTATGTTCTGAAATGCAGTTCAGAGAAAGAAAAAAAAACAGTACAGCTTACATAGTTCCAGCAACTCTAGTGCTAATATGGGTGTTCTCCTCTTCGTCAAGCTTGGCCAACCCGAAGTCCGAGATCTTGGAGTTAAGGTCTCGGTCTAGTAATATATTTGTAGTTTTAATGTCTCTATGTACAATCTTCAGTGCTGATTCCTCATGTAAAAAGGCCAGACCTCTTGCTATGCCTATGCATATTTTCTGCCTTGTAGGCCAGTCCAATTTCAAAGGACTTTCCTCCGGAACTGCAACAAACATGGATTCCCAATCAATGATCTCATTTTTGTTTTTCTTAATACACCATTTCAGTTTTTTGTCACTGGACTTGATAAGCTTACCGAACAAAGCACGTGCAAGGCTGTTGTTTTCCATGTATTCATATACCAACAGTAACTGGTTTGATTCAACACAGCATCCATACAATCTAACAAGATTTGGATGTTGTAAACCAGAAATCATGCCTATTTCATTCACAAATTCCCGATTTCCTTGCTTTGATTTGGATGATAGTTGCTTAACTGCAATTATAGTACCATCCAATAATATACCCTGAAATAAATACAGTTTAGTAGTTTTCAAGCATGATAAGTATAGGCCTATAAGTAAGGAACTAGTTATATGGTACCTTGTAAACAGAACCAAAACCGCCTTCCCCGATTTTGTTTATAGGATCAAAGTTATTAGTGGCGGCTTTAATTTGCTTGAAGGTGAAAAAACCAGTTTGCAGATCCAGTCCTCTCAGCTCTATCCACAAAACAAGGTTAGAATATATTGGTAATGTCGTTGAACTTAGTATCTGGGTATGTGTTTTCTAGCTAAATGGCATTAGAAACTGAGACCAAAGTACTACTTGAAATTTTCACAGTAACTTAGTGGCACCTTTTTCCCTAGATATCTTGCTATCCAGACAGCCTTTCCACCAAAGAACGCTGAAAATCAAGAAAATGAGGAACAAGACCGAAGCTCCAACTGAAGCTCCCCCTACAATGGGTACCTTGCTTTTGCTACCATGAGGAGGCTTGAACTCTAGCAAATAAAAAAGTGAAAAGAAAAGATCAGCAACAGAGAATACAAGTTTCAGTATATATATGAGATGCCGTCATATGTCCGGTATATGAATTCATAGCAAGATCTTGTAGGATGTTGTAAAGACCAAATTGAGATAGAAAGATCGAAAAGAAAGAGATGAATTGCACAGTTTCTTGTTATTTAAGGTAAACAAACTTTCCATCTGGGTACTTCTTCCTTTAGTATACTGTACTTGATGTACTATATATTTTCCGATCTATTGCAATTAACATTGTATTTTTGGTACATTTCCCGTATGGAACGAATACAAACAAGTGGGATATAATCAATTTTTTAAACAAACTTAAGATTGTGTCCATGAGAGAGAGTTATGTTTCCAATTCAGAATATACCAGGCTCTACAGAGATAGCAGATATAAGAGCACTATTTGTCCCTTTCCCAGACCAATGAAATCGGATCTCTAAAGTTTTATTCTTAACCTCCACTGCTTTACGTTCCTTAATGAGTTCTTTATCAACGCCGTGTGCTTCCTTTTTAATTTCAAAATCCTTCCACACCAGTTTCTCCTGTAACAAACTTATCAATCAGAAATCAAATTTTGTTGCATATAGTGTACAAACAGTATGCTTGACTACCTGAATATAAATATCAAATATCCGTCTTCCAACACTACGAAAAGATCTACTGCCTCTGATCGTTATCTCCGAAAAGTGAAGTTTCACGGTGTAATTGCCGTTTCGAAAGCAGCGTGCATAATAAGTGAGAGAAAGAGCAGAGAGGCGTGCACTTGTGTACAACTCAGAGTTTTTCATTCTAAGTTTAGATACATTATTTGCAATGTAGTCTGTAGCAGAGGGTTTAGAACCCCTAAAAGTTCCAGTGCTACTGGTTCCCCAGATAGGTCTCTGAGGAACGAATTTTGCTGCACCTCCTGGGTCTTGATCCTCTTCAAAGTTGACTCCTTCAATGGTGGTTCGTTTTCCACCACAATTTATATGCAACGAGTACTGATCTATTCAGTAGCAAGCAACAGAGAAATGACATCACAAAAATTCTAATCAGATTAAGTCAAATAGTTGACAACTTGAAATTCAAATTAGAAAGTATTGTATTGATTGTAAACCAGTTTCTGTCATTGTCACATGCAAACTTAAATTATGGACTAATTCTTTTACCAGAACTTTAAAATATTAAATAATTAAAAAAGCAAAGCCCAGTTGTACTGTATTGTTACCTTCTCGACATGGAAAGTTGCTCAAGCACACTCCAAATGATCTGCATTAGTGTGGTACACAATCAGCTGATGCAAATTTAAAGTCCAGAGTATATGGAAAGGACAAAAATGGCTTCACCAGTGAAGATTAAAAGTTTAGAAGCTTACGAGTTTCTTTGTGCAGAAAAGCTTTTAAACAGGTTTCTGATAAATATTTCAAAGAAAAATGCATTATTATAGGTGAATGAAGCACCAAAGTATGCTAAATAATCACTAACTAGAAATATGTTCTTACAGGTTTTCTCGGCAATCAGTTGGCTCAGAGCTCTCAGAAAAATTATTGTAAGAAATATCTGTCGGGCTGCATACAAAACAATAAAATTGGAAGTCCGAACAGCTCCACCAGAAAAGTTGCATTTTGGAGTATCAATAAAAATTGTAAATATGGTTAAAGGATCAATTCCACAACAGAAAATCCTAAAAGTTGATCATTTAAAATTTTAAATGTTTCAAACAGTTAAGATAGATTGTATGTGACTGCCTAGGACCTCTAACTATATTATCTGCGTAAACGTTACGCTAACTTAAAAGTATATATTTCCGCAGGCTTCAATAAGAAAATAAAACTCAAGAAATTCTGTATAGGATGGAAAACATACTAGTCACGATCTCTTCTCTTCATCCAGTCTGGAACAGACCCGGTAAGCCAGTTGCTTGTTAGATACCTATCAAATGCATAATGACATTATGTAAAATATATGTAAATATAATATAGAGTTGTAATTTAATATATGTAAATATCATATAGGCAGGGGAGGCCGCCCCGCCATGCATTATGATGTCTGCTGGTGACCTTCATGAAATTCACATTTCTTACAAGTACTGCACGCGTTGCAGATGTTCATAGTCAGGACTATTAATATTTCCTTCCAATTTGTTGAAGCTGAGATCTCTGCAAGAAATCAACTAAAAAGATTGTCACAACTCATAAGATCCCAAAGATCCATTACTTGGACGAACAAGAAAAACTATCATTAATCAACTTGCGCTGTGCACTTGAACAAGATGAAAAACAAAGAATAACAGTGTTACAATTTAGTCAAATTTTCCATTTCTGATATATAAGCAGGGATAGGTCCGTATAAATTGCAGCTCCTCAGCATTCTGCAACATAACTTCGTAATATTAGCCTAACTCAGCTAAGAGTCTTACATTACAACATGAAAATGTAGAACATTATATTACAAGTCTGTCATGCGCATTATATTACTGAAGTTTGGAAATTTTGAACCCCCTCCATTTAAGTCACTGAACCTTCTGCATTGAATTTCACAATGAATCATTGTGAGAAAAACAAGTCACTGTGGTATGAAGTTATCATAAAATTTTCAAATCAGGATTAAGGTTCTTTAGTGTTAATGCAATGC
Organism: Prunus fruticosa; assembly: GCA_018703695.1. NCBI lineage: Eukaryota > Viridiplantae > Streptophyta > Magnoliopsida > Rosales > Rosaceae > Prunus > Prunus fruticosa. The sequence goes on along the minus strand of CM031920.1, from coordinate 4,419,137 downwards.
AGAACTCACAGTTCTTTTAAATTACTCAAGACAGAAATGCTAGACGGAATGGGCCCATGGAGACCACTAGCTTGGATCTCTCTGTCAACAACAAAGTTCAAAATCAATCAAGATTACACAAGAAGAGTTGTTAGAATATGTTATAGGAAAAGGCACTTACAATTTCTTAAGTTGTTTAAAATTTTCCAAATAATCAGGTATTTTTCCCGTGAAGTTGTTACTGCTAATCCTACTGCATGAAGGGAAAGATTGAAAAACATAAAGCTGAAGATTCCAAACGTGGAAAACAATGTTAAGAGTACAAACACTTACAATTCTCTTAATTTAGCCAGATTAGTGAAAGCCACTGGCAAATCCCCTGAGAGATTGTTTGCACTAAGAATGCTGCAGATACCAAGGCCAGTCTTAATAACTTATCCACTGCAACTTGCTTTACCATTAATATTAAAAAGAAACTGTGGATGCAAAAGAAAAAGGGAGCTTACAAAATCTCCAAGTTAACCAAATTCCCAAGCTCAGGAGGAACAGTTCCAGAAAACAGGTTAGTCTCTAAGTTCCTGGAATTAAATTCCTCGTCACAGCAGGCTAACCGAAATGAAACTTAAAGTTGATTTGACAAATGAAAAAAGAGTGGTCAAGAAAGATAGAGGCAGAGCATACAGATTGATTAGAGTGGTAATGTTCCCCAAGTAGCGAGGGATTTGTCCTGATAAGTTGTTCACACTCACGGACCTGCATGCAGTTTCCTCATTTTCTTAGTAAAATTAATAAAAGCAATTAGAATTGGCTAACCTTGAACTTGAAGGTCAGAAGTCATTTTACAGAAGTTCCAACTTTGTAGAAGCCCATTCAGGCGGTATAGTACCACTGAGGTAGTTCCTGGAGAAATCACTGTAAAAAAGGTAAAATTAAAATAAAATTATACTATTATTAAGCTTTGCAGATTATTAACTGAGAAAGATTTCCCTTACACTTGTGTAATGTAGGGCAACTTTGCAATAGATGGTGGAAGTACACCACCAAAATCTTGCCCTCTAAGAAAACTGTATAACAAAAATGTTCAGCGCTCATAAACTTCAAAACCCACATGCACAATTGCACATACACTGTTTTATTGATAGGCATGCACAACATAACTCAAAATGTAATTCATCCAAAGAACAAAAAGAAAAATCAAATCAAATCACTTGCATGCTATAGTTGAGTGGACTATTCTGCAAACACAATGTTCCACCCCTAAATTACTGTGTACGTGAAATGGGGATTCAAACTTAAGTGCTAGAGGATGCGCTCATTACCTTGGCCGACTGGAGTAACCCACAACTGTGCCAAATTATATATTAAGGTTTATAATGAACAAGAAAAGGGAAATTAAATTCATAGATAAACCAACAGAAAACATATAAATAAGTAAGCTTTGAGTTGTTGTACATTTTGACAACGTGGCAAAACCCGTCGGGATAGGAGCAGTTGCATTCGAGGGTGTTGGCAATAACCCTGTTTGAGTAATTGTTGCATGGGTTTATGTTGAAGTTCCAGTCCGTTTTCCCCAGTTGTTTTGCTATTTCTTTTAGTGCTTCCTCTGCGCACGCAAATCAAACCCATGATCAAATAATTGAATATTTTCCACCATAATCAACTCAAATAGCATTGATTAGATCTGTTTGTTTAATTAACCCAGGATTATCAAAGATGATATCCAAACAATTTGTGACATATGGTAATACCAACTAGGAGGTCATATTGATTTAAATTTGTGACATGGTTAGAAGTTCGAATTTCCCACCTCACACATTGATTTTTTTTATTATAATAAAGATGAGGTAATATTGGATATAGGCCTTCAATTATGAGTGCGTAGGCCTGATTGATCAAAAATATTACCAGTGCATAAGCCTCATACTGGGCCAACTTGGGCTGGTGCCAAAAAAGTGACCAGGCTTATTTTTCATTTTTTAAAGAAAAGTAGAGTGATTGAGCTTGATATTGGCCCAAATTAATGTTGATGCTAAAATAGTGATTGAGCTCTGTAACCTAGAAAACTTAGAAAACCACCATTCTAACCTAGAAAACCACCCTTCTGCCACCCACACCATTCTAACATAGAAAACCTCTCTAGAAGATACAGATCATGCTCTGTATCTCTCCCAATCTTTGAATTTCATATCCATTTCCACTTGTAATGATGAAAGAAAATTCAGGTCCAACTCTTTAGCTTCTTTCATTTGGTATTCGATTATAAAGTTGTAACCTTTATTTATGCTTTTAAATCAATATAAATTAGGATGAAAACAAGTTCTTTCTTTTTTTAAATCTTTTTTGTAAGTTTATCATATGGGTTCTAATTTTTGTTTATACTGACAAACATTGAACTGGGAGTGCTCTAACACAGTAACACTAGAAAGGCTAAAATGTTGTACCAATTCCCAATCAAAAAGACCAACTTTTGCATTGAGCACTCTGCTCTCTGCTGTTCAACACAACTCAAAAAAATACCCCAGGCCAGGCTTCATTTTTTTCAAAACAAAAGCAAAAACTGAGGCTTTAGTGCATAGATTTTGAGTATCAGCAATACCAACTTGAAAAAACATTCAGAAGAAGAAGAAGAGATTGTGCTTCAACTTTGACTGTGGATATGCAGATGCAGAGGACCAACATGGCTACCAAAATGACAAGGTCCATGGTGGCTTTTGAAACATCAAAATGAAATCTTGCCATATCAATCCCTAATGTAATATATCAATTCCCTGATATCTGTATTATCCTTATTCTTTCTTGGCTCAATCTCAATCTCAGTCTCTGTTGTTAATGAAGGGTCCCTCTGAGCCTCTGAGCCAATGACTTTTGATGGGTGTGTGTTTGTTGTTATTCCTTTTTCAGGATTTTTTTTTGTCGGGGCCCATGAAAAGTTTTTCGAATCTTTTTTTGGTACGTGAAATTTGACAACGTGGACCCTTTGATTATTCTAAAAGGTTTTATAACACAAAATGTCCCGAGGTTCTCCTTTTTCGGGATTTTTTTTTTGTCGGGGCCCATGAAAAGTTTTTCGAATCTTTTTTGGTACATGAAATTTGACAACGTGGACCCTTTGATTATTCTAAAAGGTTTTATGACACAAAATGTCCCGAGATTCACAAAACTATTAAATTGAGTTTTTATTTTTGTCATTCTTGCCCCTTAAGGTTAATATATATGCTCACAAATAGTTCCCATGTCGTAAGTTTCCATCAAAAGCTCAATTAGTTTCGCTAATACGCCCATATATGTGGAGTCCATGTATTTAATAATATAGTACTACGTGTATTTAAAATACAATATATATATTTAATAATTTAAAATTTAAAATTCATAAAAATAAAAAAATGAAAAGACCAAAAGAAAAGTTGTATTTTAAAATTTAAATTATTTTTAACAAATATATATTGTATTTTAAATATATATGGCACTATATTATTGAATATGTGGGCTCCACATATATGCCACATCAACAAACCAAGAGAGTTTTTGCAGAAGGACTATTTGTGAGCACACATATTAACCTTGATAACCACGAATAACAAAAAAAAAAAAAAGGACACAATCTGATAGTTTCGTGAACCTCAAAGACGTTTTGTGATTTTAAAAAAAAAACCTATTCTAAAATCTGACTTTCCTAATGATTACTATTAACAGATGAGTATTTGAATTATTCCCTAGTTCTATTGCATTTACTAACATATAAGAATAAAACTTGTATGAATTTCACATTAAAAGATACAATCCAATACCTAAAAAGAAACTAGATTGATTGAATGGTAGTAGTTGATCTCATGCACATTCATTCTTTTACTCATTTTGTCACGACCCGACTCCCCTAGCACGATATTGTCCGCTTTTGGCCCCCCCCTCTGCCCTCACGGTTTTGTTTCTGGGAGCTCACGAGCAACTTCCCAGTGGATCACCCATCCTGGAATTGCTATAGCCCCCAACTCGCTTAACTTCGGAGTTCCTAAGAATCCGAAGCCAGTGAGCTCCCAAAAGGCCTCGTGCTAGATGGATGCGGGTGTGCACATATAAGGCACATCACCCCCTTCTCCGTTGGTCAATGTGGGATCTTACACATTCCTTAATTCCTTTATTGGAAATAATTGAACACGTCATAAAGAGAGTTTCATGTTGTAAATTGAACAATAGTTGAGAAAACAACCTTTGAATATGAAGAAATTCTTAGAGAGAGAGAGAGAGAGAGAGAGAGAGAGAGAGAGAGAGAGAGAGAGAGAGAGAGAGAGAGAGAGAGAGAGAGAGAGAGAGAGAGAGAGAGAGAGAGAGAGAGAGAGAGCATCAAATTCAAATGGGTTATGTATTTTAATTTTTGTATTAAACGGTTGATATCAATGGATGAGATCAAACGTGTTAGTGAAGGATGATAACGAATAATACCAAGTGTTTGAAAAATAAATAAATAAATAAATGAGAGGTGGGTTTGATTTAGTTTAGAGGGTTTCAAAAAGGTCAAAACAATCCATACAAAACTAATTGTGGTTTGGTTTGATTCCTTCAGTCCAAAATTACAATTTTTAAGTGAAAAAAAAATAAATCAAAACACTGGCATACTGCCGCTAAAACTTGATTGAAGTGAATGCATGGATGTTAGTACCAATATATACAAACTTAAACAAGAAGAAGAGTAAGTTACCTTCTGCAGCAGGCAGACGCGAAGCTTGTGCTTCAACTTCAACTGATTTGGTGCATAAGCAGAGAACCGAAATGAGCATAATAAGGTTCATGATGGTTTTTGGAGCAATACAATTAACTCCTCTTGCCATTTATCCTTGATGCACTACAATGGTAAGAAAACTCTCTCGGAATTTCTCTTTCTTTCTCTTTATATGATCCTCACTCTTCTTTCTTACTCAGGCTTGTACAATGCACACAAACCATTACCTATTTATAGGCAAGGAGTACCCCACCCTTCAGTGAAATCAAAGAACGTGAGAATAAGGACTAGGAGGGAGGGTGAGATTTTTTTTATGGGGTTTGATAATTGTATCACCCACTCAAAAATCTCATACAATACAACATTTAATGAAATACCTCAAAATTGGTAAGTAATTGAATACCACCATATTTTAATTCATTACTTAAGATTCCTAATTAAATACTACTGGACTTTAATTCATTACTTAAATAACGTGATTGAATATCACTGGACTTTTAAACTTCAAAACAATCTATTAAAATCCTAATTGAATACACCCCTTTAATTTCTTTTAATTAAAATTTATTCTTAATCATTTATCAGTCGCCAAAAATAGAAACTATTCCTAATCATTAAGCTTGAGTAACCTCATGGACGAGATTGCCAACATAGATGGTAGTGTATGCTTGATTATTTTCAGGGGCCTCTTAATTGGAGTTCTCCTGACCTCCATATGAAGATCCATTTGTAAGTAAACATTTTGAGTGTCGTCACTTTGCTTCTCTTCAATGGAGCGAATTTGTCTACTTCCAAGCCATTGAGGATCCTCTTGGTTGCGGATAAAAAAGCAACAACAAAAATACACAAAGTCATAGCAACTATGAAAGACCAAGAAGCAACCAAATAAAGTTGCATATGTGTAACCTCTGGACTAAGATCGCCAACAAAAAATAACCGTTTGAGACTGAAAATCGTAGGTTAAAAAAAAAAAGAAATACAAATTTTTTTTCTAAAGGTAAAAAAAGTGGGTATTAGAGAATTATAACAGGGAAGTTAGTCCTAAAATGTTGCATCACATGCTTTCTCATGTGGGGGAAAAATTCTCAAATAAAGCCAAGGGTGTGAAATTTTCTCTACATGGGAGTCCATATCCGTAAGTGCAGAATTGCATTCCCACAAGTGCACTTAAGATAGACCAAACATAAAAATGCAATTTTTCTCAAGCTCTTATCTTTAACCAAACAACCAGTTCAAGCCAATCCAATCCAATACTTTAAAACTCATCCTAACCGGTCCAAGTCAGCCCACCAAATAAGACCTAAGAGTTTAAAGTCGATATTGGTATTAATGCTTGATGTAAAAGGCTTCAACCTCGCTTGCTGCATCCACATCACCCTTGACTAGAATATTCAATGTCTCATCCTCAGGTCAGTTCCTATTAATGAAGGGACCCCTTATAGAATAGACTTATTAATCAATAAGAATTTTGAGGCACGAGTCAACTACCAACTAATTGGAGATAGCAATGCTATTCATATTACAAAAAAGTTAAATGCACCGGTTCTTTTGAGTGGTTTGCATGACAAACCTTATCTTTTGAAAAATCACCAAGAAAATAATGAGTGGTCAATTGTAAAAATTACACATACACATTACTTCCATCCTTGAAGATTGAGCTAGGTACACTTCCACTCATAGAGCTTCCAGTTAAAATCCTATAGAAAGAAATATCAAAATTTTCAGAATGCTACATCAATATTCAATACTAGATTATTCAAAAAATAAAGGGAAAATTAAGCACACAACAACCTAAAGATATAAGCTTGCATTTCTATCCCAATATAATTAAAAAATCTTAAATTATGTAGACATTCGCGTGCCCATGTTTGTGTCACAGAAATTTAGTCCCTTCTTTATCCAGTAATATGTCCAGCATTTCCCAGAAACTTTTAGGGAAGAAAAATCACAAGCAATGGACCTTTGTAGTTTATAATTAAAGGCATAAGTAAATTACCATACTTCAAATCTGAATGCGCCATAATTAAATGAATCACAAGGTTATAGGAATCTCAAACGCTCTAAGTTTATAGTGTCTGGAACTTCCCCTACTAAAACTGACATCCCTATCACAATCACAATACAAAAGATATAATCAACCTGCATTCACAGTCATAATACAACAATACAGTCAGAAAACTTGAAAAGGCCTTTTACTCACAACTTTAAATTACTCAAAAGAGATATGTTGGAGGGGATGGGTCCCTGAAGCCCACTTGCATGCATTTCTCTTCAATCATCCAAATATACATATATAAGAAAAATAATAATAATTAGAAATAAATAAGAATGAAATAATTTGGGTCATCTATAATAACTTGAAATGTAGGTCGAATTTTAAAATAATTTAAAATATTGATAAAATATTGTTAATCTAAAATAATTATTTTATTGTTATTTAATTTTTGAAAAGACCTTGCTCCTCCTTGGTTAAGCATTCTTTTAGATAAGAATATAGCTATGATGTAGTTTATTGTTTGTTTTTTGAGATGCGGTGGTACTCTTTTTTCTTGACAGGATTTTCCCCCATTGAGGATTTTGGATGGCAAGGTTTTAATGAGGTCACACTAATGCTCTCCGTTCGTTTGTAAACTTTATCATTGGTTGGTGCTACGGTTGAATGAATCTTTCTATTTGATTTTTTTTTTTTTTTAAAAGTAGGAAAAAAAAGTCAAAATCATTGGTCGGGTCAAACAATTCAACCGGAACCATTGCAATTTCCAAATCCCAAACACATGCAAAAGTCGGAATTGACCCAAAAGCTCTCACTTCGAGTTAGAGGTGTTCAGACTTTCCTCTCACCATGTTGCTAATTGTTGTTGGAATCCTCCTGATGGGGACTTGCTGAAATTAAATGTTGATGGGGCATGTTGTGTGGCTGATAGAAAGATGGGGCTAGGAACAGTAGTCCGAAATGCCAATGGGGAATTAATGGGTGCCATGGCTAAACCGGTAATTGGTTGTCTTTCTCCTAAGGCTTTTGAAACCTTGGCTATGATTGCAGGTTGTCGAATGGCAATAGATGCAGGATTCACAAGGTTAATTATTGAAAGTGATTGCTTGGAAGTGATTAACGCTGTAAACCGATCTGAATTTGACATGAGCATAGAAGGAGAGTTGATAGAGGAACTGAAAGAGTTACTTCGTCATTTCGTATCTGTAGCCTTGCAACACCAACCTCGTACATCTAATTTTGTGGCTCACCAATTAGCCAAATTTGTTTTATCTTGTAATGAGACATGTTACCGGATGGAAGAGGGGCCTAACTGGCTTCACTCTTACCTTTAGAATGATTTGCGTTCTTTACATTCTATTGAGGAATAAAGTCATTGGCCTTCGACCTTTAATCAAAACAAAAAAAAAAAAAAAAAGTGGAACCGATGCGTGCCTTTTTTCATGCCTTTGCTCAGCTTTGTCACATAGAGATAGAGCTTGATCTTTATGTATTTGCAAAAACCAAATATTTTTATTTCAAAAGATATGTACTACTACTAGTTAGTTTATCATTACACGAGCATTTGCGTAGTTAAGCGCGAAGAAATGTTTATTGTGAATAGTTCATGGGTAAAACTTACCTCTAAAAACCGATTTGTAAGAAAATAATGTTTAAGAGCTCATAAATCACTTTAAGATATGTTATTTTTCCAACGTAAAATCTTGAGTCCTAGCATTTACATTAGCAAGAACTAGTACTGGGATTGATTTTATAGAGATCAGAAGACGTAGTAGTAGCAGAAGAACCAATCCCCGGTGCATCTGATGATGAAGGAATAAGGCTCTGAGTTTCACTTGGGTTCTGTGATGAATTGTCATCAAACTGGTTTGTCAAGGCTGTTAGCCTCAGTTCATCACCGTAAGTACTTGGATCCGTGACCAATTCATAAACAGCCGTCCGCCCTCAAGCATACTCACTGCTGCAGACATGGTAGGCCTAAGCGCTGGTGTTGCATTGATGCATAAGAGAGCTACCTTAACCATCCTAATGGCCTCTTCCTCACTCACATCGAACCCCAACCTTGGATCCACCAGCTCCAATAATTCTCCTTTTTGTTGTAAAACAAGAGCCTGAAATTTAGCAGAGAAAAGAGATTTGAAAATGGAAAAGAATATCAACCATGAAGCTTCACAAGATTTGGGTGCTGGAAACAAGAAATCATGCCCATCTCATTTAAGAATTCACGATTTCCCTGCCTTGACTTAGATGAAAGCTGCTTAACGGCTATCACCGTACCATCAGGCAATTGACCCTGCATCCCAACCCATGTTCAGAAGTATGTATGTAAACGTAAAAGAGGGAAATCTCAAAAAAAAACATGGAAAAGATTCAACGTACAGAACCTTGTACACAGGACCAAAACCACCTTCTCCGATTTTGTTAGCAGAATCGAAGTCATTAGTGGCAGCTTTTAATTGTTTTAAGGTAAAAGTCCCTGTCTGCCCATCAAGTCCTTCTCTATCTGTCCAAGGAGGCATCAGAAGAGTATGAGTGTTATTCATCATTGCTTGAGCAATCAAAGAGTGCAATTGTTTTTTTTTTCCTTCATTTCATATACTTGTGCAAACTATCAGTAGGAACCAATGAATCTGAGAATGACACATTTCGATATGATGAAGCACCTTTCTTTCTCCCCCTTTTGCCTGGCATGTATCCTTTCCACCAAAGGATTCCTAATATAACAAACACTAGGCCAAATGCTCCTACTACAGCTCCAGCAAAATTGTGATCCAAGCTTTATCCCAAGCATACCTTATTATGAGTGCTTTACAATAAGGTAAAGAAGAAGATCGCATCCAAATAAATCACCAGATTTCACAGAAATAGTAGAGATAAGGGGACCATAGACTCCTGCGAGGGATTCTTGTTGTCCCTTTACCAGCAAAATAGAATCGGATCTCTAAGATATTATTTGTTACACTGACATTATGTTCTAGTGGACAAGAATTAATCTTCATGCTTGTGTCTCAATTCGATCGTTCCTTGATAAGGAGTTGAAATACCCGTATATGAAGGAAACTTCTGCTAAGAAGTTATGGACGAAATTGGAGGAGAAGTATATGACCAAGAGCGCAGAAAATCGGCTCTTCTTGAAGAAGCGACTCTTCCAATTTCAATATCATCAAGGTATTTCTATGCACGAACACCTCAATGATTATAATAAAAGCTGATTTAGCAAACCTTGATGTGACAATTTCTGACGAGGATAAGGCACTATGTTTGTTAAATTCATTGCCTGATTATTATGATCATTTGACAACTACTTTGTTGTATGGAAAATCCGAGGTGAAACCTGATGAAGCGTCTGCAGCATTGGTGAATCATGAGTGTCGCAAGAAGGAACAGAAGACTCAAAATTCACAAACCGAGGCACTTGTTGCAAGGGGTCGAACAGAGGAAAGAAAAAATCTGGGAAGCGGGGAAAATCTCGGTCAAAGTCGCGAGGGAAGTTTCCTGCTAAAGACGAATGTGCCTTTTGTCGCCAAAAGGGTCATTGGAAGAAAGGCTGCCCCAAATTAAAGAACAAAGAGAAGGAGAAAGCGGGTTCTGAAGCAAATGTTGCAAAATCTGGAGATGATGATTTTGAGTTCGCTTTGGCTAGTTCATCTCCTGATGGTCACTCCAATGAGTGGATTTTAGATTCAGGTTGCATCTATCATATGTGTCCCATTCGGGAATAGTTCTCTAGCTTCGAGGAGCTGGATGGTGGAGTTGTTTTGATGGGCAATAATAATGCTTGCAAAACACAAGGGATAGGCAACATCTGTTTGAAGATGCATGATGGAACAGTTAGAGAATTGAGTGATGTTCAGGATGTACCGGATATGAAGAAGAATCTTATCTCATTGGGCTTTTTGGAATCCAAAGGTCTCAAGATCACCATGGAGGATGAAGTTCTTAAAGCTGTGTACGGGGCACTAGTGGTGATGAAAGGTACAATACGAAATAACTTGTATTTCTTGCATGAGAGTACAATTATTGGTGGAGCAACTGTCACCGAAGCGCTGACTCAAATAGCACAGACACCACGAGGTTATGGCATATGCGTCTTGGGCATGTTGGGGAAAAAGCATTGCAAGGATTGGTGAAGCAAGGCTTATTGAAAGGTGCGAAGGCATACAAATTGGAATTTCTGTGAACACTGTGTGCTGGGTAAGCAAACTAGAGTGAAATTTGGCACTGCTATTCACCACACTAAAGGCATTCTAGATTATGTTCACATTGATGTTTGGGGTCCTTCCAAGAATGCATCTTGGGGAGGTAGCCATTATTTTGTCTCCTTTGTTGATGACTTCTCTAGAAGAATATGAGTGTACACCATGAAGCGTAAAGATGAAGTCTTGAAGATATTCTTGAAATGGAAAAAGATGATTGAAACGCAAAGTGGTCGAAAGATCAAGACTCTCATATCAGACAATGGGGGTGAATATAAGTATAATCCTTTCTTGAGAGTTTGTCAAGATGAGGGTATTGTGAGGCACTTCACGGTTAGGGAGACACCGCAACAGGAATGGGTGGCAGAGCGCATGAACCGTACTTTGCTTCAGAAAGTCCGGTGTATGTTGTCTAATGTTGGTTTAGGTAAGGCGTTTTGGGCTGAGGCGATTACTTATGCAAGCCATCTCATTAATCGGTTGCCGGCTGTTGCGAACGAGGGCAAAACGCCCATGGAGGTATGGTCTGGTAAACCTTCTACTAATTACAAGTATTTATACATATTTGGTTGTCCTGCTTACTATCATGTCAGGGAAAGCAAGTTGGATCTAAGAGTAAATAAAGCTCTATTTATGGGCTTTAGCACTGACGTGAAGGGATACCGACTCTAGTGTCCAGAATGAAAATAAATTTGTTGTAAGAGAGATGTGACTTTTGATGAGGCTGCTATGGTTTATCAGAACAAGCATGAAGGTGAAACTGAAGCAACCAAGACCATGAGTAGTTCAAAGCAGGTGGAGTTATTGAAGACTCCAGTTGTTCTAGTAAGGTTTGATGTTATATACACTAGTCCTACAATTGATTCTGATGATGATGACGAGAATGATGAAGATGATGCATCTACCCAAGTGCCTCCACAACAACAAGATTATATTGCAACCAGAAGATAGAGAAGGGAAATTCGAAAGCCTGCTGGTTTACTGATATTGTGGCATATGCACTTCCCGTTATTGAAGATGATATTCCATCTGCCTACAAAGAAGCTGTCATGAGTTTAGAGAACGTGGAGTGGAAGAAATCTATGGATGAGGAGATGAAATCTCTTCATAAAAATGAGACTTGGAAGCTGGTTCAGTTACCAAAGGGGAAGAAAGAAATTGGTTGCAAATGGGTTTATGCCAAGAAGATGAAATCTTTGGGAAAATACAATGTAAGATTTAAAGCCAGATTGGTAGCTAAAGGCTATGCTCAAAAGGAAGGCATTGACTACAATGAGGTATTTTCTCCTGTAGTAAAACATTTTTCTATTCGTATTCTGTTGGCTTTGGTTGTACAATTTGACCTTGAGTTGGCTCAACTTGATGTCAAGACTGTGTTCTTACATGGTGATTTGGAAGAAGTGATTTATATGTCTCAGCCAGAAGATTTTTGGCAAGGAAAATTGGGTTTGCAAATTGCAGAAATCATTGTATGGCTTGATGCAGTCTCCAAGACAATGGTACAAGCTATTTGATGGATTTATGATCAGGCAAAAGTACACAAGAAGTCACTATGACCATTGTGTATACTTTCGTAAGCTACAAGATGGAACCTTTATTTATCTGCTGCTTTAATACGTTGATGATATGTTGATAGCATGTAAGAGCAAAGTAGAGATTGAAAGGTTGAAGGCTCAACTGAGTAATGAATTTGAGATGAAGGACTTGGGAGAAGCTCGGAAGATCCTAGGTATGGAAATTGAAAGAGATAGAGCGAATGACGAGATTAGTCTGTGTTAGAAGCAGTATTTGAAGAAGGTACTATAGCGTTTCAGGATGAATGAAAATTCAAAACCGGTTAGTACACCTCTTGCCATTCATTTCAAACTTAGTGCTTCTATGTCTCTTGAAAATGGTGAAGAGAGTCATTACAATGCTCAAATTCCATATGCAAGTGCTGTTGGTAGTTTGATGTATGCTATGATGTGTACTAGGCCTGATATTTCACAAGTTGTTAGTATTGTCAGGAGATATATGCATAATCCAGGAAAAGGGCATTAGCAAGCTGTGAAATGGATTCTACGGTATATTCTGGGTACTATGGATGTTGGTTTATTGTTTCAGCAGGATAAAGTTACTGGTCAATGTGTTGTTGGATATGTGGATTCTGATTACGCAGGTGATTGGACAAGCGTAGGTCCACTATAGGTTTTGTATTCACTATTGCTGAAGGTCCAGGTAAGTTGGAGGTCGATTATGCAATCTACAATTGCTTTGTCAACAACTGAGGCAGAATACATGGCTGTAACAGAAGCTATAAAGGAAGCCATCTGGCTTCAAGGGTTGCTTGATGACTTAAGGGTTCAACAGGACCATGTAGTTGTTCATTGTGACAGCTAGAGTGCTATTTATTTAGCAAAGAATCAAGTTCATCATGCACGTACGAAACACATTGATGTAAGGTTCCATTTTGTTCGTGAATTTACAATTTTGCCCTTGGGGTAGGGGCAAAATGGTCACTTTTTAACCCGGAGAGATTTTGGGACAACGAGTAGTATTTTTACGTAGGTCGTCCTGAGACGAGTCCGCAGACATGCGGTAGACTGAATCAGAGTTGTAACGAAAAAGTTACAAGCAAAACATCACCAGTGGCATAATCGTAAATAAGTTGAAATTGGTTTTTAATTAAAAAACCAGAAAACCCCTCATTTCTCTCTCTCTCTCTCTCTCTCTCTCTCTCTCTCTCTCTCTCTCTCTCTCTCCGTCGCAAGCCCCCTGGTTCTCTTTTGGGGCGCAGTCGTCACGTGAGCCACAACTCACCGCGGAGCTGGGAACAGCCCCAAAATAACCAGCCAGCCTCCTTCGTGCCGTTCCACCCGTCGCCGCCACTGGGCCCGTCCGATTTTGGCCGGAAAATCAAGAAAACCAGCCGGTTTCGTTCTAAGTTTCCGTCATTCGATCTCCCTCCTCCTGCCGCCGTTTTGGGCAATCAAGGTATGAAATCTCATCTATTTTACGTGCTCTAGCTGATGGTTGGGTAGGAGTGGATTGATTTCGAGCTTAGGTAACTTGATTTTAGACCCAAAGTTTGGCCGGTTTTTGGATTGAGATTCCGGCCACTTCCGGCCACTTTTTGGCATAGGTTCAAGAACAAAAGTGGTTCCAAATTAGGTGTTTTACCTAGGGTAGGAATCTTGGCCCTTGATTTTGTGATTTTCCGACGAGTGGTATCGCTTTGGACACCCATGCAATGCCGGCGCGTGTGGCAACGCGTGGGCACTGTAGCAAAGGGGCATTATGTCCAGATGTGACCTTCTAGTTGTCACGAGCGCGTAGGTGTGTTCGGATTCCATTTTGGATGTCGTTTGAACCTCGAACGAATTTCCCATATTGTGTGTTATCCGGGTTCGATATGTTAGAACCATTGGATCGTTTCCAATTTAATATATGTTGATCTAGACATTCCTAGGATTGTGTAGGAATTCGCAGTGATCGTGAATCGAAGCCCCGGATGTTCTGATTCAATAAGTTAAAGTTTGCGTTTTTCGATAACCGTCCAATCGTGCGATCGGAGTCGACCGAACCTTCTAATTCCGGACCAAACTTGTAGGACGTGTATCCTGGGCATTTTGGAATCCATAGGAACTTTCGGATCGTAAAACGGAGGTTGTGGGCCCCGTAGGCCCGGTTGACCAAATTTGGAATGTTTGCCTCTTGATTGACTGTAAGTCTTCGATGTAGTTTCACCCTTTGAAAAGTATTAGGATAACCTTGTAAACGAGTCTTAATTGTTATTTGAGTTTTGTTGACTATGTCGGGTTTTTGATATGGTTCTATAATATCATTTAAATTTTTAGATTATTAGTTTCATAATTGCAGTTGTGGAATTGTTGAGTATGAGATACTTGATCAATGGGTTTTGAAAGCGAGTCTAGAGTCTCGACTTTGAGTATTAGTATTTAAGTTGACGTTTGTCTTTAAGAGTGTTTAGTTCTTTTAATATGGAATTTATGTGAAAACAAGTGTTGTTTCTTTTTAATTTAAATTGTTTTAGGATCTTTATGAAACTTATGCTCATGTGAATGATCGTTGGTTTAAAATAATATTATTCTCATTGATTAAATTACCATGAAATCTACCATGGATTTATATGATCATGGAATGAATATATATATAAGTAGATTGCTAAATTGTGAGTAATTCTATTATTTTTTATATTTGAGATTATAATTATTCGGAATACTAATTGTCTATGTTTAGAAGTTGGTACTCATTCTTTGAGGAAATAATTGGCAAAATATTTATATGAGTTAAGATGCCTGGTGATGGTGTGGTGAATATGTGGGTTTTGACATATTCGACTATCTTGAGTGTTATATATATATATATATATATATATATAATATTTGAGAAAGTGCTATCTTTGTTGATTATGTGTGGGGTACTTGGGATGTTGATGTGAGATTAGAATGTTAGTTTGAGTGCTATTAGCACTACCTTAGGTACCTCCCCGGTTATGAAGTATATGCTTGAGAGTTATTGTCTATACTATGAATAGGTATTTTGGGAAAATTGAATTAAGGAAGGGAATATTAATTTTTATAATATTTATATAAGGGTTACGAACTCCACCATCATATGTACCTTCCCTTTGATAATGATACTTGGAAACAGTGGAAATGGATACTTGGAAACAGTGGAAATGGATACTGGGATACATGGAAGTGGTGGATATGGTTTGGATATGTCGGAACGCGGGGCATCCTTAGCAGGGTGTTGCCTAGACCCTTGATTGGCTAGTCTGCGCCCGTAGGACTGATTACAGGCATACGAGTCTTGAGGATTTGGCTGTGTGTGCTAGCTGAGAGTTAGTCCCCCGGTTGGACAGCTCGTTCCGGGCCACATGGGTGTTGAAGATTCCTCCATGTGGTCTAGTTAAACGATCCCAGATTGGATTGTTATCCCCTGGTATATGATGATGGTGAGAGGTGGGTGTATTTATATATATGGACATACATATTACATATATGTATATGTGGATTCGTTTCTGATTTGAGATTTGTGAGATTTTGCTTCTTGAGTACTCTATATGGGTATGAATGTTTAAGTCCTGGATTGGGAAGTGTTGTTCGGCAACATACACCTTGGATAGGGTATGATTGCGCGGAAAGAATTGATAAAAGGAAAGAAACTCATAAAGTGTTCAGGGGTTGCCTTGTCGAATTTGATGTAGTAAGGAATCTAAAGTTATTCGTTGGTTTTACTTTAAATAATCATATATTATCGGAGTTGTGACTGTTGATGAAAGAATTACGTGTGGCTTGATCCTTCACCTAAGAGTACGTAGGTAGCCTAGGGTCTCACCTAGGTGCAGCCGCGAAATAAACTATTTAAAAGGGTTTGATCGATTCTAAGTTTGTGATTGAATTCTGAGATGGTTATTGAATCCTATTTATTTTTATCGTTGGGTTCGTTTTTTGAATATATTGGAATGCCTGAAGCTTGATTTAAACTTGAATGAGATTAAATGCTTGTTTATTCCTCAGATATCACTTGAATGAATGTTGTTAAATAGTGTATGTGGTTCTGACAGGTCTAGGACCTTTTGGAAGTAAAAGATTGATTTTAGGTTTGGTTATAATGTTTAATGGGCCTGAGGCCCTTATAATGCCTAGTGGTTCTGCCTTGTTTTATTTGGAGGTTGGAAGCCTATTATGTAAACTATATGTATTGCATTGTCTGTGTTGCCAAATTTTCAGCAGAAAGTCTCGTGCTCCTTTTTCCTTAGTTTGATAAATAGTCTTAGTTTGATAAATAGTCTTAGTTTTTAGTAAGTGGACCTAGCCTCAGTGTGATATCGAAATTTCCACTGAGGAATTAGGGGCGGGTCCTATTGGCTATATACAAATTCGGTGAAAACTACAATTGTTCAATCTCAAGCAATAAGCCAAAAGTGAAAAAGCCAATAAGCCTGGTACTCTATAAAGCCTTGTACCCATTTGAATAAATAAAATCACTCTTTTGTTCTTCCCATAAACCAACAATAATAACTTTGAATTGCAGGTCGAAATTTAAAATAATTTAAAATATTGATAAAATATTGTTAATCTAAAATAATTAATTTATTGTTATTTAAGTATTAAAAAAAAAGTTAAAATCATTGGTCGGGTCAAACAATTCAACCGGAACCATTGCAATTTCCAAAAGTCAGAATTGACCCAAAAATTAGAAATAAATAAGAATGAAATTGCAAAAGTCGGAATTGACCCAAAAGCTCACTTCGAGTTTGAGGTGTTCAGACTTTCCTCTCCCAGCTCTAATTCCTTAGAACTGAAACCGATGCATGCCATGCCAAGTGGAATCGACAGATTGATCTTGACAATTGTATCGTACGTAAAAGTTGAGGGGCTTTGAATCACTTAAAAATTCATGCCTTTTTTCCCCACTTTGCTCAGCTTTGTCACATAGAGATAGAGCTTGATCTTTATGTATTTGCAAACCCATTATTTTTATTTGAAAATGAGGAACATTTTCAGCTTTGTCACGTACTACTACTAGTTAGCTTATCATTACACGAGCATTTGCGTAGTTAAGCGCGAAGAAATGTTTATTGTGAAGAGTTCATGGGTAGAACTTGCCTCTAAAAACTGACTTGTAACAAAATAATGTTTAAGAGCTCATAAACCACTCTAGGATATACTATTTTTCCAACATAAAATCTTGAGTCTTAGCATGTACATTAGCAAGAACTAGTCCTGGGATTGATTTTATAGAGATCAGAAGATGTAGTAGTAGCAGAAGAACCAATCCATGGTGCATCTGATGATGAAGGAATAAGGCTCTGAGTTTGACTTGGATTCTGTGATGAATTGTGATCAAACTGGTTTGTCAAGGCTGTTAGCCTCAGTCCATCACCGTAAGTACTTGGATCCGAGACCAATTCATGAACAGCCGTACGCCCTTCAAGCACACTCACTACTGCAGACATGGTAGGCCTAAGCGCTGGTGCTGCATTGATGCATAAGAGAGCAACTTTAATCATCCTAATGGCCTCTTCCTCACTCACATCGGACCCCAATCTGGGATCCACCAGCTCCAATAATTCCCCTTTTTGTTGTAAAACAAGAGCCTGAAATTTAGCAGAGAACAGAGATTTGAAAATGGAAAAGCAACTCATAGAAGGAAAGAAGGATGACCAAGTTGGAAGGAATTTGAATGAAGATCCATCTTACCCAATCCACAAGGCATACGAAGTTCTCATTTGGTCGATATTTCGTGTTGCTCTTTCCAGCAACAATTTCCAATGTAACAACACCAAAGCTGTAGACGTCTGCTTTGTCGGTCAAATAACCCCATTGTGCATATTCTGGCGCCATATATCCTCTGCATACAAAAAACGATTGTTTTCCTTAGCTGGGTGGAGAAAAGTTCATAAACAAAACTAGGCTCTGAAATGCAGTTCAGAGAAAAAAAAACAGTATAGCATACACAGTTCCAGCAACTCTAGTGCTAATGTGGGTGTTCTCCTCTTCGTTAAGCTTGGCCAACCCGAAGTCCGAGATCTTGGAGTTAAGGTCTCGGTCTAGTAATATATTTGTAGTTTTAATGTCTCTATGTACGATCTTCAGTGCTGATTCCTCATGCAAAAAAATTAGACCTCTTGCTATGCCTATGCATATTTTCTGCCTTGTAGGCCAGTCCAATTTTAAAGGACTTTCCTCCGGAACTGCAACAAACATGGATTCCCAATCAATGATCTCATTTTTGTTTTTCTTAATACACCATTTCAGTTTTTTGTCACTGGACTTGATCAGCTTACCGAACAAAGCACGTGCAAGGCTGTTGTTTTCCATGTATTCATATACCAACAGTAACTGGTTTGATTCAATACAGCATCCATACAATCTAACAAGATTTGGATGTTGCAAACCAGAAATCATGCCTATTTCATTCACAAATTCCCGATTTCCTTGCTTTGATTTGGATGATAGTTGCTTAACTGCAATTATAGTACCATCCAATAATATACCCTGAAATAAATACAGTTTAGTAGTTTTCAAGCATGATAAGTAAGGCCTATAAATAAGGAACTAGTTATATGGTACCTTGTAGACAGATCCAAAACCACCTTCCCCGATTTTGTTTAGAGGATCAAAGTTATTAGTGGCGGCTTTAATTTGCTTGAAGGTGAAAAAACCAGTTTGCAGATCCAGTCCTCTCAGAGCTATCCACAAAACAAGGTTAGAATATATTGGTAATGTCGTTGAACTTAGTATCTGGGTATGTGTTTTCTAGCTAAATGGCATTAGAAAGAACGAGACCAAAGTACTACTTGAAATTTTCACAGTAACTTAGTGGCACCTTTTTCCCTAGATATCTTGCTATCCAGACAGCCTTTCCACCAAAGAACGCCGAAAATCAAGAAAATGAGGAACAAGACCGAAGCTCCCACTACAATAGGTACCTTGCTTTTGCTACCATGAGGAGGCTTGAACTCTAGCAAATAAAAAAGTGAAAAGAAAAGATCAGCAACAGAGAATACAAGTTTCAGTTCTATGAGATGCCGTCATATGTCCGGTATATCAATTCATAGCAGTATCTTGTAGGATGTTGTAAAGACCAAATTGAGCTAGAAAGACCGAAAAGAAAGATATAAATTGCACTATTGCAATTAACAAACTTTCCAATCTATTGCAATTAACATACTTGTATTTTTGGTACATTTCCCGTATGGAACGAGTACAAACAAGTGGGATATAATAAATTTTTTAAACGAACTTAAGATTGCGTCCATGAGAGAGAGTTAATGTTTCCAATTCAGAATATACCAGGCTCTACAGAGATAGCAGATACAAGAGCACCTTGGGTCCCTTTCCCAGACCAATGAAATCGGATCTCTAAAGTTTTATTCTTAACCTCCACTGCTTTACTTTCCTTAATGAGTTCTTTATCAACGCCGTGTGCTTCCTTTTTAATTTCAAAATCCTTCCACACCAGTTTCTCCTGTAACAAACTTACCAATCAGAAATCATATTTTGCTGCATATAGTGTACAAACAGTATGCTTGACTACCTGAATATAAATATCAAATATCCGTCTTGCAACACTACGAAAAGATCTATTGCCTCTGATCAATATCTCCGAAAAGTGAAGTTTCACGGTGTAATTGCCGTTTGAAAAGCAACGTGCGTAATACGTGAGAGAAAGAGCAGAACGGCGTGCACTTGTGTACAACTCAGAGTTTTTCATTTTAAGTATAGATACATTATTTGCAATGTAGTTTGTAGCAGAGGGATTAGAAACCCTGTAATATCCAGTGCTACTGGTTCCCCAGATAGGTCTCTGAGGAACGAATTTTGCTACACCTCCTGGGTCTTGATCATCTTCAAAGGTGACTCCTTCAATGGTGGTTCGTTTTCCACCACAATTTATATGCAACGAGTACTGATCTATTCAGTAGCAAGCAACAGAGAAATGACATCATAAAAATTCTAATCAGATTAAGTCAAATAGTTGACTACTTAAAATCAAATTAGAAAGTATTGTATTGATTGTAAACCAGTTTCTGTCATTGTCACATGCAAACTTAAATTATGGACTAATTCTTGTACAAGAACTTTAAAATATTAAATAATTAAAAAAGCAAAGCCCAGTTGTACTGTATTGTTACCTTCTCGACATGGAAAGTTGCTCAAGCACACTCCAAATGATCTGCATTAGTGTGGTACACAATCAGCTGATGCAAATTTAAAGTCCAGAATATATGGAAAGGACAAAAATGGCTTCACCAGTGAAGATTAAAAGTTTAGAAGCTTACGAGTTTCTTTGTGCAGAAAAGCTTTTAAACAGGTTTCTGATAAATATTTCAAAGAAAAATGCATTATAGGTGAGTGAGGACACCAAAGTATGCTAAATAATCACTAACTAGAAATATGTTCTTACAGGTTTTCTCGGCAAGTAGTTGGCTCAGAGCTCTCAGAAAAATTATTGTAAGAAATATCTGTCGGGCTGCATACAATACAGTAAAATTGTAAGTCCGAACAGCTCCACCAGAAAAGTTGCATTTTGGAGTATCAATAAAAATTGTAAATATGGTTAAAGGATCAATTCCACAACAGAAAATCCTAAAAGTTGATCATTTAAAATTTTAAATGACTGCCTATAGACCTCTAATCAAAGTAGAAGTTCCCATATTTCTAACTATATTATCTGCGTAAACGTTACGCTAACTTAAAAGTATATATTTCCGCAGGCTTCAATAAGAAAATAAAACTCAAGAAATTCTGTATAGGATGGAAAACATACTAGTTATGATCTCTGCTCTTCATCCAGTCTGGAACAGACCCGGTGAGCCAGTTGCTCGTTAGATACCTATCAAATGCATAATGACATTATGTAAATATATGTAAATATAATATAGAGTTATAATTTAATCTATGTAAATATCATATGGGCAGGGGAGGCCGCCCTGCCATGCATTATGATGTCTGCTAGTGACCTTCATGAAATTCACATTTCTTACAAGTACATCACGTTTTGCAGATTTTCATAGTCAGAAGTATTAATATTTCCTTCCAATTTGTTGAAGCTGAGATCTCTGCAAGAAATCAAGTAAAAAGATTGTCATAACTCATAAGATCCAAAAGTTCCATTACTTGCAAGCTTAAATGAACGAAAAAACCTATCATTAATCAACTTGCGCTGTGCATTTGAACAAGATGTAAAACAAAGAATAACAGTGTTACAATGCAGTCAAATTTTCCATTGCTGATATATAAGCAGGGATAGGTCCATATAAATTGCAGCTCCTCAGCATTCTGCAACATAACTTCGTATTATTAGCCTGACTAAGCTAAGAGTCTTGCATTACAACATGAAAATGTAGAACAGTTTCAAGACGTACAAGAATTGCATGCCCATTATATTACGCAAGGGTGGAAATTTTGAACCCCCTCCATTTAAGTCACTGAACCTTCTGCATTGAATTTCACCATGAATCATTGTGAGAAAAACAAGTCACTGTGGTATGAAGTTATCATAAAATTTTCAAATCAGGATTAAGGTTCTTTAGTGTTAATGCAATGCAGAACTCACAGTTCTGTTAAATTACTCAAGACAGAAATGCTAGGCGGAATGGGGCCACTGAGACCACTACCTTCGATCTCTCTGTTAACAACAAAATTCAAAATCAATCAAGATTACACAAGAAGGGTTGTTAGAATATGTTATTGGAAAAGGCACTTACAATTTCTCAAGTTGTTTAAAATTTTCCAAATAATCAGGTATTCTTCCCGTGAAGTTGTTACTGCTAATCCTACTGCATGAAGGGAAAGATTGAAAAACTTAAAGCTGAAGATTTCCAAACATGAAAAACAATGTTAAGAGTACAAACACTTACAATTCTCTTAATTTAGTCAGATTTGTGAAAGCCACTGGCAATTCTCCTGTGAGATTGTTTGCACTGAGAATGCTGCAGATACCAAGGCCAGTCTTAATAACTTATCCACTGCAACTTACTTTACCATTAATATTAAAAAGAAACTGTGGATGCAAAAGAAAAAGGGAGCTTACAAAATCTCCAAGTTAACCAAATTCCCAAGCTCAGGAGGAACAGTTCCAGAAAACAGGTTCTTCTCTAAGTTCCTGGAATTAAATTCTTCGTCACAGCAGGCTAACCGAAATGAAACTTAAAGCTGATTTGACAAATAAAAAAGAGTGGTCAAGAGAGATAGAGGCAGAGCATACAGATTGATTAGAGTGGTAATGTTCCCCAAGTAGCGAGGGATTTGTCCTGATAAGTTGTTCACACTCACGGACCTGCATGCAGTTTCCTCATTTTCTTAGTAAAATTAATAAAAGCAATTAGAATTGGCTAACCTTGAACTTGAAGGTCAGAAGTCATTTTACAGAAGTTCCAACTTCGTAGAAGCCCATTCAGGCGGTATAGTACCACTGAGGTAGTTCCCGGTGAAATCACTGTAAAAAAGATAAAATTAAAATAAAATTATACTATTATTAAGCTTTGCAGATTATAAACTGAGAAGGGTTTCCCTTACACTTGTGTTATGTAGGGCAACTTTGCAACAGATGGTGGAAGTACACCAGCAAGATCTTGCCAATTAAGAAAACTGTATAACAAAAATGTTTAGCGCTCATAAACTTCAAATGTAATTCACCCAAAGAACAAAAAGAAAAATCAAATCAAATCTCTTGCATGCTATAGTTGAGTGGACTATTCTGCAAACACAATGTTCCACTCCTAAATTACTCTAATGTATGTGAAAGGGGAATTTGAACTTAAGTGCAAGAGGATGGGCTCACTATCCTGATCAACTGGCGTAACCCACAACTGTGCCAAATTAGATTAAGGTTTATAATGAACAAGAAAAGGGAAATTAAATTCATAGATAAACAAACAAAAAACATATAAATAAGTAAGCTTTGAATAGACGTACATGCTGACAACGTGGCAAAACCCGTCGGGATAGGAGCAGTTGCATTCGAGGGTGTTGTTGTAGACAGGGTTGGCAGTAGATTTTGGGGTATCCAAGTTTGTGTAATTGTTGCATGGGTTTATGTTGAAGTTCCAGTCCGTTTTCCCCACTTGTTTTGCTATTTCTTTTACTGCTTTCTCTGCGCACGCAAATCAAACCCATGATTATATAATTGAATATTTTCCACCATAATCAACTCAAATAGCATTGATTAGATCCTGTTTGTTTAATTAACCCAGGATTGTCAAAGATGATATCCAAACAATTTGTGACATATGGTAATACCGACTAGGAGGTGATATTGATTTAAATTTGTGACAGGGTTAGAAGTTCGAATTTCCCACCTTACACATTGATTTTTTTATTTATAATAAGGATTAACATCGAAAGACCCCTCTAGATTGGAGGTCATTCTGAATATCAACTCTATATTTCATCAATTTATATCCCAGTATTTTCAAATTTGTCCAATTTAAATTCTCCTGTGTCACTGTGGAACCTACCAATTTACTAATCCATAAAATAAATAATATAATAAAATAAAAAAGCTTAAAAAAACCCAGCACCTCCCCTGCCCAACAACCCAGCGTCCTTTGGTTCACACACCCCCTCTCACCGACGAAAGTTAGTGCCAAGGCCAACAAACATCAGAGAAGCATCCTAAACCAAACGAGAAGAAATTAAAACATGGTTCTGTTCTGTCCACAGCAGTTGGGCAGTATCGACAACATCAAAAATTCAAATGCATCGCTTCACCACCATTCTCTCCACTCCCCCACCCTCCCTTCTCTCAGATCCCACGCTTCCATCACCGTCAAAGCCGCTGCAACAACCGGCGACTCTTCTATTACTCCGGCGGCCAAGGAACCATGTCAAGGTGCGGCTATGAAGCCTCTGCTCGCATCCATTGCTAAGGGCATAATCCTCTGGTTCTTGCCCCTTCCTGCAACCGTCATCAAGAACGCGTGGCAGGTTCTGGCGATCTTCCTCACCACCGTCGTCGGCATCATCACCAAGCCCTTACCTCTCGGAGTCGTGGCCTTGCTTGGCCTTGGCACTAACTTTCGCGGTGGCTTTCTCCCCCTTTGGAGATCCAATCCCCTGGCTCATCGCTCTCGCCTTCTTCTTCGCCCGAGGCTTTAGTGAAGCCATGTTGGCTCCGCCGATCCCATCCATCTCCACCAAAGTCGCGTGTGGTAGCAATGTCGGCAATGTCGCAGAGGGAAAGCTAGGGTCGTGGTTGATGCTGACGCGTTTCTGGACTTCGGTGATTTCGTCGACCATGTTCTTGAAGGCCATGGCTGCTAACCCGTTGAGCTAGAACTTGCAGATCTCATTGGGGACTTAAGATTGGAGAAACATATATTCAAGAAACTGGTGCAGGCAAATGAAAAAATAAGAAAGAGAAGGGGAAAGTGGTCAGGCAATAGAGAGAGGGAGGTGATAGGAAGAGAGAAGAAAGATGGCCAACAGTTTGCGAATTTGGGGATTAAACAACCCTCCCAATTTGAACAGAAAAGAAATTGGTTGTATGTGGTGCCGCTGTGGTTGTATGTTCGTCGGCGAGAGGCCGTGTGTGAACCAGAGGACGCTGGGTTTTTTAAAGTTTTTTAATTTTTTTTTAATGGAGTAGTAAATAGGTAGGTCTCACAGTTATCGTATGACCAAGCGGTCAACTTAACAGAGTATTTAAATTGGATAAATTTAAAAATATTGGAATATTGGAGTGTAAATTGATACCCCTTATATTGAGAATGACCGGAAACCTAGAGGGTCTTTTGATAAAGATGAGGTAATATTGGATATAGGCCTTCAATTATGAGTGCGTAGGCCTGATTGATCAAAAATATTATGAGTGCATAGGCCTCAGACTGGGCCAACCCAGTCTCAGTCTCTGTTGTTAATGAAGGGTCCCTCTGAGCCTATGAGCCAATGACTTTTGATGGGTGTTTATTTGTTGTTATCCTTTTTCAGGATATTTTTTTGTCGGGGCCCATGAAAAGTTTTTCGAATCTTTTTGGGGTACGGGAAATTTGACAACGTGGACCCTTTGATTATTCTAAAAGGTTTTATAAGACAAAATGTATAGAGGTACACAAAACTATTAAATTAAGTTTTTTTTTTTCTTGGTCCTTGAAGGTTAATATGTACGCTCATAAATAGTCAATATTGTCAGATTCTATCAAAAACTTCATTAGTTTCCTAATATAGCATATATGTGAAGTCTATGTATTTAATAATATAGTGACACGTGTATTTAAAATACAATATATATATTTAATAATTTAAAATTCATAAAAATAAAAAAATGAAAAGACTAAAAGAAAAGTTGTATTTTAAAATTTAAATTATTTTTAACAAATATATATTGTATTTTAAATACATATGACACTATATTATTGAATATATGGGCTCCACATATATGCCACATCAACAAACCAACAGAGTTTTTGACAGAATGACTATTTGTGAGTACACATATTAACCTTGAGAACCACGAATAACCCAAAAAAAAAAAACAAGGACACAATCTGATAATTTCATGAACCTCATAGATGTTTTGTGATAAAAAAAAACCTATTCTAAAATCTGACTTTCCTAATGATTACTATTAATAGATGAGTATATGAATTATTCCCTAATTTTGTTGCATTTACTAACATGCAAGAATAAAACTTGTATGAATTTCACATTAAAAGATACAATCCAATACCTAAAAAGAAACTAGATTGATTGAATGGTAGTAGTTGATCTCATGCATATTTATTCTTTTACTTATTCCTTAGTTTCTTTATTTGAAATAATTGAACACGTTATAAAGAGAGTTTCATGTTGTAAATTGAAAAATAGTTGAGAAAACAACCTTTGAATATGAAGAAATTCTTAGAGAGAGAGAGAGAGAGAGAGAGAATCAAATTCAAATGGGTTATGTATTTTAATTTTTGTAGCGGTTGATATCAATGGATGAGATGAAACGTGTTAGTAAAGGAAGAAAACAACCTTTGAATATGAAGAAATTCTTAGTGAGAGAGAGAGAGAGAGAGCATCAAATTCAAATGGGTTATGCATTTTAATTTTTGTAACAATTAATATTAATGGATGAGATGAAACGTGTTAGTAAAGGATGATAAGGAACAAATTTAAGTGTAAATAATAATAATAATAAAATTAAAATTAAAATTAAAAAAAAAAGAGGCTGGTTTGATTTAGTTTAGAGGGTTTCAAAAAGGTCAAAACAAACCACACGAAACTAATTGTGGTTTGGTTTGATTCCCTCAGTCCAAAATTACAATTTTTTAGTGAAAAAAAAAAAATCAAAACAGTGGCATACTGCCGCTAAAACTTGATTGAAGCGAGGCTTGAGGGAATGCATGGATATTAGTATTACCAATATATACAAACTTAAACAAGAAAAAGAGTAAGTTACCTTCTGCAGCAGGCAGACGCGAAGCTTGTGCTTCAACTTCGACTGATTTGGTGCATAAGCAGAGAGCCGAAATGAGCATAATAAGGTTCATGATGGTTTTTGGAGCAATACAATTAACTCCTCTTGCCATTTATCCTTGATGCACTAAAATGGTAAGAAAACTCTCTAAGAATCTCTCTCTCTCTCTCTCTCTCTCTCTCTCTCATCCGCACTCTTCTTTCTTACTCGGGGCTTGTACAGTGCACACAAACCATTACGTATTTATAGGCAAGGAGTACCCGACCCTTCATTGAGATTGCCCTCGCATAATGCATCCCATTATTACGTTGAAGAATATCAGTCCTACGTCAAAAAATTGACTAAATAAAATACAAAATATAATGAATGGTTCTACTATTAATAATACTGAGGCATTTTGTGATAAAATCACACACCTATTGGGCTTTGTAGATGGTTAAGTTGGGGACAATATCAATATTGTTAGTAGTGGGACGCTAGCCCGTCTCTTTGAATTTAACATGGTATCAAAGCATGTCGATTGCCCTTACCCAATAAATGGTGTTCACATATTGGGCTTAAATATTTACCCTTATCCTTTACCCAATACGTTATATATATAAAGTTTGTGGTTGAATTTTCTGTGGGAGCTATACATAATTAGTCCTTGAACTGCTAGTCTATTTTATACTGAAATAGGATGTGAGAGCATGATGCATGCATGTGTAGCATGCTAAGCCGTGCCATCAAGCCATCAAGCCATCAAGTAAATTTAGCCAAGTAATCAGAAATAGTAATATACTGGTGGAAGTTTTATACTATTTCTGATTGAGTTTCTTGATAGCAAAAATGTGGACAAGAAAGGTCAACTGTGCATGACAAACCTTATCCTTTGAAAAGTTGATAAGATAATGACTTGCTCAATTACTGATAAAGGCTTATTATCACAAAATGTCATTTACGAAACTATCAGATTCTATTTCCAATGTTTTTTTGTGTTCATTCACTGCCCTCAATGTTAGTATGTGTGATCACAAATGGTAATGCCGTTAGGTTCATCAAAAACTCCGTTAGTCATACATATATCACAAAACATCCATGAGGTTCACACATCTATCATAAATGGTCCCTTGCGAATTTTTTTAATTTTTTAATTAAAAATTCATATGAAGATCCATTTGTAAGTAAACATTTTGAGTGTCGTCACTTTGCTTCTCTTCAATGGAGCGAATTTGTCTACTTCCAAGCCATTGAGGATCCTCTTGGTTGCGGATAAAAAAGCAACAACAAAAAAACACAAAGTTATAGCAACTACGATAGACCAAGAAGCAAGCAAATAAAGTTGCATATGTGTAACCTCTGGACTAAGATCGCCAACAAAAAATAACCGTTTGAGACTGAAAATCGTAGGTTAAAAACAAAAACAAAAACAAAAAGTTTTTCTAAAGGTCAAAAGTGGTATTAGAGAATTATAATAGGTAAGTTAGTCCTAAAATGTTGCATTACATGCTTTCTCATGCGGGGGAAAAATTCTCAAATAAAGTCAAGGGTGTGAAATTTTCCCTACAAGGGAGTCCATATCCATAAGCGCAGAATTGCATTCCCACAACAGCATGATCAATGACGCTCAAATGGAGCTGTCAGAGATGAGAAAGCTGTTGATGAAGACGCTACGCGAGCAGACCGGACGATCTTTCCGGCTTCAGGCTGCGGTAAGTGTTTGCTTTGTCCTTTTTGTTCGATGTGTTGTCGTGATCGGTCGCTGATGGATTGATGTTGTGCAGGCTGATATGGAGATGTGGCTCTGCGTAAAGCGAGCTGTAAATGCTGCCGAACGGTACTAGAAGAGGGCTGAGAAGAGCCGTTCGAAACTGCTGAAGCTGATGCGCTGCTAGAGGAGGCGGATCGGCTTGCCGAAGAGAATGCTGCGAAGATCACAAAGCTCTCCTCGAAGCTGGCGGCGGCCGAAAGGGAATCGGCGGAGGCGCTGGAGGCCAAGGCGGCGGTGGAGGTGGCAATGGGTGCGGCCGAACGGTCGTACGCCAAAGAGGTGAGAGAAGCGAAGGTGAAAGCCGTCACCGATTATCTATCCTCTGAGGAGTTCACTCTGATGTTGGATAAGGAGGTGATGGAGCAGTGTGAGGACCTGGCGTATCCGTTTTAAACGGTATAACGCAGGTAGGAAGCTGAACCTGAACTTCTTCCGAGATCCGCCGCGCTGCCCGAAGGGGTGACCGAAGAGATGGTGGAGGCTTATAAAGGAGAAGATGCTGATGCGGAATCTGCCGATGATACCGACTCTAGCAGTGACGAGGAGGAGGGTTATCGCGTGCCAACAGCTGCCATCGTGCCTGCCGTCGAACGGTCGACCGGTCCGTGACTGCCTCAGCTGGTGCCGAAAAGAGGCGACCGATGCTGATCCCCCCTCCTCCTAGATTTGTGTAAAAACTTTTGAAGTTTGTAATATTTTTGTTATTGCCGAACGGCAATTTGTTAAGACAAGTGGCCATTTATGGCTTTTTATTTCAAGTCTATTTTGAACTTTCGTATTCTAGTATGTTTGTGCATGCCGTACGTTGTATAATGCTAGAATTTTGATGCCGTATGTATAAAATATGAAAGTTGAGACTGAATGCCGATTACAAGGTATAGTTACTTGTAATAATATTTTAAATGTTCTACATTCCAAGGATGGCCGAGGGTCTGTCCGTCGGTGCCGCGGAATCGGTAGGTCCCAGGGATCGGAGACCGTGACGACTTCGTAAGGTCCTTCCCACGAGGGACCTAGGGTGCCCACCTTGGGATCCTTGGTGGCGAGAGAGATCTTTCATAAGACCCAGTCCCCCACTTTAAACGATCGGCACTTAACGCGCGAATCGTAGTATCGTGAAATTCGTTGCTTGTATGCGGCATTCCGAAGCTGAGCATTTGAATGGTGTTCTTCGATGAGATCGAGGTTCAAGGTAAGTAGCGTCTGATTTTGCTCCGCTGTGTAAGATGCCGTTCGGCACGTGGGTGCGTTGATTTCGACCGGTACAATAGCTTCGGTACCGAACGCGAGGGAAAATGGTGTTTCACAAGTTGACCGTCAGTATGAGGTGTTGATGGCCCACAGAGCCTCCGGTAGTAGATCTGGCCACGCGCCCCTCACCGTGCTGAGTTTCTTCTTCAGCGTCCTTTTTGATGATCTTATTGATGTCCTCTACCTGGCCGTTTGATTGTGGGTGCGCTGGTGATGCGAAGAACAAGTTGATGTTGAATCGTTGGCACAGGTGCCGGAACTGAAAGTAGTCGAATTGTTTGCAGTTGTCGGTGATGATCGCGTTCGGGAGGCCGAACCGACAAATAAGGTTCTTCCATACAATGTGTTCGACCCGGGCTGCGATGATGGTTGACAGTGCTTCAGCCTCGGTCCATTTTGTGAAGTAGTCGACGGCAACGATGACGAATTTAAGCTGTCCCTTTCCTTGGGGCATAGGGCCGATAAGATCCAAACCCCACTCAGCGAAGGGCCATGGGCTGACAATCGGGGTGAGCGGCTCGGCATGCCGTTTTGGGATTGAGCCAAAGCGTTGGCAATGATGGCATTTCTGGACAAGTTCAGTGGCATCAAGCATGAAG
This sequence comes from Prunus fruticosa, assembly GCA_018703695.1. NCBI lineage: Eukaryota > Viridiplantae > Streptophyta > Magnoliopsida > Rosales > Rosaceae > Prunus > Prunus fruticosa. The sequence continues at coordinate 4,388,734 of CM031920.1, read as the reverse complement.
GGTCGGCCAGTAATACCTTTGCCGTACGGTTTTGAAGGCCAGAGATCGGGCGCCAGAATGATCGCCGCAGGCTTCTTCGTGAATTTCTCGTAAGATGTAGTCCCCTTGTTGTGGGGTTACACACCGAAGTAGTGGTAAAGAGTGACCACGCCGATAGAGGTTCTGATTCAAAATCAAGTACCACGCCGTTCGCGGCGGAGAGTCTTAGCTTCGGCCTTGTCATCGGGTAGCTTCCCGTTGGTGAGGTATGCGTGGATTGGATCCATCCAACTTGGGTCATGCCGAACGGCATGTACCTCGGTTTCAGGAGTGCTGCGCCGAGCAAGGACCTCGATCGGCACGTGGTGACCGATTTTGTCGTCGATTGCTGAAGCCAGGCGTGACAGGGCATCGGCATGATTGTTCTCGAACCGAGGGATTTGTTGAACTTGATATGCCGCAAAGTGGTGGAGCAATCGGCGGGCTTGTGTCAAGTAAGCGGCCATTGAAGTGTCCTTGGCTTCGAATTCGGTGAGTACTTGATTAACGACAAGCTGTGAGTCGCTGCATATCTTGAGCTGTTTAGCCCCCATTGTTGTGTAGATTCAGCTGCACCAAAATGGGTTCAACTGCATCCTCAACTTGTGATACTCGCAAGTGCACGAGCCGTTCAGGAGTATAGCATATGTAAGTGCGAGGTCGATTCCACAGGGATTGGTGATTGAATGATCCAACTCAGTTTTCCTACACAAAACAAAAATGAAAACAAAATAAGCAAAAAGGTTTTGTACACATTTGAGAACTTGAGAATTTGGAAGAGAAGGTGTTTGGGAAGCTTTGAGGATGTTTGAAAGAGAAGAGATATGTGTTTGAGAACTTGGAGGATGTTGAGAACTTGGAGAATGTTAAAGAGAATGGAGAAGTGTTTGAGAACATTGGGAAGTTGATGAAGGAAGGGAGAGAAAGTGTTTGTGAAGTGTTTTGAGAGCATGGGAAATTTGGAAGAGAAAGGAAGGTAAGGGTTTGAGAGCTTTAGAGAGGGGAGAAGTGTTTGAGAGATTTGGAGAATTTTGGAAGAGTAAGGAAAGTGGTGTTTGGGAACTTTGTGGATTTTGGAAGAAAGTGTTTGAGAACATGGGAAATGTTTTAGAGCATGGAGAACTTTGAAAGAGAATAGAGAAGTGTTTGGAGAATTTAGAAGAAGAGAAAAGAAAAATGCTTGAGATTTATAGTACTAGGATCTTGTTACAACAATTGAGAACTACAAAGGGAAACTAAGAGAATTTTAGGGAGAGAAGGGAAGGGAGCTCTAGAGAAGTGTTTGAGAGCTCCCCCCTTGGGGTGTGTTTACAAGCTTAGGAAACCTCACTATTTATAGGCCTAAGGAGGTTGAAAATCTGAATTATACAATTGAATTATGTAAACACACTAACTTCACCTAACACACTACACTTAATTCACCAACTTAACCTAACACACAATTGCATTTGAAAACAATTCCTCTTGTCTTTAGACTTAGTGTTGCATCATCCACTTCAACATCTTTCAATTCATTTGGTTGCTGCAAAATTCCACTCAAAAATAAGTATTGAATATGCTTCACCAAACTTTCCCACAATCAACAACACTTCATCATGCATATGTCATGCATGACAATGCATTGCAGCCAGCTTGTGGGCTCGTTTTGGGCTTGTGGTTCCATCCTGAAAAATCTGGAAAAATATGGATCTTGAAGCTCTTTGAATTATCTTTCCAAGCATATGCAGCCCAACTCAAGGAAAAATCGGGAAGGCCTTCAAATGTGATTTTTGGCCCAGTAACGCAGATGCTGCCGAATTTGACCTTAAGTTGCCAAAACATGTATAACTTTCTCTAGAAGACTCGGAATCATGAACCGTAAAATTCTACAGAAAATAGACTTCCGTATCTTTCCAATGATGTATGGATAATTATCTGGTTCTTCTTGAGTAAGTACAGTCCAATCCGTGAAGTTGACTAATCTGCAGACACCGTTTTGAGCTAATTTGTCTCCAAAATGCAATTAATGAGTCTCAAGCTTATTACACTGAAACAAACACAAAACTTATTAAAAGCACAAGTTTAACTCAAAAACATAACTAAATCATAAGTTAGAAGGGTACAAAATGATATGTAAATATGCACCGATCAAATACCCCCAAACCTAGATTTTGCTAGTCCTCGAGCAAAACAAAAGGAAAACAAAGATAAAAACAAACAATAAGTTAATTAGACCACTTTCGTAGGTAACTCGATTACATTTAGCGTATGCAACAAGCCTTTAAACCTCTAGGCATCCCTAGTAGGAGGAGTTGTGTCTCCTGAGGGTTTAACAATATAAGATACCCACAAACGTTTTTCTAACTCTACAAAACAAAATGGTTAGAAAACTTATAAGATTTGTTAGTCCTTTAAGCAAAATAACAAAAACAAAAATAAAAGCAAAATCAAAAATAAAAATAAAAACAAAACAAAAATAAGACTCAAAACAATCTTCCCGAACATTTCCGAAGAGAAATGACTCATGCACATGACTCAAAAAATTCAGTTTTAGACATTATTCACAAGGTGGCAAAGTTCAAAACATAATATGCTCAAAGTGTAGTAGTGTGATTACCAAATGCAACAAATTCCCCAATCTTAGTTTTCACACAATTTCAAAAATCATACAAAGCATAAGTTCAACTTCAAATCTCACCAAAGTTGTCCTCTCACAAATGAATCACTCGGAAGATGGCTATAATGCAACACTCAGTTATAAACATGAGATTAGAGTTAAACCATAAGGACTTAACTCGAAATAGAAAGATGAAGAACTTGCATTAATATGATCTCAAGAAGGATGTCAAACACTTAAAAGTAGAAAAATGAATGCAATTCAACCACATGACATTTAAGATCAATTTAGGTCTTTAACATAGGTTGTAATGGGGCCAAGGGTGTAAGGTGAGTAAGAAATGAAGGGTATGGATAAAACAAAGTCCAAGGAACTCAAAATATAAGAGCATGCACTACAAGGAAAAATCCATTTGGCGACCAAGTATATTTGGTCGCCTAATGTATGTTTTTGGTCGCTGATTAATAGTGCCGACGAAACTTTTCGCGCAATTCGAGTCGTCGTAGAAGGCACGTCGCAGATAGTTGAAACAACGACCAAAAACTATTTTGGTCTCTGATTCTTATAAGCAACCAATAATTCTCGTCGCCCATTCCTCACAATTTCATCGTTGATCCCTTTCCTCATTGGCGCGCAAAAGTTTTATAAATGGCGCGAAAGTCCAAGGGATTTGTGACCAAATAAACATTTGGTTCGCAGTTTACCTTTGGCGTCCTGCAGTTTTGGTCTAAGAAAGTGTAAACTTTGGTCGCTAAAGGCATGTATGAATCTTGATTTATTGGCGACCAAATAAAAATTTGGTCTTGCTTTATATTTAATGTCAATATTTTTGGTCGAGGAAATCTGTCTACTTCCAAATTTTTGTCTCAAATACTGAATTATTTGGTCGACAAGGATGTTGATTATGAGGTTTTTAATTTTATTTTTTAAACTGAAAAATATATTTTATTGAATATTAATAATATTCTTTTTTTTTCTTTTTCTACAATTAAATTAATTTAGTTTTGATAAAACTTTTATTAAATATCCCAAATAAAATTACCATAGGACTTCTCCAACTAAAAATTCTACAAAGTACACAACATATATCACCATAAAAACATACCGTATTCCATGCAACATTTTCTTTTTAAAAGGGAAAGGGATTCATAATCAAAATATAGTGACATAGCATAATTCACAAAATCACCAGTCACATAATCTGAGTTCAAAGTCATCATGTCTATTAAGACATGAAATATAAATAAAAGTTACATCTTACACATGTACCTCCACTTTCCTTAAAAAACACACAAAAGTACTTCATCTTTAAGTCTTGGGAGCAGGTGCCACAAGCAACAGAAACATAGGCATCCACATATACCAAAGTCTACATAAAATTTCAGCTGTCTATATACTACCTAATATGTGGATGAACAATGTGTGATCATAATCATACTTATAGTCAGAAGTATGGGGAATCTGGCCAAAGTCACAAATCATATTCTTGATCACATGTCTTGGATTTGAAACAAAAGCGACATACAAAAAAGGAAGTATAGTTGTGTTAGTAAAAGTTAGACTAAAAAAAAAAATAAGTTGACCATGTAGCTTACTAAAAGTAAAATTTATAATGTACCCCCTTATTCTCAGCAGCTTCTTTGCACCCATATGCCTTTACCTCTGTGCATATGCATGTTGTTCCAATTGTCGATAAGTGTAACATGTTCACCTTTCTACATTTTCCCACAAAAAACAAAAACAAATGAGTTTAAGAAATCAAAAGGGGGGTCTAATATGATGAAGACAACACTCTACCTCATTCCTACTCTTTAAAGCCAATTAAAAAAGCGAAAAAAAAAACCCAACAAGTGCACATTATTTGACTTGATGATTATAATTGAAAGAAAAATTGAATCTTGGAATTCATTTTATTAATATATTTTGTGACAGGACCCGCCCCCCGAATCTCCTCGGAAACCGGGACGGATCCCGTTAATATCCGGCATCCACAGAATGCCGGGCCCACTTACTAATAACCGAGACTTTCTACCAAAATTTTGGCAGAGTCTCCCCTGGAAACAGGACATATCCCAAAATTTCAACCTGTTAAAACACAGTTATTTTACATCCCAACAGCCAGCATGCATCACACAAAGTAAAGTGTTTACAAACCATGGCCTCCGGCCTCAAAATACCAATTTCTAACTGGGCAATAACAGAGCATCTAACAGAATTCAAAGAAAATACAAGTGGGAAGGAAGTTTAACGATTTTACATAGCACAGAGGCCCTGAGAAGGCTCAAGTGCTGAAGCTCGTGAAAACAGGAGCACAAAACACGGCACTGCGGCTCGTTCCAGTCAACTCCGGCCGTGGGCGCAAAACAGAAAATTGTGAGTGGACAAAACAAAGTTAGTTCAATTTAAATCAAAGTAGTATAACCCCACCGTTGGAAAACCATGCATGAAATCAATACATTAAAAACCATCATATTCATACATATACAGTTTGCTCAAACCCGAGCAAAATCCGAAATTCGGTGAAACTTGCAAATCAACCCATCCAAATCTTTCCATATAAATCTCAAAATAAACTCTCGAAACACGTGCCTGCTGGCACGACAAGCGGGGAAGTATCCTCGCTCAAAAACAAGAATAGATGTATAGCTGTATATAAATATATAAGTATATAATAGAGATATAGTATAGGTATACGACACACCTAATTGTACCGGGGAAACAATCCAACTGGGGATTGTTTGACTAGCTCACACTTATCCGGCCCTCAAACGTCCATGTGGCTAGGGATGAGTCGTCCAGGCTGGGGACTGATACTCTACCCAGCACGTACGGACGAAGAATCAAGACCCGTACGCCTGGAACTGTCCTACGCGCAGACTACCCAATTAAGGGTCTACAGCGACACCCGTTAAGGTATGCCCCGGGTTCCGACATTTCCAAGTATCCCAATTTCCATAATCACAATCCAATTTCAGGGGAGGTACACAGGGTAGTGCTTACAGCACTCCATCCTGACATTCTAAACTCATACTTTTCTTCATCTCACAACACCCCAAAGTACCTCACACAATCTCAACAAGCCAACACTTTCCCAATAATATACTTATATACTTCAAGATACTTATATGTCAAAACCCATATAAATTGCAAATAACTTTATAACACAACATCTCCAACATATGAATAATTGAATACAAAAGGATGGGTTTGCATAAAATCATTTAAATCTTCATGCATATAAATTTCATTATAAAACCATGCTATTATTTGAAAACAAAGTCCACTCACAAGTAGTCCCAAGCTGCGTGACCCCGAGATGGTCCTCCTGCCTTGAAGGCGGAGTCGGATTACCTATTTCAAAATAGGAATACGATATTAAAATCCAACTCTTCAAAATAAGACTTTCAAAAATAAAATCCTAATTTTTCCCAGGTTTCTAGTACGCACGAGGTATGAGACACTCCTAGGGTCCACCTAAGAGTTTCAAACGCTGGAAAAGTCTTGGAAGACACTCTGGAATTCCGGACGGTCAAAACTCACGATCGAACGGTTATCGTAAAACATAAACTTTAAATAATTGAATCGGAACATCCGGGGCTCCGATTCACTATCCGCGAATTCCTATGCGATCCTAGGAATACCAGGAACAACACACGTGAATTTGGGTTTGATCTAACGGTCCAAACACATCAAACCCGAAAATCACGGATTATGTAAAATTCGTTCGAGGCCCAAACGATATCCAAATTGAGATCCGTAAACTCCTACGCGCTCGTGACAACGTAAGGATCATTCTAGGATATAATATGGCCTCTGCCGGACTGCCTACGCGCCGCCCCACGCGCCGCCGCACGTGGGTGGCTTGATCAAAATTCCGCGGCCGGAAAAACTTAGTATTTTGGCTCCAAACTCCTATCCTAGGTAATACCCCTAATTTGGAACCACTTTTCTTCTTGGGTGAAGGCCAAAAAATGGCCGGAAGTGGCCGGAAATGCCGACTGAAAATCGGCTGAAGCTAAAGTTCGAAATTTAACATGTAAATTCTCAAAATTTCAGGAAACCCAACCAACAGGCAGCTAGAGCACGAAAAATAGATGAATTTTCATACCTCACTCGTCCAATTCGGTTGAGAAACGAAGGAGAACGAACCGTTGCAAAATCTGTCAAAAACCAGAAAATTTTCTGCGTTTTTTCCGGTGGCTGCAGCGGCTGTTTCCGGGCTGCACAAGGTCGGGGGAGGATGCTGGGGTGGTGGTGCGTCGTTCTTGGCCGGAGTCGGGGCTGGTGGTTGCCGGAGGTGGCGGCTGCGAGTTTTGCAGAGGGTGGAGGGAGTTGACGGGAGAGAGAGAGAGATGCTAGGGAGAGAAGAGAAATGAGAGAAAGAAAAGAAAATATGATTTTAATTAAAATTCAAGTTCCACTTATTTACAGTTTTGCCACTACGGGTTTTTACCTCGTAACTTTTTCGTTACAAGTCCGAATCGAGTCCACTACGTGTCTATGGACTCGGCTCAGGACGAGCTTCCTAAAAACACCACTTGTTGCTCCAAACTCTCTTCGGATAAAAATTGACCCTTTTTCCCTTACTCGAGTGAAAAAATTAAAAATTAAATTAAATTAAATTAAATCAATTAAATAGTGAACTTATTTTGGGTCGGGGTGTTACAATCTACCCCCCTTAAAGAATTTCGTCCTCGAAATTTAAGTACCTGTCAATAGAAGAGGTAAGGATACTGGGCCCGCATCTCTCCTCGGGTTCCCAAGTAGCTTCCTCTACCGTCTGACTCCTCCACAACACTTTCACCATGGGGATAGACCTGGAGCGCAACATTCGCTCTTTTCTGTCCAGAATTTGTACGGGTTCCTCATCATACGACAAATCTTCTCTCAATTCCATGGGTTGCTGTTCCAAAATATGAGAAGGATCAGGCATATACTTCCGTAACATGGACACATGGAAAACGTCATGGATCCGAGATAGTTCTGAAGGTAAGGCAAGTCTGTAGGCAACTGGACCAATACGTTCCGTGATCTCATATGGTCCAATATAACGAGGACTCAACTTCCCACGTTTACCAAACCTCATCACACCCTTCCAAGGAGATAGCTTCAGGAATACCCAGTCTCCAACTGCAAACTCAAGATCCTTGGACCGTTGTCCGCATAACTCTTCTGTCTGTCTTGTGCGGTCTTAAGCTTCTCTCGAATCATCTTCACTTGTTCTGTTGTATCCGGAATACTATCCACTTTTTCCACTTTCCTGTCACCCACCTCATTCCAACAGATTGGAGTTCTACACATCTTTCCATATAAAGCTTCATATGGAGCCATCTCAATGCTCGAATGATAACTGTTATTATATGCAAACTCCACCAAAGCAAGGTGAGTATCCCAACTACCTTTCAATTGTAACACACAGGATCTCAACATGTCCTCCAAGAGTCTGAATGGTTCTTTCTGACTGTCCATCAGCCCTGTGGGTGGAAAGCAGGTCCTGAAACGTAATTCTGGTACCCATAGCCTCATGTAAACACTTCCAGAATCGAGAGGTAAACCTAGCATCCCTGTCCGACACAATGGACACAGGAGCTCCATGCAATCTCACTATCTCTCCCACAAAGAGTTTCGCCAGCTTCGTCAAAGAATAGGTTTCCTTTACGGGTAGGAAGTGAGCTGATTTGGTGAGTCGATCAACTATCACCCAAATTCCGTCATACCCACTTGCAGAACGTGGAAGCTTGAAAACGAAATCCATTGTAATATGCTCCCACTTCCATTCAGGGATCGGGAGTGGCTGCATAAGTCCAGAAGGCTTCTGTCGCTCCGCTTTCACTTGTTGGCACACTAGACACCTGCTCACATACCTAGCAATGTCACCTTTCATATGTGGCCACAAGTAGTACTCACGTAGAGTCCGATACATCTTAGTACTACCTGGATGCATAGAATATGTTGAGCAATGAGCTTCCTCCATAATCTCTCTTTTCAGAGCGTCGTCCTTCTTAGGTACGCAAAGACGAGTTCCAGCTACCAAGGCTCCATCTTCTCTTATAGCATAATCCCTCCGTACACCACTTTCTACTTCTGACCTTATTACACAAAGATTAGGATCTTCCAGTTGTGCTGCAATCACTCTCTCAATCAAAATAGGCCTTACATGCAAACTGGCAAGTATTGCACCCTGTTGACTCCATTCCAACTCTACCTCTTCCTTACGTAGTTCCCCCAATAATGGAAGGTAAACCCCTTTAAAATGAGCTATACTTGCACCAGTATTCCTACTCAATGCATCAGCTACTACATTAGCTCTAACCGGGATGATACTCAATTGTGCAGTCGTAATCCTTAATCAACTCCATCCAACGCCGCTGTCTCAGGTTCAACTCCTTCTGAGTGAAAATGTACTTGAGGCTCTTGTGATCAGTGAAGATCTGACACGTCTCACCATACAAGTAGTGTCGCCAAATTTTGAGAGCGAACACCACTGCTGCAAGTTCCAAGTCGTGCGTCGGATAATTCTGCTCATGCTTCTTAAGTTGCCTTGAGGCATAAGCAATCACCCGATCATGCTGCATCAAAACACACCCCAAGCCTAATAATGATGCATCACTATAGATCACAAAATTTCCTGAATTGTCTGGAAGAGCCAACACAGGTGCGGTGGTCAACCGCTTCTTCAACTCCTGAAAACTCTGTTCGCACTCCTCTGTCCACTCAAACTGAACATCTTTCCTCGTTAACCGTGAAAGAGGTGCTGCTATGACCGAAAATCCTTCTACAAATCGACGATAATAACCTGCTAACCCCAGGAAACTCCGTATTTCTGTCACACTAGTGGGTTGTACCCAATTCACAACTGCTTCTATTTTCCGAGGGTCCACATAGATTCCTTCTGCTGATATTACATGCCCGAGAAAGTCCACTCTATCCAACCAAAACTGACACTTGCTAAACTTGGCATACAACTCTTCCTTCTCAAAGTCTTCAATACCAATCTCAAGTGCTTCTTATGACCCTCCAAAGTTCTGGAATAGACAAGGATGTCGTCTATGAATACAATCACAAAGTGATCCAAGTAAGGTTGGAACACTCTGTTCATGAGATCCATAAACGCCGCTGGAGCATTAGTCAATCCGAAAGGCATTACTAAGAACTCATAATGGCCGTAACGAGTCCTGAATGCTGTCTTCGGAACATCCTCCTCTCGTACTCTCATTGATGGTAACCCGATCTCAGATCGATCTTAGAGAAATATTTGGCACCCTTCAATTGATCAAACAAATCATCGATTCGAGGCAAAGGATATCGATTACGCACCGTCACCTTGTTCAATTGTCTATAATCGATACATAACCTCATGGTTCCATCCTTCTTCTTTACAAACAACACCGGTGCACCCCAAGGGGAAACACTAGGTCGAATGAATCCAAGATCAACCAATTCCTGCAATTGAGTCTTTAACTCCCGTAACTCTGCTGGTGCCATCCTGTAAGGAGCTTGATAAATTGGATTTGTGCCTGGAAGGAGTTCGATAGTGAACTCGTTTTCTCTGAGGAGGCAGACCAGGAAGATCATTCGGAAAAACATCTGGAAACTCACGAACAATAGGAACATCTTCCAGATTCAAAGTGATCTCCTGAGTATCAATGATGTGGGCTAAGTACCCCACGCATCCTTTCTTAAGTAACCTTTTTGCCGTGATGGCGGAAATGATACATGACGGGAGAACTCTACGCTCTCCACAGAATACAACTTCAGGTTGTCCCGGACTTCTAAACACTACCTCTTTCCTGAAACAATCTACAGAGGCACGATGCTTTTCTAACCAATCCATTCCCAAGATAATGTCAAGATCTACCAAATCCAAGGGAATCAAATCCGCATCTAATATTGCATCTCCCACTTGGACATAACAACCCCTGAATACCATGTCCGCAAACAGGACATCCCCCGTAGGTAAAGAAATACTAAAACTTCCTGCCATGGGTGTGGGTCTAACACTGGCATAAGGTACAAAGCTATTTGCGATGAACGAATGGGTAGCACCGGGATCTATCAATACACGTGCAAAGTAACCAAAAATAGGAACCATACCAGTGATAACATCCGGTGTGGCCTGGGCCTCCTGCGAGTCATGGAGAAAACCCGAGCCTGGGTAGTAGCACGCCCTGGCTGTCCCCTCTGATTCCTACCGCTTCGTCCACGGAAAGTGGACTGAACCCCACCGCTCGAAGAAGAACCGGCTGCAGAAGAAGATGCCCCACTCCGGGTCTGTCCATGTCCTTTACCACTTTGCCCCTGCTGGGCCCAGTCACCTGCCCCGTGAGTAGTACCAACAGGAAGAAGTGGACACTCACTCCGATAGTGCCCTGGCTGTCCACACTGAAAACAGGTGACTCCGCTCCTCCTGGGTGGGACCACTAGTCTGCCCACGTAATGGACAATCCTTCTTGAGATGTCCTGTCGTCCACAGAAATAGCACCCTGTCCTGGCCGACGCTGGCTCCACACTGGTCGAGTGCTAGACCGACCACTGCTGGAGCTAGATCTCCGTCCACCGGACCAACCACTACCCGCCGAGCTGGAGCTGGATCCTCTCTTTGATGGACCCTGACTTGGCCCACCAAAACCTGACATGTCTCTACTTCGTCTACCAACGGTCAATCTGATTGTTCTTTCCACTCTATCAGCAGCCTGAGCCAATGCCCTCATAGAAGTAGGTGGGGTAGCAGTAACTTTACCCTGAATCTCCAACCATAAACCATATTCAAACCGCATACATTTTTTCTTCTTCAGTGGCTACCATGTCCGGTGCAAACCTTGACAACTCATTGAATTTCTGCTCATATTCAAACACTGTCATATTTCATTGAATCTTCTTTGCATTCCGATAAGAATGCGGGTAGAACTGCACAAAGAAGACGCGCTGGAAATCCTCCCAAGTCATATCAGCTCTCCTGACCGTTTTCCACCAATGATACGCATTCCCTTTCAGTAAAAAGGACGCCAATCTCACTTTATCCTCATCCGGACATTGTAGAACCTCAAAAACTCTTTCCACATCTGTGAGCCAAGCCTCGGCTTCCGTAGGATCAGAGCTACCAAAGAACTCCTTAGCTCCCATTTCTTTGACTCTCTTTATATCTGAACCTTCCTGTGCTCCTCTCCCTTGCATGGCAGGTAGCCATAGTTTGGACGAGCTGTGTGGTGACTGATTCGTGAACTGATTTATGACTTGTTGCAAGTCCAACATATTTTCTCCAGCTTGCTCTCCAACAGGTGGTGGAGGCGGAGGTGAAGGTGGTGGAGAGGGTGGCGGAGATGGAGATGGAGGTGGAGGATTCGGTCCATATCTCGGTACACGACCACGACCTCTGATTCTGGCACCACGGGGAGGCATGATTCTAACCAAAGAACCCACAAAATCATTAGTACCAACACGCAAAGGAAGCATGAAAGTCACAAGAAAGAAACCTAATGCTCTCGATACCAAGCTCGCAGGACCCGCCCCGAATTTCCTCGGAAAGGGGCGATCCCGTCTGAATATCCGGCATCTATAGGGTGCCGGATATTCAGACGGATCCGGCCCGTTTCGAGGAAATCCCGGGGCGGGTCCTGTCATTTTGCTTCCACGCAGTTTCAGTCAAACTATTTGATATTCTTGCTTCCTGCCATGCTATTCAGATTATTCAAATTATAAAATTTAATAATAAAAAAGGCAATCAAATTTGCAAGCTATACTAATGATCCAATAGATATCACATTCACCTTCACTTTATTGCTTTTCCTTTTCCTTTTCCAATAACTAACAAGGAGGACTACTTGAACTTAGTAGGAATAACATTAAATGTAAAGGCATAGTATATCCTAATTACCTTCTCTACTGCTTCTTTATGTTTCTCAAGGTCAACACCAAAGTTAAACTAACAATTAACCATGAAAAAATATTAGATTATCATTTAAAGGTAAAAAGTATATTGTTATATTCTAAACATAAAAGCCATTTGCAACAATAACTTTAAATAAAAATAAAAAGCTAGCAAAATTAGTACAGACGCAAAACTTGATGGTCATTTCATACATTCCCTTGCAAAACAACTAGTAAATACATATCCTGTAAGCTATCAGCATATCAGTATTTTTGGAATAAGTGATTGACATATTTTCTACGAAAAAGTGAAATTTTGGTGAACACTTCAGTTGTTATGCATTTATAGTCTTCTTTCCTCTCTTTTTTTTCTTTGTTTGTTCATATGATGGTATTTTATACAACAATACCAAAAACAATTTTTTCAAAGAATGAGGCAAGATTGCTGACTAAAGTAAAAAAGTAAATGCTGACCTTCAGTGCTATCGCCATATCCATGTTCTGCTCCAAGGTTACTTTCTTCCACCCGTAAACATTTGGTGGAGCGTTCCTCTGCTTTGACGAAGTCTATCAAAGTCTCATATATATAAATTCCTTTTCTTTTTTAGATCACTTGTACAACAAAAGATATTTATAAGTGGAAAACCCTGCAACAATATATCAAAACAACACAGAATACAAAGAACATGTCAATCTAAATCACTGTAAACACTTTCTTCCTTAATTATCACCATAAAAATTATATGCAATCATACAAATCCATCAAAATTTGTAAATTTTCATAATACACAAAATCTTAACTACAAATCCACCAACAGAAAAACTCCATAAATTCAAAAAGTACCTCTTAAGCAAGCAATTCAACAACCTCCAGCAAAATGGAGACATGAGAAAAAAATTATATCAATGCTAGAAAATAAAAATAAAACCAGTAGAAGTCAAATAATAGCAAATACCAAACTTACTATGTTTGGAGATACCAAAAACTCTAATTTCAACCTTGTCAGTGCACACAAGTTTAGCTCATCAAACACTCACAGTTTTGGCCAATATCCAAACAAAGGTTCGAAAAGAATTTTTATACTCTAAACTTTTAACAAATCAGTCCCAAATGAGCTCTAAAATCTGGACCAAACTCAACCCAACTCGTACCAAATCAGGCCCTGCTTTGTGTGCAAATGATTTTAAGTACCTGATAAAAAAAACAATATTAATTTTCACTATTGAAGCTCATCATTCAACAAAACAAGACATCAAAATTTTCTATGACAATGTAACTTGTAGTCAGTAACATGGAGAGCAATGGATGTGAACATATGGTTTTATCACTATGTAATCAAATCCCAAATTTTCTAATATCTAATGTTCCATTTTAGTTGCATTATTTGAATTTAATTTTTTCTAGAACCACACTCATAATTTGAACATGTTTTGCTTATCATATAGCAAAATTTCTCTATAGAAAAGGCATGCCACTTTGAAGGGGAAATAAGTGTTGAAAAAAGACTCCAAGAGTAAAAAAGCAAGCAAAAGTGTACATCTATAACATGAAATTTCCAAAAGCCATCCTTAGATTTTGGGAGGAGAAAAAGAATTAGAATATTTTTATCTTTGTGAAGACCAGCTTTGCATGAGGTTCCCTTTCTCCATTTGGGGGAAGTTAAATCACTCAAAGGAAATCCAATCCCTAATCATGTGTTCACATCCATTGCTCTGCATATTATCATCCATATTGACAATTATGTGTGTGTGTGTGTGTGTGTGTGTTTGGAGCCAGACGTTTGCACTAAACAAGAAAGCAGGTAAATTAAAATCTAATAAGTTCAAAGTTTTGTCATCATCAGACCACAATAGAACCTTGGGCCATCATTAGACCTTGGACCACAATTGAACCTTATTACAGTCTAATAAGTTCAAAGTTTAGTAACCTAATAAGCTCAAACACAGTACAAAAATTAAAGAAAAACAGAACCTTGGACTATCATCAGACCACAATCGAACAGATATAGTTGAAATTTAGAGGAAATAAAAAAAATTATTTGTTAAAAGCAACTACCTTCTTCAAATCTGCTCATTGACTGACAATAAAGAAGGTGGATTCAAATTTGGAAAGCTTTGAGACTGGATTTTTGCTTGACCTCAGAGACAAATGGAGTAGTGGGTATCAATAGTGCGTTGGGTGGATGGGTGAGATTTGGGGTTAAGCAGAGATTCTGAGAGAAAGAGTGAGTGAGAAAAGGGGAGGTAAAGATGAGCGGCACTGGGTGTGGCTTCACGTCATCTCTGTGGGTTAGATCGATGATAGAGAGAGTGAGTGAGAAAGCAGTGGGTTGAACAAAGCAAAGTTTTTCTCTAATTGTTAAGTAAATGGGATGAAAAGAGAATAAAGCCAGGGTATTTATTGTGCATCCATTTCAGCGACTAGATCTTCTTTGTCGCCCCCTGCAACGACCAATAATTATATTAAAACGACATCGTATTCCTAAAATTATTGGTCGCCCAAAAGCTTTAGCGACTTACCATTTTGGTCGCTTCTTTATTGCCAAATTTTAGACGGGAATATAAGAATGGCGACGAAAGTGAACGAAAACAGCGACCAAATGTTTGGTCGCCTAATAATTTTAGGTTTCGCGCCTCCTAGCCCTTATCCCAAAGCTTTGATTAGAGACCAAAATAATATTTGGTCGCCCAAATCTGTTTTAGCGACTAAAAATTGCCTCGCACATTGTGCCACTTCTCGTCGCTGAACATATTCCACATGGTTCTTCATGTGCAAAAATCCAACCAACTTTTGGGCGACCATATAGGAAATTTTGGTCACCAGTGACATCATCAAAGACCAAAAATTATTTGGTCGCTCATTAATTCGTCGCTAATCACATTTTTTCTTGTAGTGATGAAACAATTGTTTACAAGACTTCGAATCATCACAATGAGAATTTATTTTTATATGATCAAAACTCCTTATACCTTCATTTACATTGATTCATACTCCTTTCCTGAACAACCACTAATTTATTTTGAAGGCCCAAAAATGAATTTTCAATCAACCACCACTTAATTACAACTTTTCTCTTTTCTTTCACCAATTGTGTGAATTTTTATTTTTATTTTTATTTTTTCAAAATGTAACACCTCTTCCCAAACCTAGTATGAAAAACACATCCCAATTAAAGCTCATGAGTTCCTTAGAAAGGTAAATATTTGTTTTTCAGGATAAGGCGAGGAAATATAATTGGTAAATGAAAGAAAAGGTTTACATGTAGGCTCAAAATGGTTAACAATGGAAAATCATGCTTAAGCATGCATAAGGTTAGCTTGAAAGGCACAAACGATCCAAAGAGGGCCTTAATATCATTTCTTCAATGTCATGGAATCAAATTGCAAAAGAGTGAATGACTTTTAAGTGTTCAACCAAATCAATGAATAATGAGATCAAACAACAACTTAGATGACAAGAAATTAAGAGTATGTGTATAACACTCATGAAATGAAATACAAGGCTCAAAAGCTCACTTTATATGGTTGGTTATATAAGTCTAATTTATTCTTCATATAATTCTTTAGATCATGCAAATCCTTTAATTGGAAAATTATGAAACAAATGGGAAGTGTAAAGAAGGTTTCAAGCATATCATGTTAGAACAATGCCAATTTTATTATTTTTTAGTTTAAATTTTTAAGTTTTTTTTTTTACAATAAAAATTTATAAATAAGAAAAAAAAAATTCAATTTTCATTTAAGTCATGCAACATTTATCACAATCTCATCAAATGTGTTCGGAAAATGACTCAAAAACAAAACAAAACAAAACAGGACTCAAAATTAAAAAAACACAAGCAAATTTTTTTTTTTTTTAAGACAAACCAAATTTACTTGCTAAACTCCAATACCCCCAAACCTAGAAATGAACATTATCCTCAATGTTTAAAAATTATGAACAAGCAATGTCATAACAAGAAATGAAAGGTACTAAAGTAAATATAAATCACAAAACACACAAGAATTAAAATATACAAATAAAATAATTACAAAAAAAAAATTACAAAACAAACGAACGAAAAAAAAAAAAAATTGAAACAGGTAAACCCTAATCGCACAATTCTGAAACCCAAAAAAATTTGAAGCCCAAAGCCCAAAATGAAATTAACCCAACAACGGTAAAACCTGACCCAAAATGAAATCCGAAACCCACACGTTTCAATTTATTTATTTATTTATTTATTTTTATTTTTTCGAAGCGCGAAGGCGGGATTTCAGAAAAGAGATAATGTGGTCCTTGATGTTTCGACAGAGCGAGACACGTGTTGACAAGTAGAGGCACCGTATTTTTCACAAGCGGAAATTACGGGCTCATGGAAAGGCGCAAAGACTTTGTTGAACGCGTCCGTTAAGACAAAGCAAAGTCGTGATAAATGAGTTGGGTACAATTGGAAAACGCGAAGGTTGTGGGACTCAATGACTGTTGGAGATTCAGAAAATCTTCAAACTCTGCAATGGCTAGGGTTTGTCAAAAACTACATCTATAAAAAAAAAAAAGAAGGGGAAAACCACAAACTCAAAAACACACAAAAGAGAAAAGAAACAAGAAAAAGAAAAAAGTGAGAAATCAAATGGCCTCTTCCTACCCATTTTCGTTGGATCTCAACCTAGCTCCACCGACTAGACATGGGGCCAAGCAGCGGCACCAGTATGGGTACCCTACTTTGCCTCCGTAAGGGGCCTGTGACTGTCAATGACTCAATACTCCTGGACAACGAAGTTGCCATTGGAGTTGGCAGAAATTTAGTAACTCCTAAAGATATACGTGTATTCGGGACAAGGGATGACAACCGGATCACGAGTGATGCCCTGGCACTGAGCGTGCAGAGTACAGCATGTGTTGCAAGTTTGGGTCATCGCCTACTTGCGAAGTCCCATGAGGTAGAGATTCTAAAAGGTCAGTGAGCGGCGGAGCGAAGTATGGTTGAAGAGTGTCAGACTGCTATAAAAAGCTTGAAAAGGGAGAGGGCAAGGATAGTGGAGGTGAATCGACACCAGCTAGAAGTATTGCGGGACGAGAATAAAAACCTAACAAAGATGGTAGAGTTGTATTCTCGCGACATGCGAAAGCAGCTGGAGGACCTAGACAGACCGAGTAAACGCAAGCAAGCAGATCGCGAGAGTAGTTATGCTCAAGCTAAGATTGCGATCTTTGGGAGCTCAAGTGGTGAGCCCCAAGAGGCTGTGCGTGAAGCCCCGGAAGAGACGGCCAGAGGGCCAAACTCAAAGCTCCTATGGTCGAGACACCTAGCGCGTGAAGAAATGATTTCTACTGTTTTTATTTTTTTTTGGTTGTTTTTGTTTTTGTTATTTTGGTTTCAGAAATAAAAAAGTAAAGTTGCAGAAAGAAAAAGAAAGAGACAAAGAAAACACACTTCCCAAACTTAAATCAAACAAAAACGACAAACGGAAAAGAAAGCACACTTCTCAAACTAAAATAAGACAAAGGTGATAGCCGAAAGGGAAAAACACAAAACACTAGAAAATGAAAGTAACGGGCAAAAACATAAAACACCCGAAAAACACGGAAGAAAAAAAAAGTAAAGTAAAGTGAAAGTTAATGTGCTCCCCCTTGAAGCGATTAGGTCGAGCATGCCCGGGAAATCCGAAATGGTGTTGGCTCTCTCTCATCAGCATGGGAGTGTGCCGCGCTCAGCGAGGAAGTAGCTTCCTTGAAGGCTCTGGTGGCGGACTTGCAGAAGCGGCTCTCCTGTGCCAATCAACATGTGGAAGCACTGAGAGAAAGAATGAGGACCATGTAGAGCGCTGGAGATTCTCCCAAGTGCGAGACAATAGAGGCATGCCATGAAAATGAAGATGATGAAGATGTTGTTTTTATTTTTGTTTTTGTTTTTTTTTTTTTTTTTTTTTTTTTTGTTTGTTTTTGTTTTTAACTTTTTGTTGTTGTTTGTAATGCAGCCTTTGAAGTGAAATAAAAATGTGTTTTTAACACTTAGAAATAAACTAACTAACCACACCACGTAAATAAATACATAAACTAACTTAACAAAACAAAAAAACAAAAACAAAACAAAAACAAAGACTATACAGAAAAGAAAACAAAGAAAATAAAAAATATATAAATAAAAAAACTTGATTTAAAAACACACGAATATACAAGCAACTCCCGGATGACCAGTTATAGGGCCTCAGAAAACACAGCCAGGGGATCGGGAAGGTTGGAGGGGTCACAATGGTCCCGCTTAAAACCCAAACTTCTTAGACACCGAAGGTGTCGCCTAAAGAACTCCTAGACACTGGATCTATTGACGGAAGTGCTTTCCTGGAGTTACCATAAGTCAGCTCATATGAAAAATCTTTTTGAATTTTTGAATTTTGAATTTTTAGTTTTTAAGATGAGAAAAAAAAATAAGATAAAATGAGACAACAAACCATAAATGAAAATGAACTAAGTACTCTAAACAAACTCAAACAAATGACATAAATTGTTGTACTAAAAGAAACAAACCAAGAAATAAACAGAATTTAAAGAAGAGAAAGGATTGAAATGCTCCCCCTTGAAGCGATTAGGTCGAGCGTGATGCAATTGGAGGTTGCGACTTCTCCCACTGCTCCACACTTCCCATTCATTGAAGTTGCCTTCTTTCTCCCTTTTTATTAAGCTGTCATAAATTGCTAAAACAGACACACAAACTTGAAATGGAATTAAAAGGATTAGGAAAAAAAAAGGAAAATCAACACACATCCAATTCCATGCTTCAAAGTAACAAGCAACAAAGTAAATTAAACTAGTTTATGAAGTTCGTTCTTTCTCAAATATGATTATCCATATGGTGTGTGGTTTTAATCAAGTATTCAGAAAAAGAATTTAGCTATGGTGTTTAGTCTAAACACAAATTCCGAACCCATTAAGAACAAGAAGAACAATAAAGAACCAAGTAGAATTTAAACATGGTGTTTGTCTTCAATATCTACCCATTCATTCACTAATCAGTCCAAGAGTCATATGGTGTTTATGTAAACTTGAACAAGGTATTTAATTAAGAGCAAGTGAATGAAACCATAAACA
This sequence comes from Prunus fruticosa, assembly GCA_018703695.1. Lineage (NCBI taxonomy): Eukaryota > Viridiplantae > Streptophyta > Magnoliopsida > Rosales > Rosaceae > Prunus > Prunus fruticosa. The sequence goes on along the minus strand of CM031920.1, from coordinate 4,369,181 downwards.
AGAAATAATCGACATGCTACTTGAACCTTTTTTTTTTTTGGTGTTGTGTAAGCTGGGACTCAAACCCAGTTCTCTTGCTTGTCAGGCAATTGTCCTTGTCAGTTGGACTACAAACACAACTTGTCAATTAACGTCATTAACTTTAAAACATGAAACTATCTAGTTATATACAAAAAATAAAAATAATAAAAAGTAGGAAAACCAAATAGAATCAAACAATGTTACCGATCCCCGGCAACGGCGCCAAAAACTTGTTGTGTAGATTCAGCTGCACCAAAATGGGTTCAACTGCATCCTCAACTTGTGATACTCGCAAGTGCACGAGCCGTTCGGTAGTATAGCATATGTAAGTGCGAGGTCGATTCCACAGGGATTGGTGATTGAATGATCCAACTCAGTTTTCCTACACAAAACAAAAATGAAAACAAAATAAGCAAAAAGGTTTTGTACACATTTGAGAACTTGAGAATTTGGAAGAGAAGGTGTTTGGGAAGCTTTGAGGATGTTTGAAAGAGAAGAGAGATGTGTTTGAGAACTTGGAGGATGTTGAGAACTTGGAGAATGTTAAAGAGAATGGAGAAGTGTTTGAGAACATTGGGAAGTTGATGAAGGAAGGGAGAGAAAGTGTTTGTGAAGTGTTTTGAGAGCATGGGAAATTTGGAAGAGAAAGGAAGGTAAGTGTTTGAGAGCTTTAGAGAGGGGAGAAGTGTTTGAGAGATTTGGAGAATTTTGGAAGAGTAAGGAAAGTGGTGTTTGGGAACTTTGTGGATTTTGGAAGAAAGTGTTTGAGAACATGGGAAATGTTTTAGAACATGGAGAACTTTGAAAGAGAATAGAGAAGTGTTTGGAGAATTTAGAAGAAGAGAAAAGAAAAATGCTTGAGATTTATAGTACTAGGATCTTGTTACAACAATTGAGAACTACAAAGGGAAACTAAGAGAATTTTAGGGAGAGAAGGGAAGGGAGCTCTAGAAAAGTGTTTGAGAGCTCCCCCCTTGGGGTGTGTTTACAAGCTTAGGAAACCTCACTATTTATAGGCCTAAGGAGGTTGAAAATCTGAATTATACAATTGAATTATGTAAACACACTAACTTCACCTAACACACTACACTTAATTCACCAACTTAACCTAACACACAATTGCATTTGAAAACAATTCCTTTTGTCTTTAGGCTTAGTGTTGCATCATCCACTTCAACATCTTTCAATTCATTTGGTTGCTGCAAAATTCCACTCAAAAATAAGTATTGAATATGCTTCACCAAACTTTCCCACAATCAACAACACTTCATCATGCATATGTCATGCATGACAATGCATTGTAGCCAACTTGTGGGCTCGTTTTGGGCTTGTGGCTCCATCCTGAAAAATCTGGAAAAATATGGATCTTGAAGCTCTTTGAATTATCTTTCCAAGAATATGCAGCCCAACTGAAGGAAAAATCGGGAAGGCCTTCAAATGTGATTTTTGGCCCAGTAACGCAGATGCTGCCGAATTTGACCTTAAGTTGCCAAAACATGTATAACTTTCTCTAGAAGACTCGGAATCATGAACCGTAAAATTCTACAGAAAATAGACTTCCGTATCTTTCCAATGATGTATGGATCATTATCTGGTTCTTCTTGAGTAAGTACAGTCCAATCCGTGAAGTTGACTAATCTGCAGACACCGTTTTGAGCTAATTTGTCTCCAAAATGCAATTAATGAGTCTCAAGCTTATTACACTGAAACAAACACAAAACTTATTAAAAGCACAAGTTTAACTCAAAAACATAACTAAATCATAAGTTAGAATGGTACAAAATGATATGTAAATATGCACCGATCACCCATCTCCTCAGCCAGCCGAAGGCCTGCCAAAGGGCTTCGTATTCGGCTTCGTTGTTGGAAGTCTGGAATTGGAATCGGATTGCATACTCGATGGTCGTTTGATCAGGGGCTTTTAGTACTAAGCTGGCCCCGCTGTCTTGTCAGTTGGACAAGCCGTCCACATAGAGAGTCCATACGGGAATTGATGGATCAAAGGTCCTTCGGTCGGCTGGGCGACTTGGCGCCGCCGAAGGCGGGTCGGAAGCGACATCTTCGTGATCTGTCTCGTGAGTCGCAGTCGACTCGGAGATGAAATCAGCTACGGCTTGACCCTTCTCGGCAGGCCGAGGGCGGTAGTGAATGTCGAATTCGCTGAGTTCAATGGCCCATTTCACTAGCCGACCTAACGTCTCCGGTTTCTATAGTACCTGGCGTAGAGGCTGATTGGTGAGGACGGTAAGACTTCAATGCCCCGTTGGCTAATCATGAAGCCAAGAAACTTGCCCGAGGAGACGCCGAAGGCGCACTTTCTTGGATTGAGACGCATGTTGTACTTCTTCAAGACATTGAACATGAGTGAGAGGTTGTGGATGTGAGAATCGGCTATTTTGCTTTTGACTAGCATGTCGTCCACATAAACCTCCATCGAGGTGCCGATGAGTTCGGAGAAAATTTTGTTGACCAATCGCTGGTATGTTGCTCCAACGTTCTTCAAACCGAACGACATGACATTGTAGCAGTAAAGTCCTTTGTCAGTGATGAATGCCGTATGTTCACGGTCGGTAGGGCTTATGAATATCTGATTGTAGCCTGAGTATGCATCCATGAAGCTGAGAAGTTCGTGGCCTACCTGTGGCATCTACCATCTGATCGATCCTCGGGAGAGGGAACTGTCCTTTGGGCAAGCCTTGTTTAGATCGGTATAGTCCTGACACATTCTCCATTGCCAACCAAACAGGGTAGGTTACCTCATGGATGAAGCCGATTGTCTTCAGTTTATCCACTTCGAGCCTCATCGCTTCATACCTTTCGGCATCGTAAGCCCGCCGTTTTCTTCTGATGGGTTTGAAACTTGGACAAATGCTGAGCTTGTGGGCGATGACATTCAGAGCAATGCCGCGCAAAAAGTCGATGAAATCGGCACGTAGTGCTGGACTCAGTGTGGTGCCGATTCGGAGCCTGTCGATCGGGCTGTGCTTCGAGAGAGGTGACCGATTCTAGATCTTCGACGGGTTGCGCCCTGGGTGACGGCCTAATCTCGGGATCATCCGGTTTCTCCATTCCTCGCCGTTCGGCGCAGTCGTCCCGGTTGAACTGAGTACGCTTCGCGAAGCGTATCCTCTTGCCGATTCCTTCGTTCCTGATACATAACACATTCGTACGCTCACTGATCCCCTCGCACTTGGCCTACACCAGCGTGCGTGGGGAACTTGAGGAGGAGCATGTGTGGTGATAGCATGGCTTTCATTTTGGTGAGGGCCGTTCGGCCGATGATGGCATTGTACGCGTTGGGCAATCGACTACCAGAAAATGAGTGTAGATGATCGTGCGTCTGGGGATAGTGCCGACGGCGAATGGGAGCTGGACACTGCCAATTGGTTCAACCACGTCACCCGAGAAGCTTAGGAGAAGGGTGATATCCTTGTTTAGGTGTTGAGGATCTACACCGAGGGCGTTGAAAGCGTCAGGAAACAGCACATTGCCGGAGTGGGGGAAGATGATGCCTCGCTCTTCTTCTAAAAAAAGGTAATAGGTTCCCAACCGATTCGTCGGATCTTGTCGTTTCGTCCTTCCGCTACACTGAGTATTTGGGGGTGCCGAACGGCACGGACGTAATTTTTAACGGAACGGTTGCTAGTTTCGGCAATGGGCGCTCCCCACTGATCATATTAATCCTGCTGATTTGATGGTTGGGCTGCCGCCGTCTTCGTACTTAGGTACTGATCTAGCCTCCCTTCATTAATCAGGCGCTCGACAATTTTTCGAAGGGCGATGCACGATTCTGTATCGTGGCCATTGTACTGGTGGTATCGGCAGAAGACTCCGGTGTCTTTTTCGCTGTGTCGGGGGAGCTTCCGATTGTTCGGCTTCGGTATCATCTGATCCTCGGTCATAAGGAGATGCTCATAAGTTGTATTGAGCAAAGTGAAGGTTTCTTCAGGCTGGTTTGTCTTCGGACTGCCGAAGTTGCCCCGCCTGCCCGGAGTCCTTCCCCTTTTTGTTGCTGTCATGCCGGCCTCTGAAGTTGTCCTTCCGTTTGTTCCTCCCTTCGTAAGGAGCAGAGGTGGGGGGTGCCGTTCGGTAGGGGGTCTGATTTACTGTCCGACTAGCCGGGAATTGGTCGTAGTTTTGTGCGGAAGGCCGATCGGTCGGTGCCCTTTTGCCAGACGGGCCGAAGCCGATCCTTTGGAGTTGGCCTTGGCATGGATGGCTGCCTGTTTCATTAGCTCGGCGTAGGTGGTCCAGTTGCTGCTATGGACCAGATAGCAAAACTGAGATGATCGAAGGCCACTTTTGAAAGCACCGAAGGCCGCCTATCGTCATTTTCGGACACGGGAATATTCGTGACTGAACCTAGCTGCATATTCTCTTAGGGCTCATCCTCTTGTTGCCGGACGGTATAAAAATCGTCGGCAGAGTACAGGCGATCGGTCTGAATCATGAAATGGTTCAGGAAGGTCTGTTTCAACTGATCGAAAGAGTCTACCGTACCTGCCTCCAATCGGAAGAACCAATTCAATGCAGCTTCGGGAAGGGTGGAAGGGAATAGTAAGCATTGGCCTTCGTAGGTCAGCCCCTTGCAACCCATGGCTGATTGAAATGTGTGGATATGAGTTATCGGGGTCTTCTACCCCTGAGTATAACGATATCCGGAACGCTTGAACTTCTTTTTCGTGTCTGAAGGTCGGAATCCGATTCGTGAACGGCCCGGCTGTACATTTCCCCACGTTGGCGTCCGAGCTTGGTTTTGTTTTTCTTCGATCCGATTCATCTTCTGGAGGAGGAGGCGAGGGTCGGATCAGTTGGGGGAAGGTCATCACCGAAGGGTTCGAACGCTCGGTCTCTCAGTGTGCGGCCCGCATTGTGCCCCCTGTCCGTCCCGGCTTGCCGTTCGGCAGGTGTTTCTTGCTTCCGTCTTCTTATGCTGATCATCCTCCTTATTTGATCGGTGACTTTGGTGCTCCTGTGATTTGTTTGCTGATCGACGGGAGATCATGGTCCCTGGTGAAGTTGGGACGTAGTCCGATTCGTCGGTCTCTTCCATACCGATCGCTTCGTACCTTCGGCGTATTGGAGATTTCGGTCCAAGGGACTCCAGGCGTTGATCGTTGAGTTTGGCTCGGACTTGGATAGGCGAAGGCTGCCATTCTCTACGCTGCTCATTGATCCGATCGCGGCAATCAGAATAGACTTGGTACTCTGGGCGACGCTTCCTAGGGGAGGGCACGATCAGTCTTCGGGAGGCAGATGGTTTTCCTGCGGCTTGTTATTTCGGGCGGGTGCTTCGAGGTTGATTCTGGAGGATCGGGATAGGGGATACCGATTGTACACTCTGCGAGTCAATAGTGATGGCTTCCTGATTTGAGAGAGCATCATCGGTAGGCAATGCCGTTTGTTCGGAGCCTTGGGAGTCTTCTCTGATCCACGTGTCAAGGTGCTGGGGGAGGGTCAGATACGGTACAAACACATAGGTACCATCATCATACCACCAGTTCCTAAACTAGCCCTTCCTGAACTAGGTTCCCATGTTGTGTCTAATGTTGGGCCTCAAAACTCTGTCTGAGCCAAACCAATGTTGAAAACAGAAACAGATGTTGAAAACAGAAAAAATTGTGATCCAAGCTTTATCCCAAGCATACCTTATTATGAGTGCTTTACAATAAGGTAAAGAAGAAGATCACATCCAAATAACTCACCAGATTTCACAGAAATAGCAGATATAAGGGGACCATAGACTCCTCTGTCAGGGATTCTTGTTGCCCTTTTACCAGCAAAATAGAATCGGATCTCTAAGATATTATTTGTTACACTGACATTATGTTCTAGTATTACAGGGTTTTGAGCCATCTTTGCCTCATCTTCAATATTGAAATCCTTTCGCAATACTTCTTCCCGAGACAAAGCGCTTCACATTACACCTATTTGCAACTTCATAATATACGTTTTTAACAAAGTGACTAATTACCTGAACATAGATATCAAATACGCGTCTGCCAAGACTCGTATATGTTTGGTCATTTGTAAACTGTATCTCCGCAAAGTGAAGACTTACAGTATAGTCACCATTTTCTACGCAATAATGGAAATATGTGATTGAAATTGGGGATATGCGTGCTGTCGTGTATAAATCAGAGAGATTTGAAGATGCCAGAGATACAGAGTAACATGTATTTTGGAAATCATTGTCATCCATGAAGTCTCCAGTGCTACTAAATCCCCATAAGTAAGGAATACTCTGCAGCGCCACCTTCAACTCCTCCGTCTCCTTCATACACAATGTTTCCTTTATTTTCTTTGATGGTGACGTCATTTCCACCACAATTAACATGTAAACAAGTTGAATCTCGAATAATGGATTAAAATAAAGATTGAAGTGAGAGAATATGAAAGCAACAATTACTAAATGACAAGAGTATTCAGATATAAAACTTTTGAATATCATGGTATTATCTCTGAACATTTTCAGGCAGAGCGAGTTTCAAACTTCACTCAAATTCTTTTTCTTTTCTTTTTTCTCTGAAACGAAGACTTTAAAATCAGAAGAATTTACTTTTTTGGGTGTAGCAAGCTTTATCATTTACAATTTTCTTCTGCAACAAGCTGATATTGCTTCATGATCAAACTAACATGCATCTTCTATTATAAATAAATAAATAAATAAATAAATAAAGGAGATTACACCATTTCAAGTAGAAGTAGAAATTCCAATACATGTACTGAAACTTAAATAAACTGTATAGCATTGCATATTATTTAAGCCAATTAGAATATATCCTTACAGCGTGGGCAGTTCCTGGTAAAATCTCTGTAAACAAGAGTAGAAGACATTAGTAATAACATTACCATTTGTGGAAATGATATAAGAAACGTTTTCAGATGATAGATACTATTAAAAATTAAAAATAATAAAATTTTACAACTAAAAATGTTTCCCTTACACTCTTGTTAGGTAGGGTAACTTTGCAGCAGATGGTGGAAGTACACCAGCAAGATCTTGCCCTTTAAGAAAACTGTATCACAAAAATGTCAGAGATCATAAGAACATAAAGAGTTCATTTTGAATCTTCTCCATAGAACAATACTGAAAAATGGATTGAAATGCTACATAAGATAGTTAAACCAATAAATAAACAAACAGAAGATGAGTACAAATAAAAGCTTTCAGTTCACGTACAAGCTGACAACATGGCAGAAACCATCAGGGTAGGAGCAGTTGCATATGACAGTGTTGTTGTATAAATGCAAGTCAGCAGATTTTGGGGTAGCCCAATTTGTATCATTGCTGCATGGATCTATGCTGAAGTTCCAGTCTTTTTTCCCACTTGCGTTGCTATTTCTTTTAGTGCTTCAACTGCGCACACAAATCAAATCATGAATCTTTTTATTTTTCCATTCTCTGTGTTTTTTATGCATCAGCCGAGTTTATTTTTCATTTTTCAAAGAAAAGTAGAGTGATTGAGCCTGATATTGGCCCAAATTAATGTTGATGCCAAAATACTAATAGTGATTGGGCTTGGGCCTTCTGCCACCCACCATTCTAACCGAGTAAACTTCTCTAGAAGATCAGATAATGCTCTGCCTCTCTCTCAATCATTGAATTTCATATCCATTTCCAGTTGTAATGATGAAAGAAAATTCAGGTCCAACTTTTTAGCTTCTTTCATTTCATTTTCGATTAAAAATTTGTAACCTTTATGCTTTTGAATCAATATAAATTTAGGATGAAAACAAGTTCTTTCTTTTTTTAAATCTTTTTTGTAAGTTTATATCTAATCTAACCAACATGTAAAATTGGGTTCTAATTTTTGTTTATACTGACAAACATTGAACTAGGAGTGCTCTAACACAGTAACACTAGAAAGGCTAAAATGTTCTACCAATTCCCAATCAAAAAGACCAACTTTTGCATTGAGCACTCTGTTCTCCGCTGTTCAACACAACTCTAAAAAAAAGCCCAGGATTCATTTTTTTAAAAAACAAAAACTGAGGCTTTAGTGCATAGATTTTGAGTTTCAGCAATACCAACTTGAAAAAAGATTCAGAAGAAGAAGAAGAGCCAGTAATTACCTTCTGCAGAAGCAAGACGCAGAGATTGTGCTTCAACTTTGACTGTGGATATGCAGAAGCAGAGGACCAACATGGCTACCAAAATGACAAGGTCCATGGTGGCTTTTGAAACATCAAAATGAAATCTTGCCAACTCAATCCCTGATGTAATATATCAATTCCCTGACATCTGTATCATCCTTATTCTTTCTTGGCTCAATCTCAGTCTCAATCTCTGTAGTTAATGAAGGGTCCCTCTGAGCCAATGGACCTTTGATGGATGCGTCAAATTTATTATGTCTCTGACTTCGAACTACCTAGTTGGCCGATTTGATTACATTATTGTCGAAGGAGGTGTTTTGCTTTCTTTGACTATGAACAGTTTTTCATTTCTTTTTTGAGGGTTTTTTTGTTGGGGCCCATGAAAAGTTTTTCGAATCCTTGTTTGGTACGTGAAATTTGACAACATGGACCCCTTTGATTAGTATCCACTTTGTTTAACAATGTGCCTTAATCTTGTTCCTTTCCATCTTGTCAGATAGAAGATTAATATTTATTCAATAATGCTAGTTCCACGGCAGGCTCCCACTTTCTGCTTATTATTTATAAAAATAATAAACGGACATGCAATAAGTCAAACAAAACGTATACGGTCCGGGGAAGATTTCTGATATCGTAATAAGAAGTCAAACAAAACAAATAATAAAACCTTATCAATTTATTGTTATTTAAGTAGAAAATAAAAAAGTGAAAATCATTGGTCGGGTCAAACAATTCAACCGGAAGCATTGCAATTTCCAAATCCCAAGCACATGCAAAAGTCGGAATTGACCCAAAAGCTCTCACTTCGAGTTTGAGGTGTTCAAACTTTCCTCTAATTCCTTAGAACTGAAACCGATGCATGCCATGCCAAGTGGAATCGACATATTGATCTTGACAATTGTATCATACATGAAAGTTGAAGGGCTTTGAATCACTTAAAAATTCATGCCTTCTTTCCCCACTTTGCTCAGCTTTGTCACATAGAGATAGAGCTTGATCTTTATGTATTTGCAAAAACCCATTATTTTTATTTGAAAATATATGTACTACTACTAGTTAGTTTATCATTACACGAGCATTTGCGTAGTTAAGCACGAAGAAATGTTTATTGTGAAGAGTTCATGGGCAGAATTTGCCTTCAAAAACTGACTTGTAAGAAAATAATGTTTAAGAGCTCATAAACCACTCTAGGATATGCTATTTTTCCAACCTGAAATCTTGAGGCCTAGCATTTACATTAGCAAGAACTAGTACTGGGATTGATTTTATAGAGATCAGAAGACGTAGTAGTAGCAGAAGAACCAATCCATGGTGCATCTGATGATGAAGGAATAAGGCTCTGAGTTTCACTTGGATTCTGTGATGAGTTGTGATCAAACTGGTTTGTCAAGGCTGTTAGCCTCAGTTCATCACCGTAAGTACTTGGATTGATTTTATAGAGATCAGAAGACGTAGTAGTAGCAGAAGAACCAATCCATGGTGCATCTGATGATGAAGGAATAAGTCTCTGAGTTTCACTTGGATTCTGTGATGAATTGTGATTGATGCATTGATGCATAAGAGAGCAACTTTAATCATCCTAATGGCCTCTTCCTCACTCACATCGGACCCCAACCTTGGATCCACCAGCTCCAATAATTCCCCTTTTTGTTGTAAAACAAGAGCCTGAAATTTAGCAGAGAAAAGAGATTTGAAAATGGAAAAGCAACTCATTGAAGGATGGCCGAGTTGGAAGGACTTTGAATTAAGATCCATCTTACCCAATCCACTAGGCATACAAAGTTCTCATTTGGTCGATATTTCATGTTGTTCTTTCCAGCAACAATTTCCAATGTAACAACACCAAAGCTGTAGACATCTGCTTTGTAGGTCAAATAACCCCATAGTGCATATTCTGGCGCCATATATCCTCTGCACACAAAAGACGATTGTTTTCCTTAGCTGGGTGGAGAAAAGTTCATAAACAAAACTACGCTCTGAAATGCAGTTCAGAGAAAAAAACAGTATAGCTTACATAGTTCCAGCAACTCTAGTGCTAATGTGGGTGTTCTCCTCTTCATCAAGCTTGGCCAACCCGAAGTCCGAGATCTTGGAGTTAAGGTCTCGGTCTAGTAATATACTAGCAATAATGCCCGCGCGATGCTGCGGGTTTTAAAATTTTGTAAAATATATACAAAGTTATGAAAATATGTAGGAAAAATGGTACTATTTATATTAACATGGAGATCTAAATAGTGGTATCATGCTTTGTTTAGCAAGTCTAAGGAACAAAAATTAGGATAATAACATGTTTTTTTATGCTGTTTGTCATGTCAAAATATTGGCCATATTTTAATAAATCAAGTAGCAGTCAAAACATCAAAATATCGACAACATTGAGCTGCTCATTCTTCAAAAGAGTTTGGATAGGTCTTTACATATAGTCATGTTCTGCTAAAACCGACTTCATCTACAAAACAAAAGAAACCAAAATAAAGTTAGCATCATGTAGTGGAAGCAATAAAGAGGTATTGAAAAGCCAAAAAAAAAAAAAAACACGGGTTGATTGAGTTGAGAGATCTAGCAAGCGCAAAGTTACACCTCAAATCACTGCATCCTAGATCAAAATTTTCATGGAAGCCTGAAATTAAATCAGAAGAAAAATATACAAAATTTTATGAAAAGGGCATAATGCGTAACTGCTAGGTTCCCTATATGCATATAAGAATAAAAAAAGAAACTGCGCAATAAAAATATGGCAAAAAGTTTAACCCCATAAGCTCAAACTCAATTTAGTTTACCAAAATAGACGATCTTCCTGAAGAATTGAAGGAAGCACTTGATTCAAAACACCCCTTAAATTTTTTAAATATGATATTACGTTATTTACACGTCATGGATAAACAGATTATTACGTTAAACAAAAAAAAGTCTATCACAAAATTTAATCAGCAAATCATAAATCCTAAATTACAACAAATCACATAATCAAATAGTCATCTATAATCCAACAAATCATTATCCACACACAAAATCATAAAGATACTTGAATATGAGCTTTTCTAAACCAATAGATTAAAATCATAGATGGAGAGGGAAGAGAATTAAAACCTAGGGAAGCAAATCAAGCTCGCAAGCCAAACACATGAGGCTCCAAATGCAGCTTCAAACCTTTTCTGCAATACACATGAATTAATCAAACCAAACAGTCATATCAATTAATCAACAAATCTTTTTTTTTTTTAAGAAACAAATTTAACTAAGACAAATGAACATACAGAGAAAGAAAAAGAAGTCCATCACAAAATTTAATCAACAAATCATAAACCCTAAATTCCAACAAATCAAATAATCATACATAGTCATCTAATCCAACAAAACATGATCCACACACAAAATCATCAATATTAATCCAATCCAATATATCATTATCCACATATCCAATATTAATCCAATAATACATATGCAGTATTTGGCTAATCCATTTCACCAGTAGCCATATATTTAACTTAATAAACTACATCTAAAACCAAATGGGTATTCTTCAAACATAAAACCAATCTTCTTAAAGCAGACCTATCTAAGTTATAACATGCACTGAAAAAGAAAATAAAAAGAACCCCTAAGCATCCCAGTGCCCTTAAATGGAAAAAAAAAATTGCATAATTCAGAATTCTGTAACATAAATTCTCATTAAATTTAACATCAATATATATATTAAAAAATGTGAATTTAAGGCTGAGATGTAATTGACTTATTAAAAGAAAAAAAAAATTGTGGATGAGAGAACAATTCACAAACCTCTTTGCTAGACCAGATTCGTAACCTTACTTCATTTTTTCTTGTAGCACCTTCAAAGTCAGTCAACATCATGTGTTGTTCTACAAAAGATATTTACTTACACTGAACGTCATAGAACACCTTTATTGTATATTTCTTCAACAACAAAAATCCAGAACCAACATATTTGACGAAATTCTATTAAAGAAAAAAAACTGAAATTAAAGAGAGGGAGAGAGAATAATGTATACCGTAACTTTTTGTACATATACGCTGGCTCTATCCCACGACAACAGCAAGGCCAATGGCAAGCCTTTGTTCAACCACAAACAGTCAACTCCCATTACCAATTCAAAAGCATGTTCAATCCCATCACGGGTGAAATATAATCAAAATTAATAAAAGGGAAAGAAATTGAAATACAGTGGAGACGATTAAAAGATGCAAACCTTGTTGTTGTAGTACTGCAATGCACACAGTCATCAGTTTCATCCAAGCAACTCTGAGTGCAAAATCAAATCCACCATGAACCAATCCATAAGCTCAAATATAGAACCCAATCAGATGATAAACCATCACACAAAAGGCTTAATTTTGGTCCAAAAGAGCAATTCAAGGATATGGTTCTTACCTGAAATGCTTTGGTGAGGTTGCAAAATCACCTTTGTCCTCATGCTCAAACCCTTCAACAACAAAAAAAAAAAGAATGAAAGAAAATTTTCACTGTAATTCCAAGCACATGCAAGAAAGAACAAAGGCATCCGAATTTTCAATCCAACATAATTATAAACACAAAGACTCAAACTTTTGCCCTTATGTCCTTGAATTTCTACAGAAACCCAAGTGATTTCAATTTAAAAAAAAATACTAATGTTATTAAGTGGGTGACCTCAAAATGAAATTTTATGTTTTCTTTTTCTTGCATTTTCTTAGCAAACAAACAGAGGATATGTAGGTTTCTACATATTTTATACATTGTTAAATCAGATTTTTTTTTTGAATGATTTTATATTGAAGCAACCATCTTTATCTTCTAGCTGAGAGACTGGTCGATTAGTTTAGAATATCAGCTCCAAATCATATTTCCTTCTAGATGCAAACATATATTAAGCTCCTAGGGTTCATTATCCACATGCTCGGTAGCTTATAGCAAGTGAACTAATCTCATATTTTAAGATGATGACTAAGACTAACAATGTTTTATTTAAATTGGGTTTCCAAAATAAACAATAATGATTAAGTAATGCTTAAGAACTTAATAAGAACACCTAAAAAATATATCAAAGAAAACACGGTTTAAAAAAGGAAGAAGAAAAAAACAGAAAAATTGGAGAAGAAAACACATATATCAATATATGAATCAATCAAAATGAAAACAACATGAATTAACAAAAGAGAAATTACATAAACAACAAAAACCATAAATCAAACACAACCCAAAACAATTTTATATAAAATTAAAAAAAGGAAAAACAATCACTATATGAAATATAACTAACAGATCAATAGAATCGGTCAGCCAACAATTGACGAACAATTGGAAGAAACAATAGGCTTTAAAAAGCTTACCCCTCTTATCGATTTTACTTGCTTGGCTTTAATTGACACACCAAGAAAATTTATCTTGAAATTTTCAAGAAGGATGAGAGGAAACAACGAACGATGGAATGAAAGAGGAAGAAACGATGAGAACGATGAAGAAATTTGAGCGAACGAAACGTTCGCAATGGAGGAGAGAAAGGAAGAGAGAGAGAGAGAGAGAGAGAGAGAGAGAGAGAGAGAGAGAGAGAGAGGGCTGCGATGAAGGAGAAGAGGTTTTCCTTCTCTCAGCGACTCCAACAAAGGGAAGAGAACAGGGCTGGAGGGCAAAACGGCTAATTCACTGCTCATAAGTCAACTTAAGAAAGCATACCATCACTCAAGCAGGGGCAAAACCATCACTTCACTATTAGTCAACATAAATACGGATTCAACCAATTAAGTAGGGGCACAAATGGCATTTTACTATTCAAAAGAGTTTGGGTAGGTGTTTATACATATAGTACTGGGTGGTGGAAGGGGATCTAGGTCTTGCTAGCTCTCCTGCAGGTGGTTTTCGTTTTTTCTCCTTATTTGTAGACGTTTTGACTCTGTTGGCATAAATGTGGAAAATGGTAAGTGTTAGTGTATATAAATGGAAAAATTTGAGTGATGGCAATAACTATTATGACATAATTAAGTTTTAAAAAATAGAACATGATGAACAACAGGACATCAAACATTCTATTAATTTGATGGACAAAAGTATAAACTCAAACTATTGAACCAATTTCGAACAAATTCTGAACAATTGTGACAATTATTAAATAGGTATAAGAGAATGAAGCCAAAACACTTGGGCTTGAACAGAATCAAATGAAAGGGGTGTTGATTTTGTTGCCATAAATTTGGTAAATGGTATGTGGTAGTAGACAAATGAGAAAATTTTGGCGAAGACAATGGCTATTGTTATAGAATTAAGGCCAACATAAACTGCACAAACTAAAATTTAAATAACCTACGAACACTTAATGACCTATAAATAGAAATAAGATAACCTAATGGAGAAATAACCTATAAAAGTAGTAATAATCTATAAACAGGCTATAAAAGTATAATAAAGGCAAAAATAACAGGCTATATGTTATAGTTTTTGTTCATTACATTAAAAACATCTAATAAGAATTGTGAATCTTACAATGCACACAATTATCAACTTCACTCAAGCAACTTTGAGTGCCAATTCAAATTCACCATGAACCAATCCATAAGCTCAAACATAGAACTTAATCATGTGATTAACCTTCACACTAAAGGCTTAATTTCTGTCCAAAAGAGCAATTCGAGGATATGGTTCTTACCTAAAATGCTTTGGTGAAGTTGCAAAATCACCTTTGTCCTCCTGATCAAACCTTTCAACAACTGAAAAAAGAATGAAAGGAATTTTCATTGTAACTCCAAGCACATATAGGCAAGAACAAAGGCACCAAATTTTCAATCTAAGATAATTATAGAACAAAGACTCAGCCTGTTGCCTTTATGCCCTTGAGTTTGCACAGAAACACAGGTGATTTCAATAAAAAGTACTAATCTTACTAATTGGTTGGCCTCAAATGGTATTATAAGCATAATTAGTGAAGTCTTTCCTGACAAAATAATAGTCAAACGTTTAAAAAGATGAAATGTTCTGTTTTTTCTGCCATTTTTTTAGCAAACAAACAGAGGGTAAGTAAGTTTTTACATCTTTTATTCAGCGTTACATCATTTTTTTTTTGAATGATTTTATATTGAATCAACGATCTTTACCTTCCAGCTAGAGACTGGTCAGTTAGTTCAAAATATCAGCTCTAAATCATATTTTGTTTAGATGCAAACAGATATTAAGCTGCTAAGGTTCATTATCCACATGCACAAATAGACAGAGAGATAAAGAGATTTTGCCTGCTTAATGAGAATAGTTAAAGAAAGTAGGAGAAATAAATTGTATACCTTGAAATTTTTTTGACTGAGGCTTGTAAAAACCAAAAATGTAGGTGGCACCTTTCTTATCGGTGCCTTAGCCATTGGTATTGTTTTCACCCACTTGGTGAAGTAGTCTGTAGCGGTGATAACAAAATGGTGACCATGTAGGTGGCATTAATTGCTGTAAAACTTTTACATCAAAAGTCTTCGCTGTGTCGCCTCACACAGACTCTAATTTTTCCACTTCTGTATCACCAGAGATATATATTTTATTTTAAAAAAACCATTTTAATAAGAAGTGCATTTTGAAAATTTATAGATGTTTTGTTAAGATTTATACCTAATATTTTCAATGTGCATTTCACACTCTATTTCCTGGTGTTGTCAACCATTTTTGTTTTCAAATCTTGTGGTGCAAGTGATGTGTCTCAGAACATCTTGCAATTTAACAAAATAGCATCATAAGATTATTAGAATGTGTAAAACCTAAAATACTAAAAAATATATATAAAAAAGTGTACGTATATGCAGGTTGTTACTTATTAGGACTGAATTGTCATTTTCCAAGAGAATAAATGGCTGTAATCAACAAAAGAGAAATAGTGCCCTGCATGATTGAAAAATAGGGGAAAAAGTTCCTGACAGTAATTCATTCTTGAATTTTAATCTATGTCGTGATGTAAAAAATAGAATATGGTAAATAACAAAACAACATAAGCAAACGATGAATGTACTAAACTAAAAGCATTGACGATTAATGAGGAAGAAAATTATTGCAGATTAAATGAGTTGTTTAAGTATGGATAGACATTTAGTTGAATGCAATCAACATCCTAAATGTAAATATAAGGCCAAAATTATCAAAAACACCAGAGATTAGATTGCATAATTAACAATGAAAATTGATCAATAAGACTTGTGTTAAGTCAAATATTAACGTTCAAAATATATAAGAAGTTTTTTGTTTATGGCCATGAAGAAAATAATGGTTTTTTTTTTTTTGTGTGGTGCACACATTATTTCAGATGCGTTCTATTAAACTGTAGGAGTTATTACAAATTGCAATAAATTTTAACCGAAAATCAATAAACAAACTATTAATGTGATAAGCTAAATCATACACGATTAATGGGGGGAAAAGCATTCAAAATTAATGGTGCTGTTTAAATATGAATATGTCTTTAATTGAATCCGGTGTATATTCTAAGTGTAGATGAAAGACCAAAACTATGGCAAATGGATAGATTGCATAATTAACAATGGGTTTATTAATAAGACGTGTTAATAGTGAGATATTAATGTTCAAGCAAATACACAATTCATGTATATCCAGTTATTGTTTAAGTTGAAATAGTATAAAGGACTGATTTTCTCACCATTACTTCAACCGAGACGCATTGCAAACCAGCAAGTTGATCATCAGATCTAAACACCTTTGGTCTCCAGGTTTTGCACACATACCCTAATTTTCATTATGGCATCAATCTGAAGAAAAAGAAATATGGCCTTCGTTAGTATAAAAATGCATAAAAAATTATTGCAGAGAATAGAGGAATGTTTAATCATGTATAAATAGAAGCTGAAACCTACAGGTAAATTTTGAAGAACATCTTTGTACACTATGTTTTTAGTGTATTTATCTGGCACTTCTTTATTATTATCTACAATGATTTTGAGCCCTTCTCTAGATGTAGCTCTAGATAACGCGACATAAAGTTGTCCATGAGTGAAAACAGGTTGGGGAAGATATAACCCAACTTGTTTTAAAGATTGACCTTGACTTTTGTTTATTGTCATAGCATAGCATGGCCTAACTGGGAATTGACGCCTTTTAAAAATGAAAGGCCATTTGTTTTTCTGTTGCTGAAAGAATGATCCTAGGAATAAACACTTTGTGGCCAATGTGGCTACCAGTGAGTATTTTTGCTTCAATAACTCTATCAGCCATTTGGGTCACAACTAATCTTGTTCCATTACATAAACCTGAAGATTGATTTAGGTTTCTCAATAACATAATAGGCATCCTTATTTTTAGAGTCAAACTATGTTCAGGCAAACCATTGAATTCAAGTTGATTGAGAAATTCTACAGGATACATCATACAAAGATTTTCAAAATTGGTTGATGATGAACATAAAGAATCTGAGCTCAAATAAACACGTTTTTCTCCGGGTAATAAGTCTATTGCATAATTATTTATATCTGTCACAGGTAGAATTCCTAGATGTAATAATGGCTCGTTCCCTTAAATAAGCAAAATCGGCAAATTTTTTGTCAAAATCTGGGTAAGTTGCCAAAAAAATTGATTGAATAGGATCTATGTATGATTGAATGAGTAAATCTTGAGGAATTTCAATCCAAGGTGCCTCTTCATCATTTGGATCGTGAATATCAATTATCTGGCCATTTCCAATTCGAAGAATCCAAGCAGCAAACTCACTTATTTTATGTTTTTCTTCATTGTTCAACCCTTTTTTCGATAGCCTCATGTTTTCTTTTAAACAAAATATTTTAAAATAAGGCCATAGGTAGGAGCTATTAAGAGAGGCGTCTATGATTTCTTCTCTCGTTCCTCCTGAAATAACTGGTAATATTTGTCTAAAATCACCACCTAGCAAGAAAGGCTTCCCACCAAATGGAGCATTTTGATTTGAATCATTGGGATGTGACAAAATATCACTAAGTGATTTATCTAATGCTTCAAAACAATGTTTATGATTCATAGGAGCTTCATCCCAAACAATCAGTTCAGCCTTTTCAATCAATCTGGCAAGATGAGTTGTTTTTTTAATCTGACATGTTGAGGAATCGGTCACAATCAAGGGAATCTTAAATCTAGAGTGAGCTGTTCTACCACCTAGCAATAATAATGATGCTATTCCTGATGAAGCAACAGCTAAAACAATCTTACCTTCAGATCTAATTTTACTTATTATAGTATGCCACAAAAAAGTTTTTCCAGTTCCTCCATGGCCATGAACAAAAAAAAGGCCTAGTTTTTTTTCATTCACAGCATTAATCACATAATCATATACATCTCTTTGGCTTTTGTTTAGCTGTGTTATCAAAATTGAATGTTCTTTTTCTAGATCATGAACATCATAATTTAACTCTTCTCTTAGCAATTTAATTCTAATTTCTGACATTTTATGTTCATCAGGCATAGGAAGATAATGATCTTTTAAAGAGCTAGATGATGCGTTAAAAAGTTGTTCTAATTCAAACAAAAGTGAATTTTTTAAATCATATTCTGACAAAATAAGATTTGGCATTTGAAAAGCTTTTTGTAGTTTGTACAAAATGTCATCACACATATTTTGCCAATGAGTATCAAAAAGCAATTGAAGATTTCCTACATCACAAAACAAAATCATTGTAACAAATAATTGTCTTAGTTGAGAACATGAGGCTGTGTCCACAGCGCTTGCTAAGGCCTCAATCCATTCTTTATCATCTCCTAACAAACCAAGGGATTTGCATGCAGCTTGATATGACAGATGTATGATACCATCAATAGTTTTGATGTGATCAAAATCTAAGGCACCTTTTTGCAAATTCAAAAGCATTCTCAAGAAATACAATTCACCAGATGCAGGATGTACATGTGCTATTCTACCTATTGATCTTCTTTTTTTCCTAGGTTTCCAAATTTTGTTGCGAGAATCCCATACAAATTTTGTAAGGAATTCTACATAAGTCAATGTTCGTGCTTCAGGAAACATTTGGTTTGCTTTAAACCAACTTGTTAGCATTGTATCGTCAACACCCTTTTGGTTAACAATTGATTCAAGTGATTGATCACCATTAAAAACAACATTTTGTTCTAAAGGCAAATGTATTGATAATCGTTCAACAGCAGGCTCTCTAGAATGAATAGGGTACTGAAATAATCTCCAAACAGCTTCATATGGAGATAGGTATCTACAATTAAGATAAGCTAATATCTCATCCTCTGGCTTGTCTTGAAAAACTACTCTAGCTCTATCTGAACCTTTGCTTATATATTTAAAAAGATATTTTATAAGCATTGATTGGCAACATGATTCAACATTTATGTGAGCATTGTATCTCAATAATAATTCTGAATTGTAAGGCACCACAAAGCTATTGTCAACCTTTATTCCATTTTTTAGCACAAATTTTGTTGGATCTTCACGGCGCTTATATGTAGGAAAACCATTTTTTTCAAAAACTGATTGGCTCTTGTATAGTTTGGGAAAAGATTTAGAACACACACCTCCCCGCATGCAAGGAGAATTACGGTTGATTTCCCCGCAAGGACCATGGATCATGAACTGGTTTACAATATCATAAAGCACAGGATCCAAATCCTTGTCCGGTAATTCAGCAGAAATGATGGAATCTATATCTACTGCGAGAAGCATTTATAACCTCGTTTCAACCAGACCAACATATGACAATGAGGTAATCCTCTTTTTTGGAATTCGACCGTACAAATCTCTGTTTGTGATGAGGGCAACAAATACACATAAAAAACCTAATAAGTTATATTATCATTAAAGAAAATCTTAAAAAAATTGAGGATAGCAGAGATTATGAGTTTGTAAAATTCACCTGCCTCAACTTCTCCAAAAACTTTTCCGGATTTGATATAACTGATCATATCATCAAGTTTCATTTTAAACACTCTAGAAATTAGATCAGGTCTATCCTCTCCCTTGTATCCAGGCTTGGTATCAAGTTCTCTAACAATTTCAGGCCATTTAACATTGCAGGTGAAAGTTATAAACAAATCAGGATTACCATAATGCCTACAAATTGCCATAGCATCTTGATAGTTATTAAGCATGTATCTAGTACTTCCAGTATATGAGCTAGGCAATATCACTTTTTGTCCCACATTATTGGCATCACTATCACCCTTTGAAATTGCATCATAAATACCTTTATATATCTCACTTCTCAAAATTTTTTGATTTTTTCTAATGTAATCCAATCGATCTTCTTCAAGTGTTGCATAAGAATCTACTAAAAACTGTTGGAACAATCTTCCACCTTTTAACAATGTATCCAATAAAGGCCCTCTTTCTTGAATCTGGAAAGCTATGAAAGCTCTCATAGGCACCCTTCCTCTTTTGGGCTCATGACCTTTGTAATCATTGCTCCATTTTAAATCAGGTCTATAGCCATCTTCGCCATAAGGGAAAAGAATAGGATATTGTAAAGACATGAACTTTGGATTTAATTTTGTGATGCGTTTTAACTCTCCAGTTTTCAACTCTATAACAATATCTCTATTCCAATTAAAAAGGCCTATATCTCCTACAATCAAACCACCAATTTCATCACATGTCGGTTGTTCATATTGTTTACTATCATTTGTCTGCGACCCAACAATCTCAGTTTTAAAGGAGTCAGAGAACCCCCTTCAAATTTATCCCTGACTGTTCGAAAAAGGTTTACCAATTCATTTGATTCGTCAAACATTCTAATTAGACCTTGAACGTCTTCATCAAGCTTTTCATTCTTTTGTTTACAATTAACAGCGTTAAGGCGATTCATTGTTTCATTATGGGTATCATATATGTAAAGCTGAGCAAATTTTGGACATTCACCTTCAAGGGGTAACAAAGAACCCATTAAATGATGAACTTGACCACTAATTTTAAAAATATAAGGACCTGGTCCACTGTTAATTGAGTGATCAACTTTGGCTCCCATTGAAGTAAATGCAAACATAGAATTATAGGCCCTGATATTCTCTCTAAACAACAAACTTTTTGAGCCTTGTCCAGGATCAAGTAAATTTTCTAAAAAAGGAGGTGTTGGCTTTGAAATCGGAAGTTTGATCTTTCCTTGTTGACAACAAAGAGTAAAAAGAGGCTTATTGGCGGCATTTGTTCTTTTAACAGATTCTTTGAGCCAAAAAAGTGCACCACAATAAATGCACTTATAATTTTTATCTCCCAAATCCACATCCTGTTCCATCATTCCTACAAAGAAAGGAAATGTCGAACGGGATAAAAAGAGAAGGGAATCAAAAAGACAAATGTACGTCATGAGTAATATAAAGATAAGAGTTGAAAATAAATATTTAATAGAGGAAAAAACGTACTTTGCCGCTTCCTGATAAAATGCCTGACCCAAATTCATCTAATTCAGAAGTGTCAAATGAAATCTCTTCTCTGGTTGTTTGACTTGTGTTTATGTGATGATAGGACATATTTTGAACACATTTTCGTTTCTTGTTCTCAGTTTGAAAAGTTCTTTTATGGCTGATTGTGGAATTTGTTTTGTTTCGATGCTTATTTTCGTTGTTAGGACTACATACATTTTTCTCGAGAACATTCTATACCAATTGAACTGCCAAAACTACAGGCTTGCTGCACTATGACAACTCTATTGGAAACTCTTGTTCCATAATTCTTTTTGGCTTTATGCTTATGCTCAGTATTAGTGCAACAAATATTTTCATGACAGATTTGTGTACTACTCGAAGTGGCAGAAATATGTGTTTCCTGTCTCCTCAGGATTTTTCTAGTTTCTGCAATCCTTTTAGACATGATATTAAAAAATTACAAATTCCAACCAATAGATTGATAGCTGGAAAGAAAAAAAGAACATGCATGAGTTAAATTATAATATTTTTATTACATCTATAGCCCAATCAAGCAAAATAGACACACACCAACAGGTCCTGCAGCTATAAAAATAAGAATTTTCAAACACATCTGAAAACGAATTTTAAAAAATTTCTATGGCCTAACCAAGCAAACCAAATATAAGCAATAACATCACAACCACAGAAATAAAAATTTTCAAATGACACAATCCAAAAACCAATTTGCCACTATTAATATCCATGACCTCTTCAAGAGACGAATAGAAAACTGACCCTGTTGCCTATTAGCAACGGGAAGAGCTATCAAATAGTCCACAAAGCAGTTAGACAACACCTATAAGAATCGCAACCGAAAAAATTGAAATCAAGCAACAATCAAAAGAGCAAAAAATAAAAACATACAGATTCTATTTGTGAAAATGGTCTAAAAGCACGTGACTTAGGATAATTAATGATTTTCAAAAAGAATGATGAAAAAAAAGAAGCTACTAAAATACATAAATCAAAGAATCATCTATAAGCATATGACTTACGATGATTAATGATTTTCAAAAGGAAATCAAATGGCTAACAGGAATATCATTGGGTATCCATTCCCATCATTTATCATAGACTACAACTAACCAATGGCTCACAAACGCCAGTAAAAAATTAGATATAAAAGAAAACAGAAGCCAAACATACAAAAAAGTTCACGCACATTTGATCACAAAAGAAGTGTAAAATATGTCACCAGGTAAATGCTATGACTCAAACAAATCAAAATTCATATAAAAATAAAATTGTCCAAGAGCTATAGAGAAAATCTCACCAAATCCAACATGTCAATAATTTCTCTTCTTTAAATACAGAAATAGAAAAAATGGGGAAAAAAAACCAGTTCCAGCTTTCCTTCCACTTCTTATATTAACCATTTTCAATTTTGAAAAAAAGTTGAGAATCCCATTGCTATGTTAGTGGTTCAAAATAAGCAAATTAAAGAAAACAAAGGAAAAGATTGAATGTCAAGATGAAGAGTGTGTTAAAAGGAGAATATATAAAAAGTCTCGAGACTCGCAGATATTGCATTTGGAATTTCCCTTTTCCACCACCAAATGTCGGTTTGTGTGTTGGCTTTCTATGAGGTTGACAATTCTATCATTCAATATACCAGAGTTTCTTTCCTTTGTTTTTTTCTTCTTCAGTTTTATTTTACAACAAAAAAAAACCCATGTTCAAGAAAATTTAATAATTAACTTTTTAGAAGCCAGACAAACAAAAAATAGAGCATGAAAGATGTGGTTGTGTGGTGGATGTACTAATACCATATGAAAGTTGAAAAAAGAAGAAAAAAAAAAAAACAGGAATCTAATAAAAGTAGCAGATCAATTGAAGTGTTATAAAGTGATTATTTAGTTCTAACCTTTGTAAGTATATTATTGGATTAAAAGAGCGTTTTCAAGTTTTGTTGTCTTAGTAATTAAGAGATAAAGTGATTTTTCAATTCTAAGTATTGTTATTACTGTACCGATCAGAAAAGTTTTTTCAAGTTTTGTTTTCCTTGAGAGAGAGAGAAAGAGTAGAATTAGTTAAATTCTTGGAATGCTGAAAACCCACGGGTTTAAGATGTGGATTAACCCAAGAAAGCAATATCGATTACTAAATAGAGAGAACAAATTTCTTATGTAAGCAAAGATTACACCTTTGGACATTTTATAACAAAACAATAGCTAATGTATACAGATCCTCAATTGAAAACAAAACCAATGATAAACTCTACAAATAAAACGACATGAAAGTCAAAAAAAAAAAAGAAAAAAAAAAGCCAAGAATCCCACGTTGGGAGTTCTCAAGTACCCAATTGCCAAAACACTCAAAGGATTCACCAACATGCTCAGATATTATAAACATGTAAAACTATTAAATCATTACAAATTGTTGAAATTGGCATGCTTACTTTCCCACAACAATATTAACTAAAACATATCATCACAACAGCAAAATCAATTTGGGCAAGGAATCAAAGGATTCAACAACATGCTCAGAAACCCATCAGCAAGCCATTAATCCGTTAAAAAGTTGAGGGGATGCAAACCTGAAGAGAAACGATGGAACAACTCGCAAATCGAAAATCTGTCAAGTTAAAAGAACAGCGGCTCAAGTTTTGTAAGTATATTACAAAGCATATGCTATGATGTAAATTGTATTATATATTACAGATGCTTTAAATAGAGGAAGTGCAAAACCTAAGAATGATCCAAAATGGTCTACTTCTCAAAAGATTTACAAACATATACACTTATATAGATATCCAAAATGACAAACTGAAGGAGCTTTAACATCAAATTAATAATATACATATATATATATATTATGACTCATAAAAACACCCACTTTTGTTTGCATGGGTTAAGTAGTGTATATAATTTTTGGTTCATTTCAGAGAAATGTTTACTGCAAAGCATTTGAAACAGAGTAAATACAGTCCAAAAAGTCAGTTCCCTTGAGAATACCTGTACCAGTCAAAATTTCAAAATCTAACAACAATAGAAATCCAATCACAGCTGCCTTCCCATTTATCAAAACAGAACAACACACTCATATACACAACCCCTTTCTATAGTCATTTCCATGCTAATTAACCAATGTTTATTACAAAACCTGGATACATGTTTTGCATAATGTGATGTGATTAACAACGTGTTGCATATATTATAGCATGAATTTTTTGTTTTTATTTTTGGTAATTAGATGTTAATTTAAACAAATTGTAGCATGACTATTAATATTCCTACGTAAACATATGTATTTCTTTAATCAAAACATTCAAATTTGTCAGATAATGCAACAACATCAACATCCACCTCTCAGAAACCCATCAGCAAGCTATTAATCCATTAAAAAGTTGAGGGGATGCAAACCTGAAGAGAAACGATGGAAGAAATCGCAGATTGGAAATCTGCCAACGAACATTAGACAGAGAACCAAGAATTCGAAGGATCCACCTGGCCCTGTTGATCCCCCGAGACTTCACGTTTGTAGATTCGTTCTTGGATTTTGAGTATGGTTTCAGGATATACCAAACCCTGATCAGCAGGAGAAACAGGGGAGGTCAAGGTTGAGGTGGTTGAAGAAGAGTCTATTGGAGAGGAAGATGGCGGCGAAGGCCAAAGGCCAATTCTTAATGTGTATGATCCAACTGGTTCTGGGTCTGTGCCAATTGGTTGTGTGGAGAAGGAGGAGTGTGAAATATCAGAAAATTTGAGTTGTTCTGCGAGGAAGAGTTGGGGAAGGTCAGTGTGCTTGGAGGATGCGATCAAAATTCGGTTCTTGATGGTGGGAATTGTGTGAAGAGAAGTGAGTCGTAATGCTGGAGGAGAACCAGAGAATAAGAGCGCAAAAGGGTTATGTCGTTGGTCATCAGGGCAAAAAAGACATTGCTCTGTTCATTGGGTAAGAGGCAACCAGTTAAGCAGGGGCACAAACGGTATTTCACTGTTAAAATGAATAGTCTAAGAACAGTCATTTTTATTCAGTTTTAGTATATATATAATTTGTAGTTTTAATGTCTCTATGTACAATCTTCAGTGCTGATTCCTCATGCAAAAAAGCCAGACCTCTTGCTATGCCTATGCATATTTTCTGCCTTGTAGGCCAGTCCAATTTTAAAGGACTTTCCTCCGGAACTGCAACAAACATGGATTCCCAATCAATGATCTCATTTTTGTTTCTTAATACACCATTTCAGTTTTTTGTCACTGGACTTGATAAGCTTACCGAACAAAGCACGTGCAAGGCTGTTGTTTTCCATGTATTCATATACCAACAGTAACTGGTTTGATTCAATACAGCATCCATACAATCTAACAAGATTTGGATGTCGTAAACCAGAAATCATGCCTATTTCAGTCACAAATTCCCTATTTCCTTGCTTTGATTTGGATGATAGTTGCTTAACTGCAATTATAGTACCATCCAATAATATACCCTGAAATAAATACAGTTTAGTAGTTTTCAAGCATGATGAGTATAGGCCTATAAGTAAGGAACTAGTTATATGGTACCTTGTAGACAGACCCAAAACCGCCTTCCCCAATTTTGTTTTTAAGATCAAAGTTGTTAGTGGCAGCTTTAATTTGCCTGAAGGTGAAAAATCCAGTTTGCAGATCCAGTTCTCTAAGAGCTGTCCAAAGAGCAAGGTTAGGATATTTACAACACTTCTTTTGAACTTGGTGTCTGAGAGTGTATTGTCCCAGTTACGTGGCATTTGAAAGAATAATGGGAACAATGTACTACGTGAAACTTTCACAGTAGCTTAATAGCACCTTTTTCCCTTGATGTCTTGCTATTCAGACTGCCTTTCCACCAAAGAATGCCTAAAATCAAGAAAATGAGGCACAAAACCGAAGCTCCAACTGAAGCTCCCACCACAATAGGTACCTTGCTTTTCTTATCATGAGGAGGCGGGAACTCTACAAAATTATAGAAAATGAAAGGCAAAAAAAAGGTTACAATGACATAAGCTTCCGTTCTATGATAAATTGTGTGTGCGCGCGTGTGTACGGGAGAGAGAGAACTAAAGTTTGCAACTCAGAATGTACCAGACTCTAGAGAGATAGCTGATATAAGAGGACCATATGTTCCTTTCTTTGGACAAACTGTTGTCCCTTTCCCAGACCAATGAAATCGGATCTCTAAAGTTTTGTTCTTAACCTCAACTGCTTTAAGTTCCTTAATGACTTCCTTATCAACCCCTTGTGCTTCCTTTTCAATGTCAAAATCCTTCCACACCAGTTTCTCCTGTAACAAACTTTATCAATCAGAAATCATCTCACTTAGCATAGACAGCGCATAAACAATGGGATTGGCTACCTGAATATAGACATCAAACATCCGTCTTCCAAGACTGTAAAAAGATCTATTGCCTCGGATTATTATCTCCGAAAAGTGAAGTCTCACAGTATAGTTTCCATTTCCGAAACAGCGTGCATAATACGTGAGAGAAAGAGGAGATAGGCGTGCACTCGTGTACAGCTCAGAGTTGTTCATTCCAAGTGTGGATGCATTATTTGCTATGTAGTCACTCGAGGTGGGGTTGGTAACTTCCCAGAAATGTCCAGTAGTACTGACATCCCAGATAGGTCTCACAGGAACAAACTTTGCTGCACCTCCTGGTTCTGGATCCCCTTCAAAGTTAATTCCTCCAATGGTGGTTGCCTTTCCACCGCAATTTATATGTAATGAGTACGATCTATTCAGTAACAACCAAGAAACAGCATCACATGAATTGTAATCAGATTAAAGCAAGTATTTGAGTACATAAATGAAATTGAAATAGTCATATCAACAGTTTTCCATCAGGTCGTATGAAATCTTAAATTAACTGAGTTCTTCTACAAAATCTGCACAAAATTAAATAATTAAAAGGTTTTTTATCACAAATGGTGTTTAAGGTTACTCTCGCACATCAAAATGGTCCATGCCATCAATTTTCATCAATTTTTCTGTTAAAATGCTGATGTGGCATATACATAGCCACACATCCAATAATATAGAGCAACATGATATTAAATAATATATTTAAAATAAAATTACATTTTAAAAAAAGATTAAAACTTAAATTTAAAAACAAAAAACCTTCAGCCATCCCCTTCTGGCCCTCCGCCCTCCCCTGCGTCTTCCCCCTCTACCATTTCTCCCTCTTCTCTCTCTCTCTCTCTCTCTCTCTCTCTCTCTCTCTCTCTCTCTCTCTCTCTCTCTCTCCCTCTGTTTTTCCATGCCCACTAACAAATCTCTCCCTCTTCTTACTCAATTAAAAAAAAACAACAAGAAGAAACCAACACAATTTCAAATTTTAAAGCATGTACACTGTAAGCACAAAAGCTTCATCTCTCTCAGCAGCTCTGACTAAAAAAGAAAAAAAAGAATCCAACCATCATAGATTCACAGCCACTTCCTCCACCCCTTCAGACCAACTAAACCCTTTGCCCATCATACCCATTCCAGATTTGGACCCCCATGCCTTCCCCAACTATCGAAACCAATTATGCCCTTGCTTCAGATCCATTTACCCACCCAGATTCCGACCCAGTTCTTTGCTTGCCTGACCATCACCAACGAATCTGGAGGAGAGAGAGAGAGAGAGAGAGAGAAGAGGGAGGGGTGAGGGAGGTGGGTTGGCAGGTTGGAAGGAGGATAGCGGTAGGAGGCGAGAAACAACTTCATTTTTAAAATAAAAATAAAAAATTTAAGTTTTAATCTTCTTATTTTTTCTTAAAAAATTTAATTTTTAAAAAATATATTATTTAATGCCACATGGCTCTATATTATTGGATGTATGGCTGATGTATGTACCACGTCAGCATTTTAACAAAAAATTTGACTGAAGTTAACGGAGGGGACCATTTTGATGTGCGAGGGTAACCTTAAGGACCGTTAGTGTCACAAAAATACATTAAGGACGAAAAGCGATAATTTCACCAACCTCAGGACCGTTTGATAAAAAGCCTAATTAAAAAGCAAACTCCAGTTGGGTAACTAAAAGTATGTACCTTATAATCATATTTTGAATCTAAAAGATATATTGTTACCTTCTGGACAAGGATAGCTGTTCTGGCACTCTCCAAATGATCTATAAGTGTAGTGAAAATCAGCTTATGTAAATTTGAAGTTGACAGAATGAAAAGAAAAAAATGCTTCATCATTGAAGATTAATAAGTTAGAAGCTTACGAGTTGTCTCGTGAAGAAAAGCTATTGAACAAGTTCCTGATACATGCGAAATCAGTTAGGTTCAAAATAAAATTAGGCGAGTGAAGACAGCAAACTGTGCAGTATGCCAACTGAAAAGAAGACTGCTTACAGGTATTCTCTACCACAAGCTGGCTCAGAGCTCGGATAAAAATTATTGTAAGAAACATCTATCTGGCTGCACACAGATATAGTAAACATGTAAGACTCCATCAGAAACAGAATGTGCATCGGACCTCTAAAGAGGTCATGAGATTAAACTCCACTCAAAGTAGAAGTTCTCATAATTCTAAATATATCTGTGTATGTGTGAAAAATATTATGATGACTTAGAAGAATATATTCCTGCAGGATTGTACGGAAAATAAAACGCAAGAAAATCTGATATAGGATGGAAAATATACTATTGACTATCTCTGCCCTTGATCCAGTTTGGAATAGATCCAGTGAGCAAGTTGCTTGTTAGATACCTATTCAGAAAGCAATTACATAGTCACATTCAGTTAAAGTATATCGTTACTGTTTCAAAAGGCCAGTTACATGGATGAAGATCTTGACTATACATGAAATAACTAGGAATTTATGCTGTTCTCCATCTAAATTTATGCATGCGGTATGTAATTTAATATAGGTAAATATGATATATTCCGAGGAGGCCCTATGCATCACGAAAACACAACTTGCATGAAATTTACATTTCTTACAAGTGCTTCAATTTTGTCAGAGCTGCTAAATCAGGAATGTCTCCTTCCAATCTGTTGAAGCTGAGATCTCTGCAAGAAAATAACTAGAGTTGCGTTATAAGAACACAAAGTTTATAACTTGGATATTTAACTGAACAAATTGAACTCATTAACCAAATTGTGATAAATAAATAAAATTAAATAATTGTATTCTGTGCAATTGAACAAAAAAAAAATGTAGTATTACAATATTTTCAATGTTCTATTCATTGCTGATATATAAGCGGGGATGCGTCCAGATAAGTTACAGCTCCTCAGCATTCTGCAACATAACTATCCATTAGCACAAGTGCAGCTAAGCGTCAACTAGTCTAAAATTATAAATAAAAAATAAAAAAAGAGAACATTTTCAATACTTACAAATATTCCATGCCTGTCATACTACTCAAGGGTGGAAATTCTGAACCCGTTCCATTTATGTCACTGATCCTTCTGCATTTAATTGCATCATGAACCATTGTTAAAAAGAATCCCTGTTATAGGAAGTAATAATTAACTTGTAAACGCAGATTTAGGTTCTTTAGTGTTAATGCAACTTAGGATTGAATGCAGAACTCACAGATCTGTTAAATTACTCAAGGCAGAAATGTTAGACGGAATGGGCCCTTGGAGACCACTAGCCTGGATCTCTCTGTCAACAACAGAATTCAAAACGAATAGATGTTACACCAGAAAATTTCTATATCCTAACAATTTACAATATGGGATAGTCACGTACAATTCCTGAAGTTGCTTCCAGCTTTGAATAAAATCAGGTATTCTTCCTGTGAAGTTGTTACTACTAATCCTACTGTATAAAGAGAAAGATTGAATAGCATAAAGTTGAAGATTTCTTAACACGCCAAATTTATAAAGTAATTAGAAGTAAAGCAATGTTAAGGGTACAAACACTTACAGGTCTGTTAACTTAGTCAGATTAGTAAGAGCCAGTGGCAACTCTCCTGTGAGATTGTTTGCACTAAGAATGCTGCAGATACCAATGCCAACTTATCAACTGGTACTTGCATATTCAACTTATTTCATATTTAAAAATCAAGAATTAAACAAAAGTGCGAAAGGGCAAAAAAGAAAAAAGAAAAGAGGCTTACAGACTGTTCAAGTTAACCAATTTCCCAAGCTCAGGAGGAACAGTTCCAGAAAAGTAGTTATTCTCCAAGCTCCTGAAAACAGATTGTGCTTCATCACACTAGGCTAAAATCAAATGAAACTTAAAATTGATTTTGACAAATAATATGAGGTGGTAAAGAGAGATAGAGCCAGAGCATACATATATGTTAGGGTCCTTATGTTTCCCAAGTAGCCAGGGATTGGTCCTGATAAATTGTTCACAGTAACGGACCTGCACAGGGTACACATTTTGTCACTTCAGTTAATATAATCTATTATTGGCTAACCTTGCATGAAGTTCAGAAATCCTTTACAGATATTCCAACTTTGTAGAAGCCCATTCACGCGGTATAGTACCGTTAAGGTAGTTCCTGGTAAAATCTCTGTAAACAAGAGTAGAGGATATTAGTAATAACATTACCATTTGAGGAAATGATATAAGAAACGTTTTCAGATGACAGATGCTATTAAAAATAAAAAAAAATAAAAATTTACAACTGAAAAAGTTTCCCTTACACTGTTGTTAGGTAGGGTAACTTTGCAGCAGATGGTGGAAGTACACCAGCAAGATCTTGCCCTTTAAGAAAACTGTATCACAAAAATGTCAGAGATCATAAGAACATAAAGAGTCTTCATTCTGAATCTTGTCCATAGAAAAATAATGAAAACTGGATTGAAATGCTACATAAGATAATTACACCAATAAATAAACAAACAGAAAATGAGTACAAATAAAAGCTTTCAGTTGACGTACATGCTGACAACATGGCAGAAACCATCAGGATAGGAGCAGTTGCATATGAGATTGTTTTTGTATAGAGACAAGTCAGCAGATTGGGTATTCCAATTTGTGTCATTGCTGCATGGATCTATGCTGAAGTTCCAGTCTTTTTTTCCCACTTGTGTTGCTATTTCATTTAGTGCTTCCACTGCGCACACAAATCAAATCATGAATCTTTTTATTTTTTCATTTTCTGTGTTTTTTATGCATCAGCCGAGTTTATTTTTCATTTTTCAAAGAAAAGTAGAGTGATTGAGCCTGACATTGGCCCAAATTAATGTTGATGCCAAAACACTAATAGTGATTGGGCTTGGGCCTTCTGAACACCCACCATTCTAACCTAGGAACTTCTCTAGAAGATACAGTAATCATGCTCTGTCTCTCTCTCAATCATTGAATTTCATATCCATTTCCACTTGTAATGATGAAAGAAAATTCAGGTCCAGCTCTTTAGCTTCTGTCATTTCGTTTTCGATTATAAAGTTGTAACCTTTATGCTTTTAAATCAAAATAAATTTAGGATGAAAACAAGTTCTTTCTTTTTTTAAATATTTTTTGTAAGTTTATATCTAATCTAACCAACATGTAAAATTATATGGGTTCTAATTTTTGTTTATACTGACAAAAATTGAACTGGGAGTGCTCTAACACAGTAACACTAGAAAGGCTAAAATGTTCTACCAAATATTCCCAATCAAAAAGACCAACTTTTGCATTGAGCACTCTGTTCTCCGCTGTTCAACACAACTCCAAAAAAAAGCCCAGGATTCATTTTTTTAAAAACAAAAACTGAGGCTTTAGTGCATAGAATTTGAGTATCTGCAATACCAACTTGAAAAAAGATTCAGAAGAAGAAGAAGAGCCTGTAATTACCTTCTGCAGAAGCAAGACGCAGAGATTGTGCTTCAACTTTGACAGTGGATATGCAGAAGCAGAGGACCAACATGGCTACCAAAATGACAAGGTCCATGGTGGCTTTTGAAACATCAAAATGAAATCTTGCCATATCAATCCCTGATATCTGTATCATCCTTATTCTTTCTTGGCTCAATCTCAGTCTCAATTTGTTTCTTATACGAAAAGTCATGAGATTAGGAAAAATCGAACACACAACCCCAAGAAATAACTTTACGTACAAACTTTTACGCGTTATTAGTTGAGAGCTATTTTACTCAATATCGGATTAATTTCTTTGCTCTTGATTAATTAAAGGGTTAATGTCATATACCCATTTCGAGTTGGCAGTGAGCCGTTTGATTTGTTTCCAAGATTGGAAATGCCCAGCTCTGTATGGCTTAGACCTTCACCTGCCCATCGCTATAATATATTATCAACTTACAACGTATATGGTCCGGGGAAGATTAATATCGATCATAATTGTCTTGTCAGAAGAAGATTAATATTTATTCAATAATGTCAGGCTCCTACTTTCTTTTTATTATTTAAAGAAACAGAATTCATAAAAATAATAAACTGACTAAGCTTAAACGTATATGGTCCGGGGAAGATTTCTGATCTCGTAATAAGAAGTCAAACAAAACAAATAATAATAGTTTCATGTGTTCAGGGATGTTGGACCAGTTTTTATTGGCCACGTTATATATATACATATATATAAAGTCTCTGGTAGAATTTTCTGTGGGAACTATACATAATTAGTCTCTGAACTGCTGGACTGTTTTATACTGAAATAGGATGTGAGAGCATGATGCATGCATGCTAAGCCATGCCATCAACCTATCAACCCATCAACCCATCAACCCATCAACCCATCAACCTATCAACCTATCAACCCATCAACCCATCAACCCATCAACCCTTCAAGTAAATTTAGCTAAGTAATCAGAAATAGTAATATACTGGTGGAAGTTTTATACTTTTTCTGATTAAGTTTCTTGATAGCAAAAATATGGACAAGAGAGGTCAATTGTGCATGGCAAACCTTATCCTTTCAAAAGTTGATAAGATGATGACTTGCTCAATTATTGATAAAATATTGTTAATCTAAAATAATTAATTTATTGTTAATTAAGTAGGAAAACAAAGTCAAAATCATTGGTCGGGTCAAACGATTCAACCGGAACCATTGCAATTTCCAAATCCCAAACACATGCATAAGTCGGAATTGACCCAATCTCACTTCGAGTTTGAGGTGTTCAAACTTTCCTCTCCCAGCTCTAATTCGTTAGAACTGAAACCGATGCATGCCGTGCCAAGTGGAATCGACAGATTGATCTTGACAATTGTATCGTACGTAAAAGTTGAAGGGCTTTGAATCACTTAAAAATTCATGACTTTTTTCCCCACTTTGCTCAGCTTTGTCACTTAGAGATAGAGCTTGATCTTTATGTATTTGCAAAAACCCATTATTTTTATTTCAAAAGATATGTACTACTACTAGTTAGTTTATCATTACACGAGCATTTACGTAGTTAAGCACGAAGAAATGTTTATTGTGGAGAGTTCATGGGTAGAACTTGCCTCTAAAAATACACTTGTAAGAAAATAATGTTTAAGAGCTCATAAATCAACTCTAGGATATGCTATTTTTCCAAAGTAAAATCTTGAGTCTTAGCATTTACATTAGCAAGAACTAGTACTGGGATTGATTTTATAGAGATCAGAAGACGTAGTA
The DNA here is from genome assembly GCA_018703695.1 of Prunus fruticosa. Taxonomy (NCBI): domain Eukaryota; kingdom Viridiplantae; phylum Streptophyta; class Magnoliopsida; order Rosales; family Rosaceae; genus Prunus; species Prunus fruticosa. Next base: position 4,335,248 of record CM031920.1, on the reverse strand, counting down.
GTAGCAGAAGAACCAATCCATGGTGCATCTGATGATGAAGGAACAAGGCTCTGAGTTTGACTTGGATTCTGTGATGAATTGTGATCAAACTGGTTTGTCAAGGCTGTTAGCCTCAGTTCATCACCGTAAGTACTTGGATCCGGGACCAATTCATGAACAGCCGTACGCCCTTCAAGCATACTCACTACTGCAGACATGGTAGGCCTAAGCGCTGGTGCTGCATTGATGCATAAGAGAGCAACTTTAATCATCCTAATGGCCTCTTCCTCACTCACATCGGACCCCAATCTTGGATCCACCAGCTCCAATAATTCCCCTTTTTGTTGTAAAACAAGAGCCTGAAATTTAGCAGAGAAAAGAGATTTGAAAATGGAAAAGCAACTCATAGAAGCAAAGAAGGATGACCAAGTTGGAAGGAATTTGAATGAAGATCCATCTTACCCAATCCACAAGGCATACAAAGTTCTCATTTGGTCGATATTTCATGTTGCTCTTTCCAGAAACAATTTCCAATGTAACAACACCAAAGCTGTAGACATCCGCTTTATCGGTCAAATAACCCCATAGTGCATATTCTGGCGCCATATACCCTCTGCACACAAAAAACGATTGTTTTCCTTAGCTGGGTGGAGAAAAGTTCATAAACAAAACGAGACTGTGAAATGCAGTTCAGAGAAAAAAAACAGTATAGCTTACATAGTTCCAGCAACTCTAGTGCTAATGTGGGTGTTCTCCTCTTCGTCAAGCTTGGCCAACCCGAAGTCCGAGATCTTGGAGTTAAGGTCTCGGTCTAGTAATATATTTGTAGTTTTAATGTCTCTATGTACAATCTTCAGTGCTGATTCCTCATGCAAAAAAGCCAGACCTCTTGCTATGCCTATGCATATTTTCTGCCTTGTAGGCCAGTCCAATTTTAAAGGACTTTCCTCCGGAACTGCAATAAACATGGATTCCCAATCAATGATCTCATTTTTGTTTTTCTATACATCATTTCAGTTTTTTGTCACTGGACTTGACAAGCTTACCGAACAAAGCACGTGCAAGGCTGTTGTTTTCCATGTATTCATATACCAACAGTAACTGGTTTGCTTCAATACAGCATCCATACAATCTAACAAGATTTGGATGTTGTAAACCAGAAATCATGCCTATTTCATTCACAAATTCCCGATTTCCTTGCTTTGATTTGGATGATAGTTGCTTAACTGCAATTACAGTACCATCCAATAATATACCCTGAAATAAATACGGTTTAGTAGTTTTCAAGCATGATAAGTATAGGCCTATAAGTAAGGAACTAGTTATATGGTACCTTGTAAACAGATCCAAAACCGCCTTCCCCGATTTTGTTTATAGGATCAAAGTTATTAGTGGAGGCTTTAATTTGCTTGAAGGTGAAAAAACCAGTTTGCAGATCCAGTCCTCTCAGCGCTATCCACAAAACAAGGTTAGAATATATTGGTAATGTCGTTGAACTTAGTATCTGGGTATGTGTTTTCTAGCTAAATGGCATTAGAAAGAATGAGACCAAAGTACTACTTGAAATTTTCACAGTAACTTAGTGGCACCTTTTTCCCTAGATATCTTGCTATCCAGACAGCCTTTCCACCAAAGAATGCCCAAAATCAAGAAAATGAGGAACAAGACCGAAGCTCCCACTACAATAGGTACCTTGCTTTTGCTACCATGAGGAGGCTTGAACTCTAGCAAATAAAAAACTGAAAAGAAAATATCAGCAACAGAGAATACAAGTTTCAGTTCAATGAGATGCCGTCTTAAGTCCGGTATATCAATTCATAGCAGTATCTTGTAGGATGTTGTAAAGACCAAACTGAGCTAGAAAGATGAAAAGAAATAGATAAATTGCACAGTTTCTTGTTATTTAAGGTAAACCAACTTTCCATCTGGGTACTTCTTCCATTAGTATACTGTACTTGATGTACTATATATTTTCCAATCTATTGTAATTTACATACTTGTATTTTTGGTACATTTCCTGTATGGAACGAGTCCAAACAAGTGGGATATAATAAATTTTTTAAACAAATCTAAGATTGTGTCCATGAGAGAGAGTTAATGTTTCCAATTCAGAATATACCAGGCTCTACAGAGATAGCAGATATAAGAGCACCATATGTTCCACTCTTTGGAGAAGCTGTTGTCCCTTTCCCAGACCAATGAAATCGGATCTCTAAAGTTTTATTCTTAACCTCAACTGCTTTACATTCCTTAATGAGTTCTTTATCAACGCCATGTGCTTCCTTTTTAATTTCAAAATCCTTCCACACCAGTTTCTCCTGTAACAAACTTATCAATCAGAAATCATATTTTGTTGCATATAGTGTACAAACAGTATGCTTGACTACCTGAATATAAATATCAAATATCCGTCTTGCAGCACTACGAAAAGATCTATTGCCTGTGATTGTTATCTCCGAAAAGTGAAGTTTCACGGTGTAATTGCCGTTTCCAAAGCAGCGTGCATAATACGTGAGAGAAAGAGGAGAGATGCGTGCACTTGTGTACAAGTCAGAGTTGTTCATTCTAAGTATAGATACATTATTTGCTATGTAGTCTGTAGCAGAGGAGTTAGTATCCCAGAAATTTCCAGTGCTACTGGTTCCCCAGATAGGTCTCAGAGGACGGAATTTTGCTGCACCTCCTGGGTCTTCATCATCTTCAAAGGTGACTCTTCCAATGTTGGTTCGTTTTCCACCACAATTTATATGCAACGAGTACTGATCTATTCAGTAGCAAGCAACAGAGTAATGACATCATAAAAATTCTAATCAGATGAAGTCAAATATTTGACTACATAAAAAAGCAAAGCCCAGTTGTATTGTAATGTTACCTTCTTCTGGACATTGAAAGTCCCTCAAGCACTCTCCAAATGATCTACATTAGTGTGGTACACAATCAGCTGATGCAAATTTAAAGTCCAGAATAAAAAATGGCTTCACCATTGAAGATTAAAAGTTTAGAAGCTTACGTGTTTCTTTGTGCAGAAAAGCTTTTAAACAAGTTTCTGATAAATATTTCAAAGAAAAATGCATTATTATAGGTGAATGAAGACACCAAAGTGTGCTAAATAATCACTAACAAGAAATATGTTCCTACAGGGTTTCTCGGCAAGTAGTTGGCTCAGAGCTCTCAGAAAAATTATTGTAAGAAATATCTGTCGTGCTGCATACAATACAATAAAATTGTAAGTCAGAACAGCTCCACCAGAAAAGTTGCATTTTGGAGTATCAATAAAAATTGTAAATATGGTTAAAGGATCAATTCCACAACAGAAAATCCTAAAAGTTGATCATTTAAAATTTTAAATGTTTCAAACAGTTAAGATAGATTGTATGTGACTGCCTAGGACCTCTAACTATATTATCTGCGTAAACGTTACACCAACTTAGGCTTCAATAAGAAAATAAAACTCAAGAAAATGTGTATAGGATGGAAAACATACCGGCCAATATCTCTGCTCTTGATCCAGTCTGGAACAGACCCGGTGAGCCAGTTGCTTGTTAGATACCTATCAAATGCATAATGACATTATGTAAAATATATGTAAATATAATTTAATATATGTATATATCATGCAGGCAGGGGAGGCCGCCCCGCCATGCATTATGATGTCTGCTAGTGACCTTCATGAAATTCACATTTCTTACAAGTACTCCACGTTTTTCAGATTTTCATAGTCAGTAGTATTAATATTTCCTTCCAATTTGTTGAAGCTGAGATCTCTGCAAGAAATCAACTAAAAAGATTGTCATAACTCATAAGATCCCAAAGTTCCATTACTTGGAAGCTTAAATGAACGAAAAAAACTATCATTAATCAACTTGCGCTGTACATTTGAACAAGATGAAAAACAAAGAAAAACAGTGTTACAATTTATTCAATTTTCCAATTTCTGATATATAAGCAGGGATAGGTCCATATAAATTGCAGCTCCTCAGCATTCTGCAACATAACTTCGTATTATTAGCCTAACTCAGCTAAGAGTCTTACATTACAACATGAAAATGTAGAACAGTTTCAAGACGTACAAGTCTTTCATGCCCCTCATATTACGCAAGGGTGGAAATTTTGAACCCCCTCCATTTAAGTCACTGAACCTTCTGCATTGAATTTCACCATGAATCATTGTAAGAAAAACAAGTCACTGTGGTATGAAGTTATCATAAAATTTTCAAATCAGGATTAAGGTTCTTTAGTGTTAATGCAACGCAGAACTCACAGTTCTGTTAAATTACTCAAGACAGAAATGCTAGACGGAATGGGCCCATGGAGACCACTAGCTTGGATCTCTCTGTCAACAACAAAATTCAAAATCAATCAAGATTACACAAGAAGAGTTGTTAGAATATGTTATAGGAGAAGGCACTTACAATTTCTCAAGTTGTTTAAAATTTTCCAAATAATCAGGTATTCTTCCCGTGAAGTTGTTACTGCTAATCCTGCTGCATGAAGGGAAAGATTGAAAAACATAAAGCTGAAGATTACCAAACATGAAAAAACAATGTTATACAAACACTTACAATTCTCGTAATTTAGTCAGATTAGTGAAAGCCACTGGCAATTCGCCTGTGAGATAGTTTGCACTGAGAATGCTGCAGATACCAAGGCCAGTCTTAATAACTTATCCACTGCAACTTGCTTTACCATTAATATTAAAAATAAAGAGTTGTAATATCAAACTGTGGATGCAAAAGAAAAGGGGAGCTTACAAAGTCCCCAAGTTAATCAAATTCCCAAGCTCATGAGGAACAGTTCCAGAAAACAGGTTAGTCTGTAAGTTCCTGGAATTAAATTCTTCGTCACAGCAGGCTAACCAAGATGAAACTTAAAGTTGATTTGACAAATAAAAAAGAGTGGTGAAGAGAGATAGAGGCAGAGCATACAGATAGGTTAGAGTTTTGATGTTCCCCAAGAAGCGAGGGATTTGTCCTGATAAGTTGTTCACATTCACGGACCTGCATGCAGTTTCCTCATTTTCCTAGTAAAATTAATAAAAGCAATTAGAATTGGCTAACCTTGAACTTGAAGGTCAGAAGTCATTTTACAGAAGTTCCAACTTTGTAGAAGCCCATTCAGGCGGTATAATACCACTGAGGTAGTTCCTGGTGAAATCACTGTAAAAAAGATAAAATTAAAATAAAATTATACTATTATTAAGCTTTGCAGATTATAAACTGAGAAAGGTTTCCCTTACACTCGTTTTATGTAGGGCAACTTTGCAACAGATGGTGGAAGTACACCGGCAAGATCTTGCCCTTTAAGAAAACTGTATAACAAAAATGTTCAGCGCTCATAAACTTCAAATGTAATTCACCCAAAGAACAAAAAGAAAAATCAAATCAAATCTCTTGCATGCTATAGTTGAGTGGACTATTCTGCAAACACAATGTTCCACCCCCTAAATTACTCTAATGTACGTGAAAGGGGAATTCGAATTTAAGTGTAAAAGGATGGCCTTACTACCTTGGTCAACTGGAGTAACCAGGGCCGTCCTTGAGATTTTGAGGGCCTGTGCAAAACTTAAATTGAGGCCTCACATAATCTAATACGAAAATACTAAAAAAAAAATTCATAACTTAATATCATAAACAATTTTTTTATAACTAAAAGTCACCATCAATAAATATGTAATGACAATCAGAAATCAAATTCATAAAAATTTAAATGTTTCTATTTGATGAAGTTAAATGTTTGGTACAAAAATGAGCTCCTTGTGCCCCTAGAAGGTCTCTTGCTGCCTCCAATAAGCAATCTGTGTTTAATAGTAAAAAAAAAATGGAAATCACAAATTAAAGAGTAGCTGCCTCCAAAGAGAGATTGATGAATGATGATGATTACTTATCAGAAAATCAGAGTTTAAGATAAAGAAGAAGCCATGAAGTTTTTTTCATTTTGTTTTGAATGAAGAAAGTACTTTTTGGAGGAGAAAACCTTTTCTTTTAATTTTTAAGAACGATAGTTTGGGGTATATATATATATATACTCCTCCTGTCCTGTGGTTAAGCTTCGATGTTTCCTCTTTTTTAAAGGCTTTCTGTATTTTTATTTATTTATTATAATTGTGTAAAGTTTGAATGCAAAAATAATATAAAAAAATTTAACATGACAACTTCGATGTTTCCTGTTTTTTTAAAGGCTTTTCTGTTTTTTTATTATATATATTATAATTATGTAAAGTTTGAATGCAAAAATAATATTAAAAAAGGTAAATAGATGGACCTTAGCGAGAATCGAACCTGCACACTTTCGCTAAATGAATACGCGCTCCAGCCAACTCCCCTAGACACGCTATTGTATAAATGTTCCACACGCTATCCTATATATACAATTCCTATAATATTAATTTATATATAATATAAAGAAATTTTTTTTCGGGGCCCTGGGCGGTGGCGCCACTTGCACCACCCCAGGGGCGCCCCTGGGAGTAACCCACACAACTGTGCCAAATTAGATGAAGGTCGTGAACAAGAAAAGGGAATTTAATTTCATAGATAAACAAACAGAAAACATATAAATAAGTAAGTTTTGAGTTGACGTACATGTTGACAACGTGGCAAAACCCGTCGGGATTGGAGCAGTTGCATTCGAGGGTGTTGTTGTATTGAGGGTTGGCATTATTTTTTGGGGTATGCCAGTTTGTATGATTGATGCATGGGTTTATGCTGAAGATCCAGTCCGTTTTCCCCACTTGTTTTGCTATTTCTTCTAGTGCTTCCTCTGCGCACGCAAATCAAACCCATGATCATATAATTGAATATTTTCCATCATAATCAACTCAAATAGCATTGATTAGATCCTGTTTGTTTAATTAACCCAGGATTATCAAAGATGATATCCAAACAATTTGTGACATATGGTAATACCAACTAGAAGGTCATATTGATTTAAATTTGTGACAGGGTTAGAAGTTCGAATTTCCCACCTCACAAATTGATTTTTTTAATTATAATAAAGATGAGGTAATATTGGATATAGGCCTTCAATTATGAGTGCGTAGGCCTGATTGATCAAAAATATTATGAGTGCTTAGGCCTCATACTGGGCCAACTTGGGCTGGTGCAAAAAAAGTGACCAGGTTTATTTTTCATTTTTTAAAGAAAAGTAGAGTGATTGAGCCTGATATTGGCCCAAATTAATGTTGATGCCAAAATAGTGATTAGGCTTGGGCCTTCTGCCACCCACCATTCTAACTTAGAAAACATCTCTAGATGATACAGATCATTCTTTTGTATCTCTCCCGATCATTGAATTTCATATCCATTTCCACTTGTAATGATGAAAGAAAATTCAGGTCCAACTCTTTAACTTCTTTCATTTGATTTTCGATTATAAAGTTGTAACCTTTATTTATGCTTTTAAATCAATATAAATTAGGATGAAAACAAGTTCTTTCTTTTTTTAAATCTTTTTTTTAAAGTTTATATCTAATCTAACCAGCATGTAAAATCATATGGGTTCTAATTCATTGAACTGGGAGTGCTCTAACACAGTAACACTAGAAAGGCTAAAATGTTCTACCAATCAAAAAGACCAACTTTTGCATTGAGCACTCTGTTCTCTGCTGTTCAACACAACTCAAAAAAATACCCCAGGCTTCATTTTTTTCAAAACAAAAACCAAAGCTGAGGCTTTAGTGCATAGATTTTGAGTATCAGCAATACCAACTTGAAAAAACATTCAGAAGAAGAAGAAGAGATTGTGCTTCAACTTTGACTGTGGATATGCAGAAGCAGAGGACCAACATGGCTACCAAAATGACAAGGTCCATGGTGGCTTTTGAAACATCAAAATGAAATCTTGCCATATCAATCCCTGATATCTGTATTATCCTTATTCTTTCTTGGCTCAATCTCTGTTGTTAATGAAGGGTCCCTCTTAGCCTTATGAGCCAATGAATTTTGACGGGTGTGTGTTTGTTGTTATGTCTGACTTCGAACCTAGTTGGCCGATTCGATTACATTATTGATGTCGAGGGAGGTGTTTTTGCTTTCTTTGACTACGACAAGTTTTTTTTTTTTTTTTTGGTAAGGAGGGGGCCAAAGCCCTAGCAGCAGAAAAAAAATTACAAAGAAAGAATCCTGGGTCTAGCCACACATCTGGCATTAAGCATCAATTAAGTCAGCTAAACCATGAGGCATCGGGTCAAAAAAATGTCTCCCCAAAGCCAAATCGTAGCTCATATTAGCTAAGGCATCTACAACAATATTTTGCTCCCGGTAGACATGCTTGAGCGTGCACACCCAATCCTGCTGCATCAACAAGTTGCAACAATTAATGAGGCTAAACAGAGGGTGAGTATGGGCAGGTGGGACTGGCTAATAAGGCCACAGCAGAGCTAGCATCACATTCAGCTTCAATACTTCTAAAACCAGCATCCCAGGCTAAATTTAGACCCCAGAAGAGGGCCCATAATTCAGCCTCGAGGACTGAGCCAATCCCCAAATTGATAGAGAAGCCCTTAATCCATTTTCCAGTAGAATCTCTCAAAAGGCCACCCGCACCAATGCGACCAGTATCCGTTTTCCTAGTTCCATCAGTGTTAAGTTTCCAGGAGCCAGGCAGAGGGGCATGCCAATATAAATGCACCACATCACTGAAGTTGCCCGGGTATTTGTTTACAGGCAGTAAACCACTCCAAAGCATAACGAGTGATAGATTCCTGGGGCTCACAAGGAAAGGTAAACCCCTGCTCAAAGATGGACAAACACCTCCATTTCCAGATAAACCATAAACCAACAGCAAAAACCAGATTCCAAGAAAGGTGTTGGTGGGTGGATCTCATGGTGACTAAATTAAAGTGTAACCACTCATCAAAATCAGAAGAGTTGTGGTTTGGTTCTTGTTCCCAAAAGCCGAGGTGGCTCCAAATAAAAGCAGAAAATGTGCAGCTTTTAAACAGATGGTCAATAGATTCCACAGGAAAAACACATCGAGGACAACTAGAGTCGTGAGCAAAACCTCTTCTTTGTCTATGGGCATTAGTAAGGAGTTTTTTATGACATAGCACCTAGAGGAAGGTCTTGACCTTAGGCGGGATATGCAGTTTCCAAATGAAATCCCATTTCCACTTCGGATTTTCCGCATCAGGAAAAAAGGTAAGATAAGCAAGGTTTTCACAGAGAGGTTGCCATTGGAGGTCAGATTCCAGATGCACTTCTGGTCCACTGTTTTCGAAGCCAGCATGGGTGCAAACAATTAGATGAATAATATCAATAGGCAGGCATTCTTGAAGACAAACAATATTCCAATCACCATCCTCAAGAAAGTCACTCACAGTCAAAAGCAACATATCATCAGATAAATCAATTAGGGCATAATTTTGTAAAGGACCACACTTCAGCCAATTGTCAGTCCAGAACAAGATAGTATCACCAGTTCCCACTCTCCACTTAATGCCAAAAGGAAGGAGTTGAGCACCAAAAAGGAACCCTTTCCAAACATTAGAGGAGCAGTTGAATTTCTGGTTCTTTGCAGTTAAGATGTCACAGTGGCGCATGTATTTGGCCTTCACAACTTGAGCCCATAAACCTGGGTCCTTTTGAGTAAGCCACCAACCCGCTTTAGCCAAGAACGCTTGGTTCATCCAGGAGGCTTTCTTAATCCCAGACCACTAGCAACCTTAGGCTTGCAGAGCACTTCCCAATTAACAAGGTGAATTTTTGCCCTTTCAGGAGTGTGACCCCACAAAAAATCCCTGTTAAGTTTATCAAGTCTGTTACGGGACAGAAGCAGGTAAAAGGGTTGTCTGCATAGTGTAAATAGGAATAGCAGAGGTGACAGATTTCCAGCGGGTAAGTCTCCCAGCCATAGATAGGGTATGACTTTTCCAGGAAGAAAGTCTTTTCTGAACTTTATTAAGAATTTCCTGGTAAGTTGCTTGAGTAACTCTAGAGTGGAGCAGGGGAACTCCAAGATACCTGCCCAACAATCGGTAAGAGGGGATCCTATGACTGCAGCAATATCTCTGCCAAAAAGGACAAGTATTAGGGGAAACACATATCATGGATTTTTCAAAGCTGACCATCTGACCAGAGTGGGAACAAAAGTTATCTAAGCACTGCTTCATTAAAATAGCTTGATCAATAGAAGCATTCCCAAAGAGAAATAGGTCATCAGCAAAGAATAAGTGGGAAACAAAGGGGCCCCCTTGGCAGATCTAACAGGCTTCCAACTTTGGTCATGAACTTTTTGTTGAATAATGTAGGAGAGCTTTTCCATGCATAACACAAAAAGATAAGGGGATAAAGGGTCACCTTGTCTAATCCCACAATTAGGAGAGAAAGAATCAGTTAATTCACCATTAACAATAGCTCTGAACCTCACAGACTTGATACAATGCATCATAATGTCAAGCAGGTTTATCTCTGATTCCAACCTCCCAGAGGACATCTCTAATAAAATGCCAGCTCAAGCGATCATAGGCTTTGGAAAGATCAATCTTCCAGGCAATAAAACCCTTCCGACCTTTTGAGATTTTGAATTTGTGTAACATCTCTTGGGCAACCACAATATTGTCAGCGATGTGCCTTCCTGGGATAAAGCTGACCTGAGTAGGGCTAACAATTTTGGCCATCAAGGGTCGCAGTCTGGCAACAAGGATTTTAGACAGCACTTTGTAAAGGGTATTGCATAAGCTGATAGGCCGCAACTGAGTCATATTAACAGGCCTTTCAACCTTTGGAATTAAGGCAATCAAAGTGTCATTAAACTGATTCAGGAAGAACAGCGGTAGCAAAGCAGTCCTTAATGAGAGAGATGATATCACTTGAGAGGAGATCCCAATGTTTTTGATAGAAAATAGCAGGAAAACCATCAGGGCCTGGAGTTTTTAGGGCCCCAATAGCAAACATACTATTCTTAATTTCCAAGTCAGAGACCTCATAGTTTAATCTGTCAAAGTCATTAATATCAAGCTGAGGGAAAAGCTGGGGAAGCAAGGAGTACTCACCATTCCCACCATTCTCATTAAATAAGTCTTGAAAATAATTGGTGACAATAAGCTTCATACCACTTTTCTCATAAACCCAATCACCAGCATCATTGTGCAGTCCTTCAAGTTTGTTTCTCCTCCTTCTAATGATGGTAGAAAGATGAAAAAACTTTGTATTTCTGTCACCCTCCTTGAGCCAGGTATTTCTAGATTTCTGGAGCCAAAACGTTTCCTCTTGGTCAAGAATGAGGTTATGCTCTTGAGTCAAAACATTCTCAAGATTAAACAGGTAGGGGTTAAAATTCAAACATAAATGTTTTTGTATGCCAGCAAGTCTAGCCATTAATCTTTTTTTCTTTTGGAAGAGGCATCCAAAAATCTTCTTATTCCAAGATTGAAGAGGTAGGATAAGACTTTTGGATTTTTGAAAGGCATTCCCATCACTACAGCTCCAGCAATCAGAGAGAAACTCAGTAAAGGTAGGGTGGCTTAGCCACATAGCTTGAAACCAGAAGGGCATAGAGTTTCTAACATGATTATGATTTGAGGAGAGCTTCACCGTAATTGGACAGTGATCCGAGTTAACTCTAGGAAGGTGAGAAAGATAAGCTTCGGGGAACAGGAGCCTCCAATCAATATTACTGAGACCTCTGTCAAGCCTTTTCCAAGTAGAACGATCATCTGCTCTTTTGTTGCACCAAGTAAATTTAGTACCAGAGTACCCCAAGTCAAGAAGATAATTGCGATCAATCCAGTTGCTGAAATTCTTACCACCATGGTCAAAAATACCACCAGACTTCTCATCAGCATTAACTATGTCATTGAAGTCCCCAAGCAATAACCAAGGTAGATTGGTGGCAGCAGCAAGACCATCAAGATAACTCCAAAGGCTAGTACGAATTGCCGGACTAGGATTGGCATACACAACAGGTAAGAAGCCAATTCCTACCAATCATGTGAACAAGAGCTGTAATAGTTTGGCTGGAATGTGCAATAACTTGTAAAGAGACAGAATTTTCATTCCAGAGGAGCCACACACCCCAGAAAAACCAGTGGCGTCAACCATATGATAGTTGGAAAAACCCAAGCTCATAGCAATAGTAAGGGCCCTGGGGCCACTAATTCTAGGCTCGAGGACAGCAAGGATATCAATATTATAAGTCTTTTTTAAATCCTTAATAGTCATAGCACACTTCTCCTTTCCAGCACCCCTAACATTCCAAGAGACAATGGACATTAAAAAATAATGTGGAGGGAAACAAGCAAACTTGAGGGAAATCCCCATCAGCAAGTGACATTTTCAGCCTCAATAGAGGCAAGTAGCGTCATGGAACAAATCAGTCGCCAGACCTTGCTCAGGGACATTATGATTATTGTGAATAAAATCAACTACCTTAGCGGCAACAGATAATTCACCCTCATTCACATCCATGTTAACAATATCAGGAGGTTCAGGATTATGAGGAGCCTTCATTTTCCCCATAGAGCCCCTTGAGGAACAAGGGGGGTCTACATTGAAAGAGAAAATGCCATGGACATCATCTTGGACATCAGCACCTTTGACTTGCAATCCCACAGGTTCGACTCCTTTCAATTTATTATTTGTGCTGCCAAGTTTGGGGTGGACCGGTTTCCTAGCCCCAATGCCAGGATTTAGAGTAGCACTACAAAAAACCTTGTTGGTGACGTCTTTCAAAGGCTTTTTAAAGACCCAGATTTTCGGGTCACGAGCAGAAGAAGATAGTTTGCTAGAGGTATTGTTCCTACTATTCACATTACTCTTCTTAGTTCCGCCAGCAGCTTTAGTAGGAACCTGGGAACCGGGTTCCCTATCTCTATTAATGGGTTGCTCATCTTCCACATCTCTGCCTGTGCTATTTTCCACATCCAATACAGCAAATCTTGAACTTGTTGTAACACTATCAGCCTCTCCTCCATGTAACTTGGAGTTCCTTTGAATATCATCAGGTGGTTGCGGTGTCATTTGAGCCTTCTTTTTATGGCCCCTTGGTTTCATGAGCATCCATTGCCCATGGAGTTGAGTTGGTTTATCAACAGTAGTAGTCACCCGATTCACGGCATCCAAACCATTCATCTCCCCTTGGGTATGAACCTCCACATTCTTAGGAATTTCAGGATCCACATCCTGAGTTTTTGCTTTCGTAATAGTGGGACAGGTATCCTTACCATGGCCATAACAACCACATTCAAAAGAGACTAATTGGATCCCCTCATAAACAACTCCATATGTACGCCCTTCGACCTCAACGAAAGGGGTTAAGGGTTTAGACAGGTCAATCTCAACACAGAGAGTCTGGCAAATTTACCTCTAGCTTGTCCCATGGTAAGAGCATCAACTTTCACAGTGTGGCCAAGCAGCTTTCCAATTTTTTCCATAACATCGGTCCTGAAGTATTCCACATTAAGGCCGTTGATGCGCACCCAAGCCATCATATGAGTAATTCGCTCCTCCTTTGGGTCGAAGCCAGGCTTCCAGTTCTGGGTTACAAGATTTTGGCCAGCAATTTGCCAAGGTCCACCCGTCAGGTACATACCTCTTGTCTTCTTCAAGTACGAATTTGACAATAAAGTAGTTGTTCTCCAGGTCAATCAGACTCATCGGTCCTTTGAGCTCCAGCGTTGAAGCGGGCGGTGCGGAGGAAGTTGTACGTCAAAGGTGTCGGTACAAACATTCCTTAATTTTGTTAGAGAAATGAATGGAAGGTATAGTACCCTTCTTGATAACAAAATCATCCTCTCCAATCTCAAGGTTACCTTCAGCCATACCAGGGAAACCCGCAACTTTATCTTTAAAGCTTATTGGTAAAGGAGGCAGAGGCGGAGCCGATTCCTCCATATCAAGCCCTCCAACATTGCACATCTCCTCTGTGCGGGCTCGTTTCTCCCCAGCATACAAACCATCTTTGTTCGCACTAATAGATCCAGAAGAAAAAATGAAATTTGGCATCGGAGCCGCCACCGTTAGCGGTGGAGACGGCCACCAAATCCGCAAGGAGAAAAAGGTCCCTTGGCAGGCGCAGAGACTACTCAACCCTAGCAGCGCAGAGACTACTCAACCCTGCTCTTTCATTTAGGAAGAAACGGGCAAAGCATAACGAATGACTACGACAAGTTTTTCATTTCCCTTTTTAGGATTCTTTTTGTCGGCGCAATGAAAAGTTTTTCGAATCTTTTTTTGGTACGTGAAATTTGACAACGTCGATCCCTTCAAGGCTTTATATCGCAAAGCGTCCTTAAGGTTCACAAAACTACCAGATTGAGTCCTTCTTGTTTGATTTTTTTTTTTTGTCATTCATAGTCCTTAAAGTTAATATGCGTGCTCACAAATAGTCCAAACCTTCAGATTCTATAAAAAAAACTCCGTTAGTTAGTTAATGTGGCATATATGTGGAGTCCACATATCTAATAATATAGTGCTACGTGTATTTAAAATACAATATATATTTTAAATAATTTAAATTTTAAAAATCATAAAAATAAAAAATGAAAAAACCTTAAAGAAAAGTTGTATTTTAAAATTTAAATTATTTTTAACATATATATATTGTATTTTAAATACATATGGCACTATATTATTGGATATATGGGCTCCACATATATGCCACATCAACAAACCAACGGAGTTTTTGACAGAATGACTATTTGTGAGCACATATATTAATCTTGAGGACCACAAACGACACAAAAAAAAAACATACAATATGATAGTTTCGTGAACCTTAGAGACATTTTGTGATAAAAAGCATATTCTAAAATCTGACTTTCCTAGTGATTACTATTAACTGATGAGTATTTGAATTATTCCCTAATTCTGTTGCATTTACTAACATATAAGAATAAAACTTGTATGAATTTCACATTAAAAGATACAATCCAATACCAAAAAAAAAACTAGATTGATTGAATGGTAGTAGTTGATCTCATGCATATTTATTCTTTTACTTATTCCTTAGTTCCTTTATTCGAAATAATTGAACACGTTATAAAGAGAGTTTCATGTTGTAAATTGAACAATAGTTGAGAAAACAACCTTTGAATATGAAGAAATTCTTAGTGAGAGAGAGAGAGAGAGAGCATCAAATTCAAATGGGTTATGTATTTTAATTTTTGTAACGGTTGAAATCAATGGATGAGATGAAACGTGTTAGTAAAGGGATGATAACGAATAATACCAAGTGTAAAAAAAATTTAATAATAAAAAAGAGGTTGGTTTGATTTAGTTTAGAGGGTTTCAAAAAGGTCAAAACAAACCACACGAAACTAATTGTGGTTTGGTTTGATTCCTTCAGTCCAAAATTACAAATTTTTAGTGAAAAAAATCAAAACAGTGGCATACTGCCTCTAAAACTTGATTGAAGTGAGGCTTGAGTGAATGCATGGATATTAGTATTACCAATATATACAAACTTAAACAAGAAGAAGAGTAAGTTACCTTCTGCAGAAGGCAGACGCGAAGCTTGTGCTTCAACTTCGACTGATTTGGTGCATAAGCAGAGAACCGAAATGAGCATAATAAGGTTCATGATGGTTTTTGGAGCAATACAATTAACTCCTCTTGCCATTTATCCTTGATGCACTACAATGGTAAGAAAACTCTCTCGGAATTTCTCTTTCTTTCTCTTTATCTCATCCTCACTCTTCTTTCCTACTCAGACTTGTACAATGCACACAAACCATTACCTATTTATAGGCAAGGAGTACCCCACCCTTCAGTGAAATCAAAGAACGTGAGAATCAGGACTAGAAGGGTGAGATTTTTTTAGAGTGCTGCTATTTCCACCCACCTGTCATATTTTCCTACCCACCTTATTTTCAAAATTTTAAAGATTAATTTACCCATTTATAAAATGACATTTAAGGACTCTCTAATTTTTTGACAATTTTCACTTTTAATAACTAAAAAAAACAAAAATTAATTCTTAAAAACAAAACCAAAAACCCAAGAGCCACCAAAGCTCGTCCACCCCCACCGACAATGTTTCAGCAACTAAATAATTCTTCAGTTTGTTTTGTTTCTAGAGATGCCAATACAATGCCACATGGTCTTGCATATTTCGCTATTTCATCAATTAACATGTTCTCATGGGATAGGGACGCCCTCCTGCTTTCATCGAGAACTTGTTGGTTGAGGAGGATATGCTGTAATCAGTTTCAGTTTTATTGAAATAAATACATCGTTTCCACAACAACAACAACAAAAAATCATTTCCACTAAAAAAAGTAGAGAATTTGAATAAATTAATAATTAAATGGTATTTTAGGAATAATGGTGGGTGGAAAGATAGGATTGTATTTTTTTCAAATTTACATGGTGGGTGGGGAAATAAGACCGGGGTGGAAATAGCAACACTTTTCACTAAAATACCCAAAATGGGGGCTGAAATTATAACAATACCCAACACCCAAAACACTTTATAAACATACCAAAAACCTATCATTATACACACTCAAAACCCATTTATAAACACACCCAAAAAATATACAATTGTTGATTGTGGGGTTGATTTTGGGTATGTTTCTATATTTAAATAGTACTTGGGTATTTTTATAAATATCTATTTTTTTTATGGGGTTTGGTATTTGTATCACCCACTCAAAAGTCTCATACAATACAACATTTAATGAAATACCTCAAAATTGGTAAGTAATTGAATACCACTAGATTTTAATTCATTACTTAACATTCCTAATTGAATACTACTGGACTTTAATTCATTACTTAAATAACGTGATTGAATATCACTGGACTTTTAAGCTTTAAAACAATCTATTAAAATCCTAATTGAATACACCCCTTTAATTTCTTTTAATTAAAATTTATTCTTAATCATTTAGCAGTCGCCAAAAAAAGAAACTATTCCTAATCATTAAGCTTGAGTAACCTCATGGAAGAGATTGCCAACATAGATGGTAGTGTATGCTTGATTATTTTCAGGGGCCTCTTAATTGGAGTTCTCCTGACCTCCATATGAAGATCCATTTGTAAGTAACCATTTTGAGTGTCGTCACTTTGCTTCTCTTCAATGGAGCGAATTTGTCTACTTCCAAGCCATTGAGGATCCTCTTGATTGCGGATAAAAAAGCAACAACAAAAATACACAAAGTCATAGCAACTATGAAAGACCAAGAACCAAGCAAATAAAGTTGCATATGTGTAACCTCTGGACTAAGATCGCCAACAAAAAATAACCGTTTGAGACTGAAAATAGTAGGTTAAAAAGAAAAGAAATACAAAAAGTTTTTCTAAAGGTCAAAAAAGTGGGTATTAGAGAATTATAACAGGTAAGTTAGTCCTAAAATGTTGCATCACATGCTTTCTCATGTGGGGAAAAATTCTCAAATAAAGCCAAGGGTGTGAAATTTTCCCTATATGGGAGTCCACATCCGTAAATGCAGAATTGCATTCCCACAAGTGCACTTAAGATAGACCAAACATAAAAATGCAAATTTTCTCAAGCTCTTATCTTTAACCAAACAACTAGTTCAAGCCAATTCAATTTAATACTTCAAAACTCATCCTAACCAGTCTGAGCCAACCCACCAAACAGGACCTAAGAGTTTAAAGTCGATATTGGTATTAATGCTTGATGTAAAAGGCTTCAACCTCGCTTGCTGCATCCACATCACCCATGACTAGAATATTCAATGTCTCATCCTCAGGTCAGTTCCTATTAATGAAGAGACCCCCTATAGAATAGACTTATTAATCAATAAGAATTTTGATGGCACCAGTCAACTACCAACTAGGGGTGGGCATCGGGAAAGGAAAAACCGAACACCGAACCGAACCGGTGAAAAAAACCAGAAAAAAAAACCGGTTGACCAAAAAAGTCAACAAACCGAAACCGGTTCCAACCCTTCCTTAGGTTTTACACTACACCGCACCGGACCGGTCATATTTTTTTTTTTATTTTCTTTTACAAATTTTTAAAATATAATCTCATATTTTAAATGTTATAATCACTATTTTTCCAAGTTCAACTTCAAAAAATTTCTAAATGTATGAATTGGATTATTTGTTAATTTTTAAGCCAAAAAAATAAGTTATTTATTATAAATTTTTAATAAAAATAAATAAAAATAAATATTTAAAAAAAAAAAATTAAAATAATAAAAAATTAATAAAGGGTTAAAAAAGGGACCGAAAGGTAGAAGGGAACCGGCCGGTTTTTGAAATTTTTTTTGCTTAAACCAGACCGAAATCGGACCGATTAAATAGTAGGGTTTTGGTTTCGAATTTCAGGTGAAAGGGACAAAGGAACCGGGCCCACCCCTACTACCAACTAGCTGTATAATTGCATTATTAATTAGAGATAATAAAGAAAAATTAAATGCATAATTGCATTATTGGTTGGAGATAGCAATGCTATCCACATTACAAAAAATTTAAATGCACTGGTTCTTTTGAGTGGTCTACATGACAAACCTTATCTTTTGAAAAATCACCAGGAAAATACTGAGTGGTCAATTGTATAAAGACCCGACAATATTACGTATAATTAATTCATGGGAGACTTTGGAAAAGGCCAAAGGAGAGAGAAATTTTTGAAAAGAAGCCAAAATGGACAAAATTACCCTTATTTATTGTTGGATTTCCTAAGGAATCCTTTACATTTGAATGTCTTTATTTGAAAGTTGAGGGTTTTTCTCTTTTTTGAAAAAGCTTTGGCTTTTTCCAAAAGTGAATTTTTTTTTTTGCTAAAACCTAAATTTCCTTTAATTCATTGGGGTTGATGCAGTTAATGCACCGACAGCTCTACATTTCTGTCCACCAAAAAAGCTCTACATTTTCGGACTCAACGTTTTTAATGTTAGTAAAAAATAGAAAGAAGCTTGGTCTATTACTTTATGTAATATATTGTCGGCGGCCGGCGGCTGAAATAGAATTCAAAATATTGCAGTTACAGTTTCAACGTTTCTATTAATTTGTTGAAATTTACAGCAGAAATTATTCAGTCTTTGTGAGGAAAACGAGTGAACTAATTAAATTGAATCTTCAATTGAATAATATTGATATTCAAGGCCGGACGTAGAGGTAGACTCGAATGTGTGGACCGTAGTTGAATGCTGTGTTCCATTAATACTTAAACTATGATCTTGCCTCTGCCGGTGGAGGTCTCTCATGGCCTTAAACCTCAAATCTTCTCTATAAGTACTTGGTTCTGGGATCACGTCAGGAACAGGGATTTGTCCTTCAAGCATGCTCACCACCTCGGACATGCTAGGCCTAAGTGATGCAGAGGCATTTGTACAAATCATAGCCACTTTAACCATGATCTCCGCTTCTTTTTGGTCGACCTCGGACCCTAACTTCTCATCAACTAGCTCCAACAAGTTTCCGGTTTGTTGCAAATGACAAGCCTGCAAATGTTTATTGTAGTTTCTCACTGAATTAGTAACAATGAGAACAACCAGATGTGACAAGATGGATGTAAAAATGGATCAAAGAGCAAGAGGGAATGGTAAGAGTACCCAATCTAAAAGGCAAACCCAGTCATCACTTGGGATATAATTATTGTTGTTCTTCCCACTAATAATTTTCAAGGCCACTACTCCAAAACTGTAAACATCTGCTTTGTACGTCAGGTGACCCCATAATGCATATTCTGGTGCCATGTATCCTCTGCAAATCAAGATCCCAAAATCTTGTTATTCAACCAAAAAAAAAAAAATCACCAATTTAGCCAGACTTTGTTGCTAGTATATCAAGAAGCCAGTGTAAACAAGGACATGGAAGGTGGAAACTGACATGGCCCCAGCAACTCGGGTGCTCATGTGCGTCTTCTCCTCTTCATCAAGCTTTGCTAATCCAAAGTCGGATATTTTAGGGTTCAAGTCCCGATCAAGCAGCACATTAGTAACTTTGATATCTCGGTGAACAATTTTAAGTACAGATTCTTCATGGAGAAAAGCTAGTCCTCTTGCTATCCCAATACAAATATTACGCCTTGTTGGCCAGTCCAGTTTAAGATGATTTTCTCGACCTACAAAAGTTTGTCAATGAAAATACTGCTCGCTCAGACTTTCTTTTCAACTATAAATAAATTGTGTGAAAGAAATTCGAAAACAAAACGGAACGCCAGTAGTACTCAGGGAGTATGAAAGAAGAAACCTAGAAATCAGTATAACCCATCCAAGGATATAAATAAAGAAAAGGATAAAAACCAACTTATACACTTTAGAACATGATCAGTTACATCTTAATTGGTTTCCGCGCTTATACAATTGAGTAATTGACATCATACTCACCAAACAATGCTCGTGCAAGGTTATTGTGTTCCATGTACTCATAGACCAGCAATAGCTGACCTCCATCAATACAACATCCATGAAGCTTCACAAGATTTGGGTGCTGGAAACAAGAAATCATGCCCATCTCATTTAAGAATTCACGATTTCCCTGCCTTGACTTAGATGAAAGCTGCTTAACGGCTATCACCGTACCATCAGGCAATTGACCCTGCATCCCAACCCATGTTCAGAAGTATGTATGTAAACGTAAAACAGGGAAATCTTAAAGAAAAAAATGGAAAAGATTCAACGTACAGATAGCTAAAGTACCTTGTAAACAGGACCAAAACCACCTTCTCCGATTTTGTTAGCAGAATCGAAGTCATTAGTGGCAGCTTTTAATTGTTTTAAGGTAAAAGTCCCTGTCTGCCCATCAAGTCCTTCTCTATCTGTCCAAGGAGGCATCAGAAGAGTATGAGTGTTATTCATCATTGCTTGAGCAATCAAAGAGTGGAATTGTTAAGTTTTTTTCCTTCATTTCATATACATGTGAAAACTATCAGTAGGAACCAATGAATCTGAGAATGACACATTTCGATATGATGAAGCACCTTTCTTTCTCCCCCTTTTGCCTGGCATGTATCCTTTCCACCAAAGGATTCCTAATATAACAAACACTAGGCCAAATGCTCCTACTACAGCTCCAGCAACAATGTGAGCAGTTCCCTTGCTTTCACCAGTTGAGCAATCTTTGGAATCTGCTCAAAAGAACAAATCAATTAACTAACTGGAATAACATAAAAGGAAAAAAGGACAAGAAACTCTTGTCCAGGAACACGTTGTTTTCAAAGGCTGAAGTGAACATAAATTTTCCAAATTGGAAAAACAAAATTGTAAAAGAGGTTGGGAAGTGTGCATTTGAGCCTTTATTAGAAACCCTTCATATCAGGATTAAAAGCAAAGTCATTTTTTACATACATTAAATCCATTCCATTCATAGGAACGCACATAAAATAGCTTTGCTCTTGCCGCAGATAAGTTACAGAATTAAAACTTTAGCACAAACTACCACTAAAATCGGACTCTTATGTCGGTAGAAAAACAAAATATCCTAATTAGCACTAAGGGAAAAGAAAAAGTAGCAGATGCATAATGCATAGGTACCATCATCATACCACCAGTTCCTAAACTAGCCTGCTTCCTGAACTAGGTTCCCATGTTGTGTCTAATGTTAGGTCTCAAAACTCTGTCTGAGCCAAACCAAGTATGGCCCGGGCTGAGAAACAGATGTTGAAAACAGAAAAAAATTGTGATCCAAGCTTTATCCCAAGCATACCTTATTATGAGTGCTTTACAATAAGGTAAAGAAGAAGATCGCATCCAAATAACTCACCAGATTTCACAGAAATAGCAGAGATAAGGGGACCATAGACTCCTCTGTCAGGGATTCTTGTTGTCCCTTTATCAGCAAAATAGAATCGGATCTCTATGATACTATTTGTTACACTGACATAATGTTCTAGTATTACAGGCTTTTCAGCCATCTTTGCCTCATCTTCAATATTGAAATCCTTCGCAATACTTCTTCCTGAGACATAGCGCTTCACAACATACATTTTTAACAAAGTGACTAATTACCTGAACATAGATATCAAATACGCGTCTGCCAAGACTCGTATATGTTTGGTCATTTGTAAACTGTATCTCCGCAAAGTGAAGACTTACAGTATAGTCACCATTTTCTAAGCAATAATGGAAATACGTGATTGAAATTGGGGATATGCGTGCTGTCGTGTATAAATCAGAGAGATTTGAAGATGCCAGAGATACAGAGTAACGTGTATTTTGGAAATCATTGTCATCCATGAAGTCTCCAGTGCTACTAAATCCCCAAAAATAATCACCATTAAAGGAATACTCTGCAGCGCCACCTTCAACTCCTCCGTCTCCTTCATACACAATGTTTCCTTTATTTTCTTTGATGGTGACGTCATTTCCACCACAATTAACATGTGAACAAGTTGAATCTGGAATAATGGATTAAAATAAAGATATAAGTGAGAGAATATGAAAGCAACAATTACTAAATGACAAGAGTATTCAGATATAAAACTTTTGAATATCATTTACAATTTTCTTCTGCAACAAGCTGATATTGCTTCATGATCAAACTAACTGAAACATGCATCTTCTATTATAAATAAAAAAATAAATAAAGGAGATTACACCATTTCAAGTAGAAGTAGAAATTTCAATACATGTACTGAAACTTAAATAAACTGTATAGCATTGCATATTATTTAAGCCAATTAGAATATATCCTTACAGCGTGGGCAGTTGAGATCCTTCAAGCATGGAAGACCTCTCCTTCTGTCATAATTGAGTGAAAAACATATATTAACATGGAATGTATGCCATGTCTATATATGAACATCTTTTCTCACTGTAATGCAACAAAAAGAAAGCAAGACAGAGAAAGACTATCGTACAATTTGTTCTCTGTTGAAGAGCTTCGAAACAAGTTCAGGTTTAGATTGCTATTAAAAAATTGAAAAAGGTGAAACAACCATTAGTTTGTATCCATATAAAACCGGCATAATACATGAATAACTACTAGAACAGTATTCTCACATGTGTCCTGACAAGTACGTTTCTCAGGGCCTTGCCATGTAAAGTTATTGTATGAAAGATCACTGCATGCAGGAAAGGTCACTCTCTTTAGGGAGAAACATGTTGATTATTGGCTCAAACAATAGTAAAAAGTGGAAAACACTTTCGGCTATTTACTTTTGTAGTTGGCTGATGTGCAGACAATGGGAAAGCAAAGATTGGCTGCACATCTTTATTAATGGTGCAGTCCTAGGGAGATTTTTTCCACCAGCCATTTATTGTGGCTTCTTTAGTAAGTTGCTGCATGGGTTTATAAAAGGGAGAAGAGCTGCACCAAAGAGCGAAGACAGAAGTTGGCAGAGAGAGAGAAGTGAGAAAGGAAAACTAAAGAGTTGGGCAACAAAACAATTGTTGTTGTCGTTTGTTATTTTTCCATTTCTCTAAATTGTACTCAATTTGTATTCCGTTTATATTTTTGAGTGTGTGAGCTTGGGTATATTTGGGGCTTGGGTTTCTGAATGTTAAACACTATTATATTCTCTCATTTGATTATAGTGGATTACTCCGTCGTCTCCAAACTGGATGTAAGCATTGCCGAACCAGTATAAATCTTGATGTTCTTGTTGGTTTGTTGTTTTGTTATGTTTTTTATCTCTTGCCTTCTTATTGTTTTTGTTTTTTTATCACTCACAGTTGGTTGACGCTTCCGCACAACAAGTGATATCAGAGCTCCAGTTTCAATCTGGGTTTTCGCAGGAGTGAAAAAAAAATTGCTGATGCTACAGTCCATGAACAGTGACTGCTCCAGTACATGTAAAAGTGCCATATTTGTGAATAGTGCCGAGTAGATGGTTGGAGATAAAGATGAATCTGTGAACGAGAAGGAGTCGACATCGTCTTTGTCGGCACCTACATCCAATTGCTAATACGTAGGTTAGAGGTTGATAAATTAAATGGCTCTAATAATTTTGGTATGTGGCAATGTGAAGTTATGGATGTGTTGTATCAACAAGAGCTGGATATGGTTCTGGAGGATAAACCCGAAGATATTGATGACAAGTAGTGGACAAGAATTAATCTTCATGCTTGTGCCTCAATTCGATCGCTCCTTGATAAGGAGTTGAAATACCCGTATATGAAGGAAACTTCTGCTAAGAAGTTATGGACGAATTTGGAGGAGAAGTATATGACCAAGAACGCAGAAAATCAGCTCTTCTTGAAGAAGCGACTCTTCCAATTTCAATATTGTCAAGGTATTTCTATGCACGAACACCTCAATGATTATAATAAAATACTTGCTGATTTAGCAAACCTTGATGTGACAATTTCTGACGAGGATAAGGCACTATGTTTGTTAAATTCATTGCCTGATGATTATGATCATTTGACAACTACTTTGTTGTATGGAAAATCCAAGGTGAAACTTGATGAAGTGTCTGCGGCATTGGTGAATCATGAGTGTCGCAAGAAGGAATAGAAGACTCAAAATTCACAAACTGAGGCACTTGTTGCAAGGGGTCGAACAGAGGAAAGAAAATCTGGGAAGCGGGGAAAATCTCGTTCAAAGTCGCGACGGAAGTTTCCTGCTAAAGACGAATGTGCCTTTTGTCGCCAAAAAGGTCATTGGAAGAAAGACTGCCCCAAATTAAAGAACAAAGAAAAGGAGAAAGCGGGTTCTGAAGCAAATGTTGCAAAATCTGGAGATGATGATTTTGAGTTCGTTTTGGCTAGTTCATCTCCTGATGGTCACTCCAAGGAGTGGATTTTGGATTCAGGTTGCACCTATCATATGTGTTCCATTCGGGAATGGTTCTTTAGCTTCGAGAAGCTGGATGGTGGAGTTGTTTTGATGGGCAAAAATAATGCTTGCAAAACACAAGGGATAGGCAAAATCTGTTTGAAGATGCATGATGGAACAGTCAGAGAGAATTGAGTGATGTTCAGTATGTACCGGATATGAAGAAGAATCTTATCTCATTGGGCGCTTTGGAATCCAAAGGTCTTAAGATCACCATGGAGGGTGGAGTTCTTAAAGCTGTGACGGGCACTGGTGGTGATGAAAGGTACAAGACGAAATAACTTGTATTTCTTGCATGGGAGTACAATTATTGGTGGAGCAACTGTCACCGAAGCTGCTAACACAAATAGCACAGACACCACGAGGTTATGGCATATGCGTCTTGGGCATGCTGGGAAAAACATTGCAAGGATTGGTGAAGCAAGGCTTATTGAAAGGTGCGAAGGCATGCAAATTGGAATTCTGTGAACACTGTGTGCTGGGTAAGCAAACTAGAGTGAAATTTGGCATTGCTATTCACCACACTAAAGGCATTCTAAATTATGTTCACATTGATGTTTGGGGTCCTTCCAAGAATGCATCTTGGGGAGGTAGCCATTATTTTGTCTCCTTTGTTGATGACTTCTCTAGAAGAATATGAGTGTACACCATGAAGCGTAAAAGATGATTGAAACGCAAAGTGGTCAAAAGATCAAGACTCTCATATCAGACAATGGGGGTGAATATAAGTCTAATCCTTTCTTGAGAGTTTGTCAAGATGAGGGTATTGTGAGGCACTTCACGGTTAGGGAGACACCGCAACGGAATGGGTGGCAGAGCGCATGAACCATACTTTGCTTGAGAAAGTCCGGTGTATGTTGTCTAATGTTGGTTTAGGTAAGGCGTTTTGGGCTGAGGCGATTACTTATGCAAGCCATCTCATTAATCGGTTGCCGGCTGTTGCGAACGAGGGCAAAACGCCCATGAAGGTATGGTCTAGTAAACCTTCTACTGATTACAAGTATTTATACATATTTGGTTGTCCTGCTTACTATCATGTCAGGGAAAGCAAGTTGGATCCAAGAGCAAATACAGCTCTATTTATGGGCTTTAGCACTTGCGTGAAGGGATACCGACTCTAGTGTCCAGAATGAAAATAAATTTGTTGTAAGCAGAGATGTGACTTTTGATGAGGCTGCTATGGTTTATCAGAACAAGCATGAAGGTGAAACTGAAGCAACCAAGACCATGAGTAGTTCAAAGCAGGTGGAGTTATTGAAGACTCTAGTTGTTCTAGTAAGGTCTGATGTTCCAGACACTAGTTCTACAATTGATTCTGATGATGAGGACGAGAATGATGAAGAGGAGGCATCTACCCAAGTGCCTTCACAGCAACAAGATTATATTGCAACTAGAAGATAGAGAAGGGAAATTCGAAAGCCTGCTGGATTTCCTGATATTGTGGCATATGCACTTCCCGTTATTGAAGATGATATTCCATCTGCCTACAAAGAAGCTGTCATGAGTTCAAGAACGTGGAGTGGAAGAAATCTATGGATGAGGAGATGAAATCTCTTCATAAAAATGAGACTTGGAAGCTGGTTCAGTTACCAAAGGGGAAGAAAGAAATTGGTTGCAAATGGGTTTATGCCAAGAAGATGAAATCTTTGGGAAAATACAATGTAAGATTTAAAGCCAGATTGGTAGCTAAATGCTATGCTCAGAAGGAAGGCATTGACTACAATGAGGTATTTTCTCCTGTAGTAAAACATTCTTCTATTCGTATTCTGTTGGCTTTGGTTGTACAATTTGACCTTGAGTTGGCTCAACTTGATGTCAAAACTGCGTTCTTACATGGTGATTTGGAAGAAGAGATTTATATGTCTCAGCCAGAAGATTTTTGGCAAGGAAAATTGGGTTTGCAAATTGCAGAAATCATTGTATGGCTTGATGCAGTCTCCAAGACAATGGTACAAGCGATTTGATGGATTTATGATCGGGCAAAAGTACACAAGAAGTCACTATGACCATTGTGTATACTTTCGCAAGCTACAAGATGGAACCTTCATTTATCTGCTGCTTTAATATGTTGATGATATGCTGATAGCATGTAAGAGCAAAGTGGAGATTGAAAGGTTGAAGACTCAATTGAGTAATGAATTTGAGATGAAGGACTTGGGAGAAGCTCGGAAGATACTAGGTATGGAAATTGAAAGAGATAGAACGAAGGGCAAGATTAGTCTGTTGTCAGAAGCAGTATTTGAAGAAGGTACTACAACGTTTCAGGATAAATGAAAATTCAAAACCGGTTAGTACACCTCTTGCCCCTCATTTCAAACTTAGTGCTTCTATGTCTCCTGAAAATGGTGAAGAGAGTCATTACATGGCTCAAATTCCATATGCAAGTGTTGTTGGTAGTTTGATGTATGTTATGGTGTGTACTAGGCCTGATATTTCATAAGTTGTTAGTATTGTCAGGTAGATATATGCATAATCCAGGAAAAGGGCATTAGCAAGCTATGAAATGGATTCTACGGTATATTCTAGGTACTATAGATGTTGGTTTATTGTTTCAGCAGGATAAAGTTACTGGTCAATGTGTTGTTGGATATGTGGATTCTGATTACGCAGGTGATTTGGACAAGCGTAGGTCCACTCCAGGTTTTGTATTCACTATTGCTGAAGGTTCAGTAAGTTGGAGGTCGATTATGCAATCTACAATTGCTTTGTCGACAACTGAGGCAGAATACATGGCTGTAACAGAAGCTATAAAGGAAGCCATCTGGCTTCAAGGGTTGCTTGATGACTTAAGGGTTCAACAGGACCATGTGGTTGTTTATTGTGACAGCCAGAGTGCTATTTATTTAGCAAAGAATCAAGTTCATCATGCACGTATGAAACACATTGACGTAAGGTTCCATTTTGTTCGTGAATTTAAGAAATTCAAGAAATGTGAATTTACAATTTGCCCGCGGGGTAGGGGCAAAATGGTCACTTTTTAACCCGGAGAGATTTTGGGACAACGAATGGTATTTTTACGTAGGTCGTACTGAGACGAGTTCGTAGACATGCGATAGACTTGAATCGGAGTTGTAACGAGAAAGTTACAAGCAAAACATCACCAGTGGCATAATCGTAAATAAGTTGAAATTGGTTTTTAATTAAAAAACCATAAAACCCCTCATTTCTCTCTCTCTCTCTCTCTCTCTCTCTCTCTCTCTCTTCTGTTTTGGCAGCGACGGTTTCACCGTCATCATTGCAGCCACAGCTCACCGGCGAAGCTGGACCGGTCCCAAAATGACCAGCCAACCTCCCCGTTTCGTTCCACCCCATCGCCGCCACTGGGCCTGCCGATTTTGGCCGAAAAATCAAGAAAACCAGCCGGTTTTCGTTCTAAGTTTTCGTCGTTTGATCTCCCTCCTCTGGCTGCTGTTTCCGACAATCAATGTATGGAATCTCATCTATTTTCCGTGCTCTAGCTAATGGTTGGGTAGGAGTGGATTGATTTCGAGCTTAGGTAACTTGATTTTGGACCCAGACGGTGGCGGATGCAGGAATTGCCACTCATGGGGTCATAGTGTAAACTACCAAATAATTTTTTAAGATGAAAAAAATATTGAGATGGTGGTGAAGGTCTTGGGGAGATTGGGGTTAGGGTGGTTGTTGAGGAGAAATAGGATTTTGGAGGTCTATTTTAGGGTCTATGATGTTAAGAAGCTGCAGCCCCTTTTATTTTATTTTTTATCTTAAGTCCTAGCCCAAAACGACGTAGTTTTGGCTAAGTCATTTAAAAAAAATTCCCTTGGCCAAAACGACGTCGTTTTGCCAAGCAGTTTTTACAAAAAAAATCAAAAGAACCCAAGCTGCCCACCGAAGCTTCTTCTTCTCCATGGGGTTATTTCCATGGCTGCCAAGGGCAAAAACTAGTCCATACCACTAAAATCCAGATCTGCCATGAGGGTCGTCTGACCCCATTGACCCCATGGTGGATCCGCCACTGGACCCAAAGTTTGGCCAGTTTTTGGATTGAGATTCCGGCCACTTCCAGCTACTTTTTGGGGCAGGTCCAAGAACAAAAGTGGTTCTAAATTAGGTGTTTTACCTAGGGTAGGAATCTTGGCCCTGAATTTTGTGATTTTCCGTCGAGTGGTATCGCTTTGGACACCCATGCACTGCTGATGCGTGTGGCGATGCGTGAGCACTGTAGCAAAGGGGCGTTGTGTCCAGATGTGACATTCTAGTTGTCACGAGCGCGTAGGTGTGTTCGGATTCCATTTTGGATGTCGTTTGAACCCGAACGGATTTCCCCTAATTTGTGTTATCCGGGTTCAATACGTTAGAACCATTGAATCGTTTCCAATTTAATATATGTTGATCTAGACATTCCTAGGATCGTGTAGGAATTCGCGGATAGTGAATCGAAGCCCGGATGTTCCGATTCAATAAGTTAAAGTTTGCGTTTTACGATAATAGACCGATCGTGAGCGATCCGACCGTCAAATCCGGACCAAACTTGCAGGACGTGTATCCTAGGCGTTGTGGAATCCATAGGAACTTTCGGATCGTAAAACGGAGGTCGTGGGCCCCGCGGGCCCAGTTGACCAAATTTGGAATGTTTGACTCTCGATTGATCGTAAGTCTTCCGAGGTAGTTTCACCCTTTGAAAAGTATTAGGATTACCTTGTAAACAAGTCTTAATTGTTATTTGAGTTTTGTTGACTGTGTCGGGTTTTTGAGATGGTTCTATAATATCATTTAAATTGTTATATTATTAGTTTGATAATTGCAGTTGTGGAATTGTTGAGTATGAGATACTTGATCGATGGGTTTTGAAAGCGAGTCTAGAGTCTCGACTTTGAGTATTAGTATTTAAGTGGACGTTTGTCTTTAAGAGTGTTTAGTTCTTTTAATATGGAATTTATGTGAAAACAAGTGTTGTTTTTAAAATAAATAAATAAAAATTGTTTTAGGATCTTTATGAAACTTATGCTCATGTGAATGATCGTTGGTTTAAAATAATATTATTCTCATTGATTAAATTACCATGAAATCTACCATGGATTTATATGATCATGGAATGAATATATATATATATATATATATATATAAGTAGATTGCTAAATTGTGAGTAATTCTATTATTTTTTATATTTGAGATATAATTATTCGGAATACTGATTGTCTATGTTTAGAAGTTGGTACTCATTCTTTGAGGAAATAATTGGGCAAAATATTTATATGAGTTAAGATGCATGGTGATGGTGTGGTGAATATGTGGGTTTTGACATATTCGAGTATCTTGAGTTATATATATATATATAATATTTGAGAAAGTGCTATCTTTGTTGATTATGTGTGGGGTACTTGGGATGTTGATGTGAGATTAGAATGTTAGTTTGAGTGCTATTAGCACTACCTTAGGTACTGTTTGTACCTAATAAATCAAGGTCGTACACTGAAGGAAGGGGCTTCCTTTCTCGGCCCCAGCACTTGCTCGTGAACTAAAACGTGGCGTTCGTCAGAGGCCTTCCTAAAAACAAAGGAAAGCTATGAAGGCATAATTATCTCGGCCTCAACCGCAGCATTATTGGCCGAGGCCGAAGGACGAAAGAGCCACGACCGAAGATGTTTAAAGTCACATCGCCAAGTGGCAAACGGGTCCCGCACTTCATTTAATGAAGTATTGCCTCTGTTTATTGCAGCAAACCCACTGGCTGCGAAGAAGCATTTAATGCACGAGGGAAGATGGGAAGTGACTGAAGTCAGGGTTTGGTGATATGAATCAGAGTGATTAGACGCAAACATTCTCACAAGAATTTTTGCAGCTTGAGAGATTAGGTTACCAACTATCAGAGTAATAAATGCGTCCCACGGCCAGAAGCGCAGAACCCACGACCAGGGGCAGCGGCCGAGATTTACCAAGATTATGGGGTCACACCACCATGCTTCACGATTCCAAATGTCGATTGGACCACCCACTTGTTCTAATCAGGCTCCACCATGCAGATTTTCAGCCTCGATTACTCTTCCAAGAGTTCTTCCTATAAATACAAGGCTCAAGCTACATTCAAAGGGTTCAAACACCAAACCAAAGCCTCTCACGGAGCAAATTATATTTTCCTGTAATGCACTTTCAATATCTTTACTTGCTTTCCTAGGAGTAGTGTTAGATTATAAGGAAAATCCGTTCATCAATATATCATACGACCCTTGATTTTCAAGGCGCCGGAGCACCATCTCTGTTACTCTCTCATTCACCCCATATATCATACGACCGTCGCTAACTGAGCATCGCGCCCGGAGCACCGCCCAAAACCCACCACCAACAGCACCACTAAACGGTCTTGTAGCTCAGGCCGTGAACCTGACGGTCGAGATCAGTTCCTCTCTCGGCCACAATCGTTTGATTAGAAGTTGAATTCAAACAGGCGCACCACTTAACCATTTTTATCCAAACCACATCTCGACGCACGGGAGACCGTGCTGGCACGCCCCGCACAACCGCACCGCACTCAAAAGGAGGAAGTCACGTGTTAATGCACATCCCCTCGGCCCGGACCACCAGGCCGTGAGATTTGCGCAGCCAACAGGTACCTCCCGGTTATGGAGTATATGCTTGAGAGTTATTATCTATACTATGAATAGGTATTTTGGGAAAATTGAATTAAGGAAGGGAATATTAATTTTTATAATATTTATATAAGGGTTACGAACTCCACCATCATATGTACCTTCCCTTGGATAATGATACTTGGAAACAGTGGAAATGGATATTGGGATACATGGAAGTGGTGGATATGGTTTGGATATGTCGGAACGTGGGGCATCCTTAATGGGGTGTCGCTGTAGACCCTTGATTGGGTAGTCTTGCGCGTAGGACTGATTACAGGCGTACGAGTCTTAAGGATTCGGCTGTGTGTGCTAGCTGAGAGTTAGTCTCCCGGTTGGACGGCTCGTTCCCGGGCCACATGGGTGTTGAGAATTCCTCCATGTGGTCTAGTTAAACGATCCCAGATTGGATTGTTGTCCCATGGTACATGATGATGGTGAGAGATGGGTGTATTTATATATATATATATATATATATATATATATTCATATGTATATGTGGATTCGTTTCTGGTTTGAGATTCGAGAGGTTTTTCTTCTTGAGTACCCTGTATGGGTATGAATGTTTAAGTCATGGATTGGGAAGTGTTGTTCGGCAACATACGCCTTGGATAGGGTATGATTGCGCTGAAAGAATTGATAAAAGGAAAGAAACTCATAAAGTGTTCAGGGGTTGCTTTGTCGAATTTGATGTAGTAAGGAATCTAATGTTATTCGTTGGTTTTACTTTAAATAATCGTATATTATCGGAGTTGTAACCGTTGATGAAAGAACTACGTGTGGCTTGATCCCTCACCTAAGGGAATGTAGATAGCCTGGGGTCTCACCTAGGTACAGCCGCGAGATAAACTATATTTAAAAGGGTTTGATCGATTCTGAGTTTGAGATTGAATTCTAAGATGGTTATTAGATTTGAATCCTATTTATTTTTATCGTTGGGTTCGGTTTTTGAATATGTTGGTATGCCTGAAGCTTGATTTAAACTTGAGTGAGATTAAATGCTTGTTTATTCCTCAAATATCACTTGAATGAATGTTGTTAAATAGTGTATGTGGTTCTCGCAGGTTTGAGGACCTTTTCGAAGTAAACGATTGATTTTAGGTTTGGGCCTGAGGCCCTTATAACTGCTAGTGGTTCTGCCTTGTTTTATTTGGAGGTTGGAAGCCTATTATGTAAACTGTGTGTATTGCATTGTGTGTGTTGCCAGTTGGGTTATAACTGTGATTTTTAACAGGTTGAGAATTTAGGGAAAAGTCAAATTTACAGAGGAGACTGCCAAATTTTCAGCAGAAAGTCTCGTGCCCCTTTTCCCTTAGTTTGGTAAAGAGTCTTGGTTTTTAGTAAATGGGTCTGGCATCAGTGCGATGTCGAAATTTCCACAGAATTCGTCTCGAGTTCTGAGGAATTCCGGGACGGGTCCTGTCGGCTGTATACAAAGTCGGTGACTCTCCTATATATATAGGCTTGTAACCTTGAACAAAGATGTAAGTAGTAAGCTGAAAACTATAGCTGTCCAGTCTCAAGCAATAAGCCAAGAGTGAAAAGGCCAATAAGCCTAGTCCTCTATAAAGCCTTGTACTCATCTATTGTTGAATAAATAAAATCACTTTTTTGTTCTTCCCATAAACCAACAATAATAACTTGAAATGTAGGTCGAAATTTAAAATAATTTAAAATATTGTTAATCTAAAATAATTAATTTATTGTTATTTAAGTATTAAAAAAAAGTCAAAATCATTGGTCAGGTCAAACAATTCAATCGGAACCATTGCAATTTCCAAAAGTCAGAATTGACCCAAAAATTATAAATAAATAAGAATGAAATTGCAAAAGTCCGAATTGACCCAAAAGCTCTCACTTCGAGTTTGAGGTGTTCAGACTTTCCTCTCCCAGCTCTAATTTCTTAGAACTGAAACCGATGCATGCCATGCCAAGTGGAATCGACAGATTGATCTTGACAATTGTATCGTACGTAAAAGTTGAGGGGCTTTGAATCACTTAAAAATTCATGCCTTTTTTCCCCACTTTTCTCAGCTTTGTCACATAGAGATAGAGCTTGATCTTTATGTATTTGCAAACCCATTATTTTCATTTGAAAAGATATGTACTACTACTAGTTAGCTTATCATTACACGAGCATTTGCGTAGTTAAGCGTGAAGAAATGTTTATTGTGGAGAGTTCATGGGTAGAACTTGCCTCTAAAAACTGACTTGTAAGAAAATAATGTTTAAGAGCTCATAAACCACTCTAGGATATACTATTTTTCCAACATAAAATCTTGAGTCTTAGCATGTACATTAGCAAGAACTAGTACTGGGATTGATTTTATAGAGATCAGAAGATGTAGTAGTAGCAGAAGAACCAATCCATGGTGCATCTGATGATGAAGGAATAAGGCTCTGAGTTTGACTT
Organism: Prunus fruticosa; assembly: GCA_018703695.1. Classification (NCBI taxonomy): domain Eukaryota; kingdom Viridiplantae; phylum Streptophyta; class Magnoliopsida; order Rosales; family Rosaceae; genus Prunus; species Prunus fruticosa. The sequence goes on along the minus strand of CM031920.1, from coordinate 4,301,637 downwards.
TGATTCTGTGATGAATTGTGATCAAACTGGTTTGTCAAGGCTGTTAGCCTCAGTCCATCACCGTAAGTACTTGGATCCGTGACCAATTCATGAACAGCCGTACGCCCTTCAAGCACACTCACTACTGCAGACATGGTAGGCCTAAGCGCTGGTGCTGCATTGATGCATAAGAGAGCAACTTTAATCATCCTAATGGCCTCTTCCTCACTCACATCGGACCCCAATCTGGGATCCACCAGCTCCAATAATTCCCCATTTTGTTGTAAAACAAGAGCCTGAAATTTAGCAGAGAAAAGAGATTTGAAAATGTAAAAGCAACTCATAGAAGGAAAGAAGGATGACCAAGTTGGAAGGAATTTGAATGAAGATCCATCTTACCCAATCCACAAGGCGTACAAAGTTCTCATTTGGTCGATATTTCGTGTTGCTCCTTCCAGCAACAATTTCCAATGTAACAACACCAAAGCTGTAGACGTCTGCTTTGTCGGTCAAATAACCCCATTGTGCATATTCTGGCGCCATATATCCTCTGCACACAAAAAACGATTGTTTTCCTTAGCTGGGTGGAGAAAAGTTCATAAACAAAACTAGGCTCTGAAATGCAGTTCAGAGAAAAAAAACAGTATAGCTTACACAGTTCCAGCAACTCTAGTGCTAATGTGGGTGTTCTCCTCTTCGTTAAGCTTGGCCAACCCGAAGTCCGAGATCTTGGAGTTAAGGTCTCGGTCTAGTAATATATTTGTAGTTTTAATGTCTCTATGTACGATCTTCAGTGCTGATTCCTCATGCAAAAAAATTAGACCTCTTGCTATGCCTATGCATATTTTCTGCCTTGTAGGCCAGTCCAATTTTAAAGGACTTTCCTCCGGAACTGCAACAAACATGGATTCCCAATCAATGATCTCATTTTTGTTTTTCTTAATACACCATTTCAGTTTTTTGTCACTGGACTTGATAAGCTTACCGAACAAAGCACGTGCAAGGCTGTTGTTTTCCATGTATTCATATACCAACAGTAACTGGTTTGATTCAATACAGCATCCATACAATCTAACAAGATTTGGATGTTGTAAACCAGAAATCATGCCTATTTCATTCACAAATTCCCGATTTCCTTGCTTTGATTTGGATGATAGTTGCTTAACTGCAATTATAGTACCATCCAATAATATACCCTGAAATAAATACAGTTTAGTAGTTTTCAAGCATGATAAGTATAGGCCTATAAGTAAGGAACTAGTTATATGGTACCTTGTAGACAGATCCAAAACCACCTTCCCCGATTTTGTTTAGAGGATCAAAGTTATTAGTGGCGGCTTTAATTTGCTTGAAGGTGAAAAAACCAGTTTGCAGATCCAGTCCTCTCAGAGCTATCCACAAAAGAAGGTTAGAATATATTGGTAATGTCGTCGAACTTAGTATCTGGGTATGTGTTTTCTAGCTAAATGGCATTAGAAAGAATGAGACCAAAGTACTACTTGAAATTTTCACAGTAACTTAGTGGCACCTTTTTCCCTAGATATCTTGCTATCCAGACAGCCTTTCCACCAAAGAACGCCGAAAATCAAGAAAATGAGGAACAAGACCGAAGCTCCCACTACAATAGGTACCTTGCTTTTGCTACCATGAGGAGGCTTGAACTCTAGCAAATAAAAAAGTGAAAAGAAAAGATCAGCAACAGAGAATACAAGTTTCAGTTCTATGAGATGCCGTCATATGTCCGGTATATCAATTCATAGCAGTATCTTGTAGGATGTTGTAAAGAGCAAATTGAGCTAGAAAGACCGAAAAGAAAGAGATAAATTGCACAGTTTCTTGTTATTTTTGGTACATTTCCCGTATGGAACGAGTACAAACAAGTGGGATATAATAAATTTTTTAAACGAACTTAAGATTGCGTCCATGAGAGAGAGTTAATGTTTCCAATTCAGAATATACCAGGCTCTACAGAGATAGCAGATATAAGAGCACTCTGTGTCCCTTTCCCAGACCAATGAAATCGGATCTCTAAAGTTTTATTCTTAACCTCCACTGCTTTACTTTCCTTAATGAGTTCTTTATCAACGCCGTGTGCTTCCTTTTTAATTTCAAAATCCTTCCACACCAGTTTCTCCTGTAACGAACTTATCAATCAGAAATCATATTTTGTTGCATATAGTGTACAAACAGTATGCTTGACTACCTGAATATAAATATCAAATATCCGTCTTCGAACACTACGAAAAGATCTATTGCCTCTGATCGTTATCTCCGAAAAGTGAAGTTTCACTGTGTAATTGCCGTTTCGAAAGCCCTAAACCAGAGAGGCGTGCACTTGTGTACAACTCAGAGTTTTTCATTCTAAGTATAGATACATTATTTGCAATGTAGTTTATAGCAGAGGGATTAGAAGCCCTGAAATTTCCAGTGCTACTGGTTCCCCAGATAGGTCTCTGAGGAACGAATTTTGCTGCACCTCCTGGGTCTTGATCATCTTCAAAGGTGACTCCTTCAATGGTGGTTCGTTTTCCACCACAATTTATATGCAACGAGTACTGATCTATTCAGTAGCAAGCAACAGAGAAATGACATCATAAAAATTCTAATCAGATTAAGTCAAATAGTTGACTACTTAAAATTCAAATTAAAAAGTATTGTATTAATTGTAAACCAGTTTCTGTCATTGTCACATGAAAACTTAAATTATGAACTAATTCTTTTACGAGAACTTAAAAATATTAAATAATTAAAAAAGCAAAGCCCAGTTGTACTGTATTGTTACCTTCTCGACATGGAAAGTTGCTCAAGCACTCTCCAAATGATCTACATTAGTGTGGTACACAATCAGCTGATGCAAATTTAAAGTCCAGAATATATGGAAAGTACAAAAATGGATTCACCAATGAAGATTAAAAGTTCAGAAGCTTACGAGTTTCTTTGTGCAGAAAAGCTTTTAAACAGGTTTCTGATAAATATTTCAAAGAAAAATGCATTATTATAGGTGAATGAAGACACCAAAGTATGCTAAATAATCACTAACTAGAAATATGTTCTTACAGGTTTTCTCGGCAAGTAGTTGGCTCAGAGCTCTCAGAAAAATTATTGTAAGAAATATCTGTCGGGCTGCATACAAAACAATAAAATTGTAAGTCCGAAAAGCTCCACCAGAAAAGTTGCATTTTGGAGTATCAATAAAAATTGTAAATATGGTTAAAGGATCAATTCCACAACAGAAAATCCTAAAAGTTGATCATTTAAAATTTTAAATGTTTCAAACAGTTAAGATAGATTGTATCTGACTGCCTATAGACCTCTAATCAAAGTAGAAGTTCCCATATTTCTAACTATATTATCTGCGTAAACGTTACGCTAACTTATAAGTATATATTTCCGCAGGCTTCAATAAGAAAATAAAACTCAAGAAATTCTGTATAGGATGGAAAACATACTAGTTACGATCTCTGCTCTTCATCCAGTCTGGAACAGACCCGGTGAGCCAGTTGCTTGTTAGATACCTATCAAGTAAAATATATGTAAATATAATATAGAGTTGTAATTTAATATATGTAAATATCATATAGGCAGGGTTGGCCGCCCCGCCTTGCATTATGATGTCTGCTGGTGACCTTCATGAAATTCACATTTCTTACAAGTACTCCACGCGTTGCAGATTTTCATAGTCAGGACTATTAATATTTCCTTCCAATTTGTTGAAGCTGAGATCTCTGCAGGAAATCAACTAAAAAGATTGTCATAACTCATAAGATCCTAAAGATCCGCTACTTGGAAGCTTAAATGAACGAAAAAAACTATCATTAATCAACTTGCGCTGTGCATTTGAACAAGATGAAAAACAAAGAAAAACAGTGTTACAATTTAGTCAAATTTTCCATTTCTGATATATAAGCAGGGATAGGTCCGTATAAATTGCAGCTCCTCAGCATTCTGCAATATAACTTCGTAATATTAGCCTAACTCAGCTAAGAGTCTTACATTACAACATGAAAATGTAGAACAGTTTCAAGACGTACAAGATTTGCATGCCCATTATATTACGCAAGGGTGGAAATTTTGAACCCCCTCCATTTAAGTCACTGAACCTTCTGCATTGAATTTCACCATGAATCATTGTAAGAAAAACAAGTCACTGTGGTATGAAGTTATCATAAAATTTTCAAATCAGGATTAAGGTTCTTTAGTGTTAATGCAATGCAGAACTCACAGTTCTGTTAAATTACTCAAGACAGAAATGCTAGGCGGAATGGGCCCACTGAGACCACTACCTTCGATCTCTCTGTCAACAACAAAATTCAAAATCAATCAAGATTACACAAGAAGGGTTGTTAGAATATGTTATTGGAAAAGGCACTTACAATTTCTCAAGTTGTTTAAAATTTTCCAAATAATCAGGTATTCTTCCCGTGAAGTTGTTACTGCTAATCCTACTGCATGAAGGAAAAGATTGAAAAACATAAAGCTGAAGATTTCCAAACATGAAAAACAATGTTAAGGGTACAAACACTTACAATTCTCTTAATTTAGTCAGATTTGTGAAAGCCACTGGCAATTCTCCTGTGAGATTGTTTGCACTGAGAATGCTGCAGATATCAAGGCCAGTCTTAATAACTTATCCACTGCAACTTGCTTTACCATTAATATTAAAAAGAAACTGTGGATGCAAAAGAAAAAGGGAGCTTACAAAATCTCCAAGTTAACCAAATTCCCAAGCTCTGGAGGAACAGTTCCAGAAAACAGGTTCTTCTCTAAGTTCCTGGAATTAAATTCTTCGTCACAGCAGGCTAACCGAAATGAAACTTAAAGTTGATTTGACAAATAAAAAAGAGTGTTCAAGAGAGATAGAGGCAGAGCATACAGATTGATTAGAGTGGTAATGTTCCCCAAGTAGGAAGGGATTTGTCCTGATAAGTGTTACATTATATTTTCCACTCACCCACTTAGGGTGTGATGACCTTGTTTTATTACACTAAGTATAGATACATTATTTGTAATGAAGTTTTCAGTAGTGGAGTAAGAAGAACCCCAGTAATCTCCAGTGCTACTGGTTCCCCAGATAGTTCTCCGAGGAATGAATGTTGCTGCACCTCCTGGGTCTTGATCTTTTTCAAAGGTGACTCCTTTCATGATGGTTTGTTTTCCACCACAATTTATATGCAACGAGTACTGATCTATTCAGTAGCAAGCAGCAGAGAAATGACATCATAAAAATTCTAATCAGATGAAGTCAAATATTTGACTACATAAAAAACAAATTAGAAAGTATTGTATTGATTGTAAACCAGTTTCTGTGATTGTCACTTGAACTTTAAATTCTGAACTAATTCTTTTACAAGAAGTTTAAAATATTAAATCATTACAAGAACTTTGTATTGTATTGTTACCTTCTGTACATGGAAAGTTCTTCAAGCACTCTCTACATTAGTGTGGTACACAATCAGCTGATGCAAATTTAAAGTCCAGAATATATGGAAAGGGAAAAAATGGCTTCACCAATGAAGATTAAAAGTTTAGAAGCTTACGTGTTTCTTTGTGCAGAAAAGCTTTTAAACAGGTTTCTGATAAATATTTCAAAGAAAAATGCATTATTATAGGTGAATGAAGACACCAAAGTGTGCTAAATAATCACTGACTAGAAATATGTTCCTACAGGTATTCTCCGCAAGTAGTTATCTCAGAGCTCTCAGAAAAATTATTGTAAGAAATATCTGCAATGCTGCATACAATACAATAAAATTGTAAGTCAGAACAGCTCCACCAGAAAAGTTGCATTTTGGAGTATCAATAAAAAATGTAAATACGGTTAAAGGATCAATTCCACAACAGAAAATCCTAAAAGTTGATCATTTAAAATTTTAAATGTTTCAAACAGTTAAGATAGATTGTATGTGACTGCCTAGGACCTCTAACCAAAGTAGAAGTTCCCATATTTCAAACTATATTATCTGCGTAAACGTTACGCTAACTTAAAAGTATATATTTCCTCAGGCTTCAATAAGAAAATAAAACTCAAGAAAATCTGTATAGGATGGAAAACATACGAGTTACTGTAGGACTCATAGTCTCTGTTGGTCCAGTCTATAACAGACCCGGTGAGCCAGTTGCTTGTTAGATACCTATCAAATGCATAATGACATTATGTAAAATATATGTAAATATAATATAGAGTTGTAATTTAATATATGTAATTTAATATATGTAAATACATGAAATTCACATTTCTTACAAGGAATCCACGTAAATATAGTCAGAAATATTAATATTTCCTTCCAATTTGTTGAAGCTGAGATCTCTGCAAGAAATCAACGAAAAAAACATCATTAATCAACTTGCGCTGTGCATTTGAACAAGATGTAAAACAAAGAATAACAGTGTTACAATGCAGTCAAATTTTCCATTGCTGATATATAAGCAGGGGGATAGGTCCATATAAATTGCAGCTCCTCAGCGTTCTGCAACATAACTTGGTATTATTAGCCTAACTCAGCTAAGAGTCTTACATTACAACATGAAAATGTAGAACAGTTTTAGGACGTACAAGTATTTCATGCCCCTTATATTACTCAAGTTTGGAAATTTTGAACCCCCTCCATTTAAGTCACTGAAACTTCTGCATTGAATTTCACCATGAATCATTGTGAGAAAAACAAGTCACTGTGGTATGAAGTTATCATAAAATTTTCAAATCAGGATTAAGGTTCTTTAGTGTTAATGCAATGCAGAACTCACAGTTCTGTTAAATTACTCAAGACAGAAATGCTAGGCGGAATGGGCCCACTGAGACCACTAGCTTGGATCTCTGTGTCAACAACAAAATTCAAAATCAATCAAGATTACACAAGAAGAGTTGTTAGAATATGTTATAGGAAAAGGCACTTACAAATTCTCAAGTTGTTTAAAATTTTCCAAATAATCAGGTATTCCTCCCGTGAAGTTGTTACTGCTAATCCTACTGCATGAAGGGAAAGATTGAAAAACATGAAGCTGAAGATTTCCATACATGAAAAACAATGTTAAGGGTACAAACACTTACAATTCTCTTAATTTAGTCAGCTTAGTGAAAGTCACTGGCAATTATCCTGTGAGATTGTTTGCACTGAGAATGCTGCAGATACCAAGGCCAGTCTTAATAACTTATCCACTGCAACTTGCTTTACCATTAATATTAAAAAGAAACTGTGGATGCAAAAGAAAGGGGAGCTTACAAATACTCCAAGTTAACCAAATTCCCAAGCTCTGGAGGAACAGTTCCAGAAAACAGGTTAGTCCCCAAGTTCCTGAAATTAAATTCTTCGTCACAGCAGGCTAACCAAGATGAAACTTAAAGTTGATTTGACAAATAAAAAAGGGTGGTCAAGAGAGATAGAGGCAGAGCATACAGATAGATTAGAGTTTTAATGTTCCCCAAGTAGCGAGGGATTGGTCCTGATAAGTTGTTCACATTCACGGACCTGCATGCAGTTTCCTCATTTTCTTAGTAAAATTAATAAAAGCAATTAGAATTAGCTAACCTTGAACTTGAAGGTCAGAAGTCATTTTACAGATGTTCCAACTTTGTAGAAGCCCATTCACGCGGTATAGTACCACTGAGGTAGTTCCTGGTGAAATCACTGTAAAAAAGATAAAATTAAAATAAAATTATACTATTATTAAGCTTTGCAGATTATTAACTGAGAAAGGTTTCCCTTACACTCTTGTTAGGTAGGGTAACTTTGCAGCGGATGGTGGAACTACACCAGCAAGATCTTGCCCTCCAAGAAAACTGTATCACAAAAATGTCAGGTCATAAGAACATAAAGAGTTCATTCTGAATCTTCTCCGTAGAAAAATAATGAAAAATGGATTGAAATGCTACATAAGATAATTAAACCAAGAAATAAACAAACAGAAAATGAGTACAAATAAAAGCTTTCAGTTGACGTACATGCTGACAACATGGCAGAAACCATCATGGTAGGAGCAGTTGCATATGAGAGTGTTGTTGTTGCCCCAGTAATCATATTCTGGATTAGCCCAATTTGTGTCATTGCTGCATGGATCTATGCTGAAGTTCCAGTCTTTTTTTCCCACTTGTGTTGCTATTTCATTTAGTGCTTCCACTGCGCACACAAATCAAATCATGAATCTTTTTATTTTGCCATTTTCTGTGTTTTTTATGCATCAGCCGAGTTTATTTTTAATTTTTTTTAAAGAAAAGTAGAGTGATGGAGCCTGATATTGGCCCAAATTAATGTTGATGCCAAAATACTAATTGTGATTGGGCTTGGGCCTTCTGCCACCCACCATTCTAACCTAGTAAACTTCTCTAGAAGATACAGATCATGCTCTGTCTCTCTCTCAATCATTGAATTTCATATTCATTTCCAGTTGTAATGATGAAAGAAAATTCAGGTCCAACTCTTTAGCTTATTTCGTTTCGTTTTCGATTAAAAATTTGTAACCTTTATGCTTTCGAACCTGGTTGGCCAATTCGATTACATTCTTGTCGAGGGAGGTGTTTTGCTTTCTTTGACTATGACAAGTTTTTCATTCTATTTTGAGGATTTTTTTTTGTTGGGCCCCATGAAAAGTTTTTCGAATCTTTTTTTGGTAGTGAAACTTGACGATATAGACCCTTTGATTATTCTAAAAAACTTTATATCACAAAACGTCTCTAAGGTTTACAAAATTATCATATTACTCCTTGTTTGTTTTTGTGTGTCATTTGTGGTCCCCAAGATTAATATGCGTGCTCACAAATAGTCCTTGCCATCAAGTTCTGTCAAAAACTTCATTAGTTTGCTCATGTGGCATATATATGGAGTACACATATCCAATAATATAATGTCATGTGTATTTAAAATACAATATATATTTTTTAAATAATTTAAAATTTAAAATTCATAAAAATAAAAAATGAAAAAACCAAAGGAAAAGTTGTATTTTAAAATTTAAATTATTTTTAACAAATATATATTGTATTTTAAGGCACTATATTATTGGATATATGGGCTCCACATATATGCCTCATCAACAAACCAAAGTTTTTGACAGAAGGACTATTTGTGAGCACACATATTAACTTGGCTAAATTATTGAAATGCCCCCTGTAACTCAATTTCAGTCTCAGCTTTTCCCCTGAAACTTCATATATTGTCTCACTTTGCCTATATTCCATCCAGCCCTAAGTCGTCAAATCTTAACCCGCCAAAAACAACATTCCCTTACAAATTCAGATACTCTCTAAAACCCCAACTACACCGAGACTCATTTGCAAAACCAAACCCCTCTCCAAACTCCAAGAAACGAAGAACAAATTCCAACAATGGTGGCAGCCCAACTCCTCTCTCTCATCGTCCTCTCAGTTCTCTCTCTCTCTCTCTCTCCTCCGCCCTCCCTACCCAAACCCTCGTCAACGCCCCGAAATCCTCTCAGATTTCGGCTACACCTCCATAGCTCTGACCCTTGACCCCGCCTCTCAAACCCCCCTCCTCTCCCAGTCTCCTTCTCTCACCATCTTCGCCCCACCGACGCCACCTTCTCTCACTCCGGTCAGCCACCGCTGAACCTCTTACAATTCCACATCATCCCCCTTTATTTCTCTCTCAAATCCCTGAAGTCCCTCCTTTCGGCGCCAAGATCTCAACTTTACTCTCTGACCGCTCTCTCTCCGTCACCACTTTGGCCTACAACCCCAGAGTCTCACTCAACAACGTCCCCATCACTGTTTCTCCAATTTTCGACTTTTATTAGGGCTGGATGGAATATAAGCAAAGTGAGACAATATATGGAGTTTCAGGGGGGAAAGTGAGACACTTAGAGTTTCAAGAAGGGAAACTGAGACTGAAATTGAGTTACAAGGGGCATTTCAATAATTTATCCTATTAACTTTGAGGACCACAAATGACGAAAAAAACAAGAAGGACACAATTTGATAGTTTCGTGAACCTCAGGGACGTTTTGTGATAAAAAAGTCTATTCTAAAATCTGAATATTTGAATTATTCCTTAATTCAGTTGCATTTACTAACATATAAGAATAAAACTTGTATGAATTTCACATTAAAAGATACAATCCATTACCTAAAAAGAAACTAGATTGATTGAATGGTAGTAGTTGATCTCATGCATATTCATTCTTTTACTTATTCCTTAGTTCCTTTATTCGGAATAATTGAACACGTTATAAAGAGAGTTTCATGTTGTAAATTGAACAATAGTTGAGAAACCAACCTTTGAATATGAAGAAATTCTGAGAGAGAGAGAGAGAGAGAGAGAGAGAGATGGCATCAAATTCAAAGGTCAAAACAAACCAACGAAACTAATTGTGGTTTGGTTTGATTCCTTCAGTCCAAAATTACAATTTTTTAGTATAAAAAAATCAAAACAGTGGCATACTGCCGCTAAAACTTGATTGAAGTGAGGCTTGAGTGAATGCATGGATATTAGTATTACCAATACATACAGACTTAAACAAGAAGAAGAGTAAGTTACCTTCTGCAGTAGGCAGACGCGAAGCTCGTGCTTCAACTTTGACTGATTTGGTACATAAGCAGAGAACCGAAATGAGCATAATAAGGTTCATGATGGTTTTTGGAGCAATACAATTAACTCCTCTTGCCATTTATCCTTGATGCACTACAATGGTAAGAAAACTCTCTCGGAATTTCTCTTTCTTTCTCTTTATACGATCCTCACTCTTCTTTTTTACTCAGGCTTGTACAATGCACACAAACCATTACCTATTTATAGGCAAGGAGTACCTGACCCTTCAGTGAGATTGCCCTCGCATAAAGCATCCCATTAGGCATTCTCCAACCCATTTGGGGCTAAACCCAAATTTTCCCTCTCCAAAAAGTAACTATTTGGGTTTGCCCCGGACTCACACAGTTTTTTCACCAAACTCTTTATACTCAAATTTTAAGTCGTAACTTTATTAAATTATTTAATAATGGTTTAAGTCTAATTTTTTTTAAATGGATAACGTTTCTTCATTTAATCTTTTTTAAATAACTTAATAATTTAATTTTTTGAAGATTTTAACCTTAAAAAATTGAAATTCCACAAATATAATTTTTGGTGGATTATTTGAGAAATGGGTGGGTATTTATAGAGTTTTGAGTGAGTTTTGGGGTTGGATTTGATTTAGATTAATTTAAAATATTATTTTGACCATTGGATTTTTTTTTTTTACCGTTAAAGTAGCATGGATTTAATATAGATCATTGATTTTGGTTACTATTGGAATATATATATATATATATATAAGGATGGTATGAATAAATATGCAAATGTTTGGTGATGTGTTAAAGAAAAGTATGATTATATTTGGTGATATGATATGTTGTTCGTCTTATTATATATATAATTGTTGTATTAATAAATGACACAAATTAATGTGCTAATCATCCAATTATAAATTAGGAATGAGTAGAATTCAATAGAAACACAATTTTTCAAACAAGTAACACACACACAAAAAAATGAAAGAGGGGGATTTGTCATTCAAGTGATGTAATCCTAATCCTAAACTCTTGTTTATACATAACTATATATGTATGCGGGCCTAACGGGCCGGACTTTTGTGGGCGGGCAGGCCGGGCTTTCATGGGCTTAATCTGCCGGCCCTCCAATTTTTTGACTTCCCTCCTATATTATATAATGTAATATATACAACTTACTAATAGAAACTTGTAATTTAAATTAATGGTCCCTTTAAAAATAACTAGGCATGACTAATTTTGAAACATTTAGTTCTAACATGTGTTTTGAACACTTATATGTATTTGATATACTTGTGTTTTTTATCTTTAGCCCCCCTAATCTTAAAATTCTAGCTCCGCCCATACACAGATGATCATCAAAGACTTTTCGAAGTCAAGCTTTTGGCTGCATCTACTCTAAATTCAAGAATCTCGATCAACATCAGTCAATTTAATAGAGACTTCGATAACAACTTAACTTCTTTTTGGGGTATATATATATAAGGAGAGTTAAAGATATGTTATGTATGGGTGTGTGGATCTCTGAAATTCATCAAAGACTTTTCCAAGTCAAGCTTTTGGCTGCATCTACTCTAATTTTAAGATTCTTGATCAACATCAGTCAATTTAATAGAGACTTCGATAACAACTTAACTAGGGCTCGTCAATGGGCGGGGCTGGGCTAGCCCAGACTCAAATTTAATGGACTTTGGCCGGGAAACCGGGCTTTAAAGAAGAGAGAGAAAATATCAAGCCAGGCCGGGCCGGGCTTTTTTAGAAAATTCAAAGCCTAAGCCCATCTCATGAGCCAGGCTGAAATGGGCCTAAAAAATAATAAGTGTAAAAAAAAAATATTTTTTTAATAAGGATAGTATGAATAAATATGCAAATGTTTGGTGATGTGTTAAAGAAAAGTATGATTATATTTGGTGATATGATATGTTGTTCGTCTTATTATATATATAATTGTTGTATTAATAAATGACACAAATTAATGTGCTAATCATCCAATTATAAATTAGGAATGAGTAGAATTCAATAGAAATACAATTTTTCAAACAAGTTACACACACAAAAAAATAAAAGAGGGGGATTTGTCATTCAAGTGATGTAATCCTAACCCTAAACCCTTATTTATACATAATTATATATGTATGCGGGCCTAACGGGCCAGACTTTTGTGGGTGGGCCGAGCCGGGCTTTCATGGGCTTAATCGGGCCGGGCTATTAAAATCCTAATTGAATACACCCATTTAATTTCTTTTAATTAAAATTTATTCTTAATCATTTAGCAGTCGCCCAAAAAAAAACTATTCCTAATCATTAACCTTGAGTAACCTCATGGAAGAGATTGCCAACATAGATGGTAGTGTATGCTTGATTATTTTCAGGGGCCTCTTAATTGGAGTTCTCCTGACCTCCATATGAAGATCCATTTGTAAGTAAACATTTTGAGTGTCGTTACTTTGCTTCTCTTCAATGGAGCGAACACTATTGCATTTTATTTGTCTACTTCCAAGCCATTGAGGATCCTCTTGGTTGCGGATAAAAAAGCAACAACAAAAAAACACAAAGTCATAGCACCTATGATAGACCAAGAAGCAAGCAAATAAAGTTGCATATGTGTAGCCTCTGGACTAAGATCGCCAACAAAAAATAACCGTTTGAGACTGAAAATCGTAGGTTAAAAGGAAAAGAAATACAAAAAGTTTTTCTAAAGGTCAAAAGTGGGTATTAGAGAATTATACGTATAATTAATTCAAAAGTGGGTAAGTTACTCCTAAAATGTTGCATCACATCACATGCTTCCTCATGTGGGGGACAATATTACGTATAATTAATTCATTGGGGTTGGTGCAGTTAATGCACCGACAGCTCTACATTTCTGTCCACCCAAAAAGCTCTACGTTTTCAGACGCAACGTTTTAATGTTAGTTAAAAAAAAGAAAGAAGCTTTGTCTATTACTTTATGTAATATATTGTCGGCGGCCGGCGGCTGAAATAAAATTCAAAATATTGCAGTTACAGTTTCAACGTTTCTATTAATTTGTAGAAATTTACAGCAGAAATTATTCAGTCTTCGGTGAGGAAAACGAGTGGAATAATTAAATTGAATCTTCAATTGAATAATATTGATATTGTTATTATTGTTGTTTGCAGAGACAAACATGGAACGAATAAAGCTAATAGAAAATTGAACAAAATATGTACAGAAAAGAAAATATGGACACAGCTAATCTGCATATGCGTTTCCGAAGACTACAAACTACAACATACTTGCTACTATAGAACCAGAATGTCCACAACTGTCAAGAGGGTGTTGAGTCTGGATTGATTTCAGAGAATTCAAGGCCGGACGTAGAGGTTGACTCCAATGTGTGGACCGTAGTTGAATGCTGTGTTCCACTGATACTTAAACTATGATCTTGCCTCTGCCGGTGGAGGTCTCTCATGACCTTAAACCTCAAATCTTCTCTATAGGTACTTGGTTCTGGGATCACGTCAGGAACAGGGATTTGTCCTTCAAGCATGCTCACCACCTCGGACATGCTAGGCCTAAGTGATGAAGAGGCATTTGTACAAATCAGAGCCACTTTAACCATGATCTCTGCTTCTTTTTGGTCGACCTCGGACCCTAACTTCTCATCAACTAGCTCCAACAAGTTTCCGGTTTGTTGCAAATGACAAGCCTGCAAATGTTTATTGTAGTTTCTCACTGAATTAGTAACAATGAGAACAACCAGATGTGAGAAGATGGATGTAAAAATGGATCAAAGAGCAAGAGGGAATGGAAAGAGTACCCAATCTAAAAGGCAAACCCAGTCATCACTTGGGATATAATTATTGTTGTTCTTCCCACTAATAATTTCCAAGGCCACTACTCCAAAACTGTAAACATCTGCTTTGTACGTCAGGTGATCCCATAATGCATATTCTGGTGCCATGTATCCTCTGCAAATCAAGATCCCAAAATCTTGTTATTCAACCAGAAAAAAAAAATCACCAATTTAGCTAGAACTAGCAAAGGTGCCCGCGCGATGCTGCGGGTTATAAAACCGTTTGAAATGTATACAAAATTATGAAAATATGTAGGAAGTTTAAGTTACAAAATAAAGACTAATAACATGTTTTATATGTTGCTTGTAAAAACACACATAAAAATAAAATTTTAGATTATTAATCACACCTAAATTGTAATTAAGTGAAACAAATGCACAGTGATGATGACAGAACCATGTACATGAGAATTTTCAAATAGCATAATATGTGACAATTAATCAACTACAGGCGCTATACACAGTCTTTTAAAAAATGGACAAAACACTGACCTGTAATGCGAGAAACTATCAAGCACTTGCAAAAACAGGTACACAAAACACAAAAGCAGGATAACAGCAACTATCTAAAATACAAAGACAAAAAAGGAAAATTCGGTCAAAACAACAAAGAACCAAAAACTTGAATATTTGTTTGATAAATATAATTTTTGTTTTCCATGTGAGATAAGACAGAGTCTCAATTAATTAATCAGTTGCAACACTGTTTTGGATATTAAGGAATATAAAAAATATGGACGTCAACAGAAATCACAACCTTTGTTACATTTCCTTTTTCATACAAACAAATGGGAACATGAAAATATGAGGGTATTAAGGAAGACTGGTTTGTTTTCAAATTCATTCAGAGGACAATGACATCTTAATTGTGAGTAGTGTATATAATTTTTGGTTCATTTCAGAGAAATGTTTACTGCAAAGCATTTGAAACAGAGTAAATACAGTCCAAAAAGTCAGTTTCCTTGACAATACCTTTACCAATCAAAATTTCAAAATCTAACAACAATAGAAACCCAATCACAGCTGCCTTCCCATTTATCAAAACAGAACAACACACTCATATATACAAATGTATAAACTTGGACTGAAATAACACACAAAGATGCATAATTTCACTAACACAATCGAACCCAATTCCCTCCACTTCCATTTATTTCTCAAATTCACTAAAAGCAGAAAATTTAACAACTAAAGGAAATGACGTAATGGAGAAAAGAGTGATATCGGAGAGGCCAAGCGAGAGAAGAAACATAACATTCAACAAATAAGCACAAAGTCTTACTTGCTGTCCAAAACGGGAACGCAAGATGAGTACGAACAGAAAGAAAAAAAAATCAGCTACACAGAAAAGCTCCTCATGGTACATAACCATAACCATAGAGAATACTTTAAACTCTCTGTCTATATCAGCTAATTGGCACCAAATCATATTCTAGCAACAAACTTTAACATTGCTACTTTCTTCTTGTTTTGCAACTTCCATCAATGAAGCCCACTTCATAAAGCGGAAACCAAAACCACAGAGCCATTTTCCACAAAAAACTCTACTTGTAAATAAAAATAAGAAAAAATGAATCGTTTTCCCACTTGTGTACTGGCCATTTTGATCTTTCTCATCTTTCCAATGGCTAATTCAGAAGATCAAGACTTGAAGTAACTCAAGCAAGTGCTGGTGCAATTCATGGACAAACTTTCACCAGGAAATTCAGTCAAAGATGTCAAATGTGGTTGGAACATGAGTTCAGACCCTTGCAGAGACCAATGTGAGGGTGTGACATGTGATAAACATAATTATGTGAAGAAAATAGTTCTTGAAATGTCCAATTTAACTGGAGTCATAAAAAGGGAACGCAAAATCATATAATATCAAATTGAAGGAGCTTTAACATCAAATTATATATATATATATATATATATATATACCGCAAGGTATTTGAAACATTTACCGCAAGGTATTTGAAACAGAGTAAATACAATCCAAAAAGTCAGTTCCCTTGACAATACCTTTACCAGTCAAAATTTCAAAATCTAACAACAACAGAAACCCAATCATAGCTGTCTTCCCATTTATCAAAATAGAACAACACACTCATATATACAAAGGCACAAACTTGGACTGAAATAACACACAAAGATGCATAATTTCACTCACACAACTGAACCCAATTCCCTCCACTTCCATTTATACCCCTCAAATTCACTAAAAGCAGAAAATTTAACAACTAAAGGAAATGACATGATGGAGAAAAGAGTGATATCGGAGAGGCCAAGCGAGAGTAAAAACATAACATTCAACAAATAAGCACAAAGTCTTACTTGCTTTCCAAAACGGGAACGCAAGATAAATACAAACAGAAAGAAAAAAAAATCAGTTACACAGGAAATCTATAACCACACGCAAACAGAAAAAATCTATAACAGCTATTAGAATTATAATTAATTCTGATCTGGAGTCATTAAAAAAGAAAAAAGAAAAAAAAAACGGAGGAGTCTATAACCACACGCAAACAGAATATTAGCCACAGAGACATCAATGACCAGTGAAAAAAAGAAAAAATTGTTCTACCAACTTATTTAATGAGTAACTGTATGCATGTAGGTAAGAGCGATGAAAAGCAACATGTAGATAATGAGATGGAAAGTCTTGTTAAGAATCATCCACATTTGCTTTTGACCCTAAACCCAAATAATTCTCAATTTCTATTTTGTCGAAACCTGATTAATCTCCACTTCTTTTTTCCTTGTGTTTTATCATTAATTTTTTTCTCCATATTTAGGATACAGCAACCAAAAGCAGATAAAAAAAGGGATTTGTTTTTTTAAAAGCACGCTTGGTCTTTGCTTTCCAGTGTTTTATCGGCAACCAAAACAGAAATTAGGAATGATTTCCATTCTAAGATTTCTCCAAGAGAGCAAAGTCATTGAATCGACAATTGATTAAAAAAATTAATAATAAGAACGATGGAAATACCTGAGCTAATATGTGAGATTCAATCCCCTTCCTGATAGAACCCAAGGAGCCGGAAAGTGAGCAGCTTGGAAGATCAGAGGAAGATCAGAGCAATGAAAAAGAAGAAGGCAAGGAAGTCGGTGAACAATGAAGAACCAACAGTCGAAGCCTACAGATGTAAAACATTCGAAGCCTTTAGATGTAGACATCGAAGATCCAACCCAACCCAGCTCTCCCATTTTACCCCCGAAACTCTCCAACCAGCCAGTCGAAATCGAACCAGACGCCTCTCAAGAAGAAACAGCCACTAGTTACATCCGAAGGAAAGAGAGGGCAAAAGGGGGAAAATACAAAACAATCAGCCAAGGGCAAAACCGGGATTTTTCTGTGCATGGGAAAAAGAAGCTGGTTAAACAGTAAAACGGGGGTCTTTTATGTCAGTTCACTGTTTAAGGAACAGTGCTTATGAATAGTATCTAGTTGCATTGGGCTTTAGTATATATATAACAAGCAAAAGGGCGGGCGCGGTGCTGCGGGTTATGAAATTATGTAAAATGTGTATAAAGTTGTGGAAGAAAAGAAATATACAAACATGAAAATGCAGAAATGATGAGCAAACAAACATTACAAAAATAAATAAATCAGTACCAAAAGAAAAAGTAAGAGTATAAGGAAGAGAGGCAATCATAAATTATACCTTTAAAGCGAAGAATGGTTAAACAATTTGGGCGAATGACCGCTTCTCGTATTTGGATTTCCTACCCAAGCTCTCCTGAAACAATCAAAATTTCATTTAAGCCTGAAATTAAATCAGGGGGAAAAACATAAGGAAAGAGAGCAGAAAACACGTTGTAGTAGAGCCAAGTCGAATTTTGTGAAGGAATTTTGAGGCTACACAAAAAGGGAAAAAATGTCAATACATCAAAATGAAGAAACATTAACCTGAAAGTTATCTTCGCTTCTTTGCTTCAGTGATTGCTTGTCAGAGAGGTGAGAGACCATTGAATCCGTTGAGATAAAATTCCAAAGTTTCAATAAGACATGTAGATTTGAATAACTCTTTAATTTTCATAAGTCATACCTGAAGCCATTGGATGACTGCCTAACTGTGATTCATATCCTGAAATTAAAAAAAGAAATAAAAAGAAATAAACAGGTAATTAGAATGAAGTACAACAACCACATAATTACATAGCCTCAAAATACAACCAACCAACCAACTTGAAGCAAATACTTAAATTTCAGGATTCTAACAGTGTAACTACAAAAGAATTCTAACATTACACATCATGTAGCATGAAACTTAAATTGAAATCAAAACAACCAAAAACTAATATGAAATGCACAGTGAGGTTTGGAAATGCTTGTAGTAAAAGCTTAGCCAGAACGAAAAAGCAAAAGAAATGGATGACAAAATCACCCAAAGAGAGAGAGAATATTTTCTGTAAAAATGGCTTTCTAGAACAAAATCAGAGTGTTACCCAAGAATATCTAGAAATTAAAGGGAAACCATATGCCGATGCCAAAAAAACAAATGCAATTTAGGTAAGCGAAAGCAGAGATGGAGAGAAAAGGAAATTTGTTAATTTGTTTTAATTTGCTAACAATATCCAGAAGACACACAGAGAGAGAGAGAGAGAGAGAGAGAGAGAGAGAGAGAGAGAGAGATTAATCCCCGAAAATTAATTAAAAAAATCAGAAAATCAAAATAGACGAAAACCATTTGGTGACCCAAAAACAAAACCAAAATGAGAGAGAGATTCATACCATTGACATCAAACCCATCAAATCTAAATGCATTTTTCATCGATGCTCTGGAGAAACAACATATATAATCAAAGAAATTCCATTAGGATCCAAAAATTAGAGATAGTAAACAGATCAAACCTAAATGCTTTCAACATTGAACCAAAAAGAGGAAGCATGGTCTAATGTATGAGAAATCCGAATATCACAACAAAACACAGATTCAAAGAACAACATTGAGCAAGCATATTGATGAGTACTTCATCGACACTTAAGCTACATATTTTTGGGGAAAATCACAGCTAATCAGTAACAACAACATTGAGATTCAGTGATTAACTGGCATTTAGAAACCCTAATCCACTACAATGGGGTTGAAATATGAAACTAAATCTCCTTCTACTCACTACAATGGGGTTGGCTTAACCAACAAAGTAGAAAAAGGAATGCTACCCAAGAGATGAAAAATATGTTCAATTATTAGGGGAAAAAAATGGATAAAGGGAAAAGTTAAAACAAATGCATTGACGATTAATGAGGAAGAAAGGTATCGCAAATGAATTGAGTTGTTTAACTATGGATGTGCATTCAATTGAAATCAATAACATTTTAAAAGTAAACTTTTGGCCAAAAGTAAACAAATTTGTTAACGATTAGATTGTACAATTATAAAAATTTGTTATGACAAATGGTGGGGGTTAGATTGCATAATCAACAAAAAGAATTGTTTAATAAGAGCTGCGTTAATAGCCAAACATCAATGTCCAAGCAAATATATGAATTCATGTATGTCCTGTTACTATTTAAGTTTAAATAGTATAAGGGAGTGATTTCCTCACCATTGTATCTACCAAGATACATTGTAAACCAGAAAATTGATCATCTGATTTGAAGACTTTTGGTCTCCATGTTTTACACACACGAACTCTAATTGTAACACCGAACCTGAAACGGCTGGAGATCACGGATAGAAGCAATGTTCATTGTGTTTTGAATCTGAAAAAAGAAAAGGCTTTTATCACTATAAAGATGTGTACAAAATTATCTAGCAGTCATCAACATCGTCATGTTGGTCTCTCTTTCTTTTTATGTTATATATTCATTCATGTTCATATATTGGCAGTAAACCACATCAAATAGCTATTGAGACAGTTTTTAATATCTATAACATGAAATCACCAAATGAATATATTCTACACAAAATTAGTATAAAAACATATGAACATAAAAACAAAAAATTAAAAATTAAAAAAACTAATATTAACAACAATAGATCCATCAACAGCTGATGAATTGGTTGTTTTTTGTTGGGGACAAAAGCAAGTGTTTCTAAAATAGAGAACAAAAGCATAAAAGTTTTTGAAGCTTAGATCCTGTGTTCATTTTTTGTTTCTTTTCAACATAGATACGAACCTCTTGTTTAACAGAACCAAAAACAACCACTAAACGGCTCTATCTAAAGCAGCAAAACACCACCTACAAAACATCAAAAGTACACATGGTTAAGAAAGAAGAGGAGAAAAAAGTAAGAAAAAATCGAAAAAATTGAAGGTTTTGATTTTCTAGTCCCAAAACTGTTCAAATATGTTTTTCCTGTGCAGCGTTTTTATATGAGATGCTTCAACTTTGTTAGTCCACTACTAAAACAAAAGAAAAATCCTAGAAAACAAAAACAAACAGAGACAAAACAAAACAGAATAACATCTCTCAAATATAAATCCTTTTCCACATTGGCAATATCGCAATGCAGCCATAATGAAGTAATTAATCAATTTAATTAACAATGATAGCAGAATTGTAGATCAATGGGCAACAAATTCCCCCAGGAAAGAAATTTGAAGAATCCATTTCCTTAATTTATACTCATTGTATTTCACTGGATACTAACACTAAATAAGATATTTCAAATCCCATTTGAAACTATATTCTTTGTTCCAGAATGCATGATCCAATATCAAGATTTTTCAACTTTTTGGCATTAAAATGAGGCAAATCAAGACTTGAATATAATACAAAATCCATCATCCATTGTTTTGTTAGTTTTCTTGGTATTAGATTGCCAATTGGCCAAGTTGTTCAATCAGGTAAAAGCTTTTCATGCCTGCCACAATGGTAAGGAATTAATCCTCATAGTCTTAGACTTGGCTTTTTCTTTTAGAAGAACACTGACAACCACATATTTCCAAAGGCTAGTTGCAGAGAATTCTCTCAGCTTTTAGAATATTACATGTTAAGTTCTTTGTCCAGTTGAAAATTCTAAATACTTGTCTTTTAGAAAAACAAAGAGAATAAAATACTGGGGGCAATTCTTTTGAGCATAAATCAAACACAACCCAAAACAATTATAAAAAAGAAAAAGAAAAACAATCACTATATCAATCAACAAAAACGATTAAAAAGGAAGATCAAAAGAGAAACCAAATAATAAATATAACCAACAATTGAAATTTTCATCAATTTTAATCTCTTTTTTTTTTTTTTCAAAACCTGCCTAAGCAACCAACAATTGAAATATTCATCAATTTTAATCCTTTTTTTTAATTTAAAAACCTGCCTAAGCAATGAAAAGTCACCTTAAACAATCAAAATCACAAAATAACTATATTTACATAGTCGTTGTCATCAAAGATTTGAAAATTCTTTGCTAAACTCAAAGAATTTCAGTTCTCTGCTAAACCCTAAAAATTTCAAATAACAGCATATCCTGCTTACCAAAACATAGCCATCCTAAACCCTGAACAAAAGAACCAGCATATCCAAATACCGATTTTCAAGGTTTACCAACTAATTTTTAATAACCAAACAGAAAATCTTATCAAAAGCAATCATATAGTATTTTAATAACTAAATTGTTTAACCTGATTTAATCAAAATAATAACACAATCAAATCAATTTCAGCATTTGGATAAAATTTGCAAATCAATAACACAGACCGCGATGAGGAAAAATTAGGGATTTGGACTTTTAGGGCAGCAAATTAAAACAGGTCTTATAGTCTAATCAAATAAGATCCAAGATATTAGTAACAACAAAAATGAAAAAGAAGAGCAACAAAAATCGAATGGAAAGATGAAGCAAAATTTACTTACAGATAGTGAGAGAAAGAGACAGAAAACGGAGAGAAAGCTGGAGTTCGAAAATTGAAGAAGAAGACCAACGCAGTGGCGGAGAGTCGGTGCTTGTGATGATGACGGCGGCGGAGGCAGGGAGAAAGGGAAAGAGACGGGGAGAGAGTTGGAGAAGACGACTATGATCTCTGAGGCCTCTCTCTCTCTCTCACTTCTCTTCGATGAAGCGGCTTTGGTTACTCCAACGACCTGACAAAAGGGTTATGTCGCTATGCATTAGGGCAAGAATGCCATTTTCCTGAACATAATTAAGAGGGCAACCAATTAAGCAGGGCACAGACGTCATTTTACTATTGTGAATGAATAGTTTAGGAACAGTGAATCGGCCAACTGAATTTTAGTATATATATAATTTTAGTAAAGGGCAAAATTGCCAATTCACTATTCCTAAGCTACAGTCTAGGAACAGTGAAAGCATGGATTCAGTTTTAGTATATATATAATTTGTTGCAAGTATATCAACAAACAAGGACATGGAAAGTGGAAACTGACATGGTCCCAGCAACTCGGGTGCTCATGTGCGTCTTCTCCTCTTCATCAAGCTTTGCTAATCCAAAGTCGGATATTTTAGGGTTCAAGTCCCGATCAAGCAGCACATTAGTAGCTTTGATGTCTCGGTGAACAATTTTAAGTACAGATTCTTCATGGAGAAAAGCTAGTCCTCTTGCTATCCCAATACAAATATTACGCCTTGTTGGCCAGTCCAGTTTAAGATGATTTTCTCGACCTACAAAAGCTTGTCAAAGAAAATACTGCTCGCACTTCTTTTCAACTATAAATAAATTGTGTGAAAGAAATTCGAAAACAAAACGGAACGCAAGTAGTACTCAGGGAGTATGCAAGAAGAAACCTAGAAATCAGTATAACCCATCCAAGGATATAAATAAAGAAAAGGATAAAAACCAACTTATACAATTGAGTAATTGACATCATACTCACCAAACAATGCTCGTGCAAGGTTATTGTTTTCCATGTACTCATAGACCAGCAATAGCTGGCCTCCATCAATACAACATCCATGAAGCTTCACAAGATTTGGGTGCTGGAAACAAGAAATCATGCCCATCTCATTTAAGAATTCACGATTTCCCTGCCTTGACTTAGATGAAAGCTGCTTAACGGCTATCACTGTACCATCAGGCAATTGACCCTGCATCCCAACCCATGTTCAGAACTATGTATGTAAACGTAAAACAGGGAAATCTTTTATATAAAAAAAACATGGAAAAGATTCAACTTAAAGATAGCTAAAGTACCTTGAACACAGGACCAAAACCACCTTCTCCGATTTTGTTAGCAGAATCAAAGTCATTAGTGGCAGATTTTAATTGTTTTAAGGTAAAAGTCCCTGTCTGCCCATCAAGTCCTTCTCTATCTGTCCAATGAGGCATCAGAAGAGTATGGGTGTCATTCATCATTGCTTGAGCAATCAAAGAGTGCAATTGTTAATTTTTTTTCCTTCATTTTTATATACTTGTGAAAACTATCAGTAGGAACCAATGAATCTGAGAATGACACATTTCGATATGATGAAGCACAATGTGAGCAGTTCCCTTGCTTTCTCCATTTGAGCAATCTTTGGAATCTGCTCAAAAGAACAAATCAATTAACTAACTGGAATAACATAAAAGGAAAGAAGGACATGAAACTCCTGTCCAGGAACATGTTTGCAAAGGCTGAAGTGAACATAAATTTTCCAAATTGGATAAACAAAATTGTAAAATAGGTTGGGAAGTGTGCATTTGAGCCTTTATTAGAAAACCTTCATGTCAGGATTAAAAGCAAAGTCATTTTGTACATACATTAAATCCATTCCATTCATAGGAACGCACATAAAATAGCTTTGCTCTTAACGCAGATAAGTTACAGAATTAAAACTTTAGCACAAACTACCACTAAAATCGGGCTCTATGTCAGTCGAAAAACAAAACATCCTAATTAGCATTAAGGGAAAAGAAAAAGCAGCAGATGCATGATACATAGGTACCATCATCATACCACCAGTTCCTAAACTAGCCTGCTTCCTGAACTAGGTTCCCATGTTGTGTCTAATGTTAGGCCACAAAACTCTGTCTGAGCCAAACCAAGTCTAAGGTTAGGATATTAACAAATGTCTTACGTATTTACAACAGTTCTTTTGAACTTAGTGTCTGAGAGTGTATTTTCCCAGTTACGTGGCATTTGAAAGAATAATGAGAACAATGTACTACGTGAAACTTTCACAGTAGCTTAATAGCACCTTTTTCCCTTGATGTCTTGCTATCCAGACTGCCTTTCCACCAAAGAATGCCTAAAATCAAGAAAATGAGGAACAAAACCGAAGCTCCAACTGAAGCTCCCACCCGTTCCATTTATGTCACTGATCCTTCTGTTGTAAAATTGGCTCACATTTAGTATGCAAGTGAAGGAGGAGGCGACCGGTCGCAAGGGAAAAGCGACCGGTCGTTTTGAAGCAGATTTGAAGTCTGGAGGAGAAGCTGGAAATCGTGACCAGCGACTGGTCGCAAGGTGCAAGCGACCGGTCGTTTTCAGACAGATTGCAATGCGACCGGTCGCCAGGAACGTATGACCGGTCGCCAGGAACGTACGACCGGTCGCAGACGCGCTGTGTCGTTTTTCCATGCGTTTTTCAAGGTGCCTTTCATATGTGTTGGTTCCCTACCTAATCCCTCGAGCTTCCAAGTGTTTTATGGGTTCTAGGAAGTTTGGCAACGTGCCTTAGAAGCTGGAACACCATTGAATGTTGTTTTGTTGACTTGTACCAAAGGGTTTTCTAGGTGGGAGACAAGGGGATAAAGGGTGCATGCTTTATGGCTTGTTTTCTGGTTTGCCTAACCTTGTGTTTAAGTGGGTAGCTGAAAGCAAGAACGTGAAGGAGTAATTGCAGCCCTCTACTAAGTCCAAAGGTCTGCCTACAAAAGGAAAAGAAGATGCAAGACAACAAGAGTGTGGTTAATCTCAAGGAGTGGTCAAGTAGCTGGAGCTATTGTATCCAAGAGGTTGAACTTACCAAGGGAGGAAGAGAGAGAGGGCAATCAGTTCAAGAGAGAGCTGAGTTGAGTCTTGAGTAGTCTAGACACCAAAGGGGGGAAACACCAAGGGTTGTGAGAGTGTTCACAAGTGTATCAAAGTGTTGAGCAAGGGGTGAGAGAGAAAAGAGAACTTGGGAGAGAATAGAGTTCTAAGGGGGTTTCTTTGTAAACCAAAGTTGTAACTTATTCTTTCATGAAGTGAATTTCTCAAGGGGATCACCAAGAGGATGTAGGCAATTGCTGAACCTCTAAAATACTTGTGTCACTTTGTGCTTGGTTGGTTTCTCAAGTGTGTGTGTGTGTGATTCATCCATCCTTGTGTGTGTCACAAAGTCCATCAACAACAAGATCATTAGGGGAGGGAGTGAAAGTGTTTGTCCATTTTCACAACACCTTCTGCATTTAATTGCATCATGAACCATTGTTAAAAAGAATCCCTGTTATAGGAAGTTATAATTAAATTGTAAACGCAGATTTAGGTTCTTTAGTGTTAATGCAACTTAGGATTGAATGCAGAACTCACAGTTCTGTAAAATTACTCAAGGCAGAAATGCTAGACGGAATGGGCCCTTGGAGACCACTAGCTTGGATCTCTCTGTCAACAACAGAATTCAAAACGAATAGATGTTACACCAGAAAATTTCTATATCCTAACAATTTACAATATGGGATAGAAAAATCACTTACAATTTCTGAAGTTGCTTCCAGCTTCGAATAAAATCAGGTATTCTTCTTGTGAAGTTGTTACTGCTAATCCTACTGCGTAAAGAGACATTTTAGTGTTTTCATGAAGTATCGTGTTCATTGATTTTGTAGGACACATGCAAAAGTCGGAAAAATAATTGACCCAAAAGCTCTCACTTCGAGTTTGAGGTGCTCAAACTTTCCTCTCCCAGCTCTAATTCCTTAGAACTGAAACCGATGCATGCTATGCCAAGTGGAATTGACAGATTGATCTTGACAATTGTATCGTACGTAAAAGTTGAAGGGCTTTGAATCACTTAAAAATTCATGCTTTTTTCTCCACTTTGCTCAGCTTTATCACATAGAGATAGAGCTTGATCTTTATGTATTTGCAAAAACACAATATTTTTATTCAAAAAGATATGTACTACTACTAGTTAGTTTATCATTACACGAGCATTTGCGTAGTTAAGCGCGAAGAAATGTTTATTGTGAAGAGTTCATGGGTAGAACTTACCTCTAAAAACCAACTTGTAAGAAAATAATGTTTAAGAGCTCATAAATCACTTTAAGATATGCTAATTTTTCCAACGTGAAATCTTGAGTCCTAGCATTTACATTAGCAAGAACTAGTACTGGGATTGATTTTATAGAGATCAGAAGACGTAGTAATAGCAGAAGAACCAATCCATGGTGCATCTGATGACGAAGGAATAAGGCTCTGAGTTTCACTTGGATTCTGTGATGAATTGTCATCAAACTGGTTTGTCAAGGCTGTTAGCCTCAGTTCATCACCGTAAGTACTTGGATCCGTGACCAATTCATAAACAGCCGTCCGCCCTTCAAGCATACTCACTACTGCAGACATGGTAGGCCTAAGCGCTGGTGCTGCATTGATGCATAAGAGAGCTACCTTAACCATCCTAATGGCCTCTTCCTCACTCACATCGGACCCCAACCTTGGATCCACCAGCTCCAATAATTCTCCTTTTTGTTGTAAAACAAGAGCCTGAAATTTAGCAGAGAAAAGAGATTTGAAAATGGAAAAGTAACTCATAGAAGGAAAGAAGGATGACCAAGTTGGAAGGAATTTGAATGAAGATCCATCTTACCCAATCCACAAGGCATACAAAGTTCTCATTTGGTCGATATTTCGTGTTGTTCTTTCCAGCAACAATTTCCAATGTAACAACACCAAAGCTGTAGACATCTGCTTTGTAGGTCAAATAACCCCATAGTGCATATTCTGGCGCCATATATCCTCTGCACACAAAAAACGATTGTTTTCCTTAGCTGGGTGGAGAAAATTTCATAAACAAAACTAGGCTCTGAAATGCAGTTCAGAGAAAAAAAAAACAGTAGAGCTTACATAGTTCCAGCAACTCTAGTGCTAATGTGGGTGTTCTCCTCTTCGTCAAGCTTGGCCAACCCGAAGTCCGAGATCTTGGAGTTAAGGTCTCGGTCTAGTAATATATTTGTAGTTTTAATGTCTCTATGTACAATCTTCAGTGCTGATTCCTCATGCAAAAAAGCCAGACCTCTTGCTATGCCTATGCATATTTTCTGCCTTGTAGGCCAGTCCAATTTTAAAGGACTTTCCTCCGGAACTGCAATAAACATGGATTCCCAATCAATGATTTCATTTTTGTTTTTCTTAATACACCATTTCAGCTTTTTGTCACTGGACTTGATAAGCTTACCGAACAAAGCACGTGCAAGGCTGTTGTTTTCCATGTATTCATATACCAACAGTAACTGGTTTGCTTCAATACAGCATCCATACAATCTAACAAGATTTGGATGTTGTAAACCAGAAATCATGCCTATTTCAGTCACAAATTCCCGATTTCCTTGCTTTGATTTGGATGATAGTTGCTTAACTGCAATTAAAGTACCATCCAATAATATACCCTGAAATAAATACAGTTTAGTAGTTTTCAAGTGTGATAAGTATAGGCCTAGAGTAAGGAAATTAGTTATATGGTACCTTGTAGACAGACCCAAAACCGCCTTCCCCAATTTTGTTTTTAAGATCAAAGTTGTTAGTGGCAGCTTTAATTTGCCTGAAGGTGAAAAATCCAGTTTGCAGATCCAGTTCTCTAAGAGCTGTACAAAGAGCAAGGTTAGGATATTAACAATGTCTTAAGTATTTACAACAGTTCTTTTGAACTTAGTGTCTGAGAGTGTATTTTCCTAGTTACGTGGAATTTGAAAGAATAATGAGAACAATGTACTACGTGAAACTTTCACAGTAGCTTAATAGCACCTTTTTCCCTTGATGTCTTGCTATCCAGACTGCCTTCCCACCAAAGAATGCCTAAAATCAAGAAAATGAGGCACAAAACCGAAGCTCCAACTGAAGCTCCCACCACAATAGGTACCTTGCTTTTCTTATCATGAGTAGGTACCTTGCTTTTCTTATCATGAGGAGGCGGGAACTCTACAAAATTATAGATAACGAAAAGCACAAAAAAAGGTTACAATGACATAAGCTTCCGTTCTATGGTAAATTGGTATTCGTTTTCTAGTAAACAAACTCTACACCTGGGTACTTATTCCACTGTACTTTAAACAAACTTTTGAATTGTGTGCGCCTGTGTATGGGAGAGAGAGAACTAAAGTTTGCAACTCAGAATATACCAGACTCTAGAGAGATAGCTGATATAAGAGGACCATATGTTCCTTTCTTTGGACAAACTGTTGTCCCTTTCCCAGACCAATGAAATCGGATCTCTAAAGTTTTGTTCTTAACCTCAACTGCTTTAAGTTCCTTAATGACTTCCTTATCAACCCCTTGTGCTTCCTTTTCAATGTCAAAATCCTTCCACACCAGTTTCTCCTGTAACAGACTTTATCAATCAGAAATCATCTCACTTAGCATAGACAGTGCATAAACAATGGGATTGGCTACCTGAATATAGACATCAAACATCCGTCTTCCAAGACTGTAAAAAGATCTATTGCCTCGGATTATTATCTCCGAAAAGTGAAGTCTCACAGTATAGTTTCCATTTCCGAAACAGCGTGCATAATACGTGAGAGAAAGAGGAGATAGGCGTGCACTTGTGTACAACTCAGAGTTGTTCATTCCAAGTGTGGATGCATTATTTGCTATGTAGTCATTAGAGGTGGAATTAACATTCCAGAAATGTCCAGTAGTACTGATTCCCCAGTTAGGTCTCGAAGGAACAAATTTTGCTGCACCTCCTAAGTCTTGATCCCCTTCAAAGTTAATTCGTCCAATGGTGGTTGCCTTTCCACCACAATTTATATGTAATGAGTACAGATCTATTCAGTAACAACCAAGAAAAAAAATCACATGAATTGTAATCAGATTAAAGCAAGTATTTGAGTAGATAAATGAAATTGAAATAGTCTTATCTGCACGAAATTAAAGCAAGTTTTCCATCAGGTCATATGAAATATTAAATTAACTGAGTTCTTCTACAAAATCTGCACGAAATTAAATAATTAAAAAGAAAACTCCAGTTGGGTAACTAAAGTATGTACCTTATAATCATATTTTGAATCTAAAAGATATATTGTTACCTTTTGGACAAGGATAGCTGCTCAGACACTCTCCAAATAATCTAGAAGTGTAGTGAAAATCAGCTTATGTAAATTTGAAGTAGACAGAATGAAAAGAAAAAAAATGCTTCATCATTGAAGATTAATAAGTTAGAAGCTTACGAGTTGTCTCGTGCAGAAAAGCTTTTGAACAAGTTCCTGATACATGCGAAATCAGTTAGGTTCAAAAGAAAATTAGGCGAGTGAAGACAGCAAACTGTGCAGTATGCCAACTGAAAAGAAGACTACTTACAGGTTTTCTGTACCACAAGCTGGCTCAGAGCTCTGATCAAAATTATTGTAAGAAACATCTATCTGGCTGCACACAGATATAGTAAACATGTAAGACTCCATCAGAAACAGAATGTGCATCGGACCCCTAAAGAGGTCATGAGATTAAACTCCACTCAAAGTAGAAGTTCTCATAATTCTAAATATATCTCTGTCTGTGTGTGTCTGTGTGTGTGAAAAATATTATGATGACTTAGAAGATATATTCCTGCAGGATTGAATGGAAAATAAAACCCAAGCAAATCTGATATAGGATGGAAAACATACAATTGAATATTTCTGCTCTTGATCCAGTTTGGAATAGATCCAGTGAGCAAATTGCTTGTTAGATACCTATTCAGAAAGCAATTACATAGTGACATTCAGTTGAAGTATATCGTTACTGTTTCAAAAGGCCAGTTACATGGATGAAGATATTGACTATACATGAAATAACTACGAATTTATGCTGTTCTCCATCTAAATTTATGCATGCGGGGAGGCCCTATGCATCATGAAAACACAACCTGCATGAAATTTACATTTCTTACAAGTGCTTCAATGTTGTCAGAGCTGCTAAATCAGGAATGTCTCCTTCCAATCTGTTGAAGCTGAGATCTCTGCAAGAAAATAACTAGAGTTGTGTTATAAGAACCCGAAGTTTATAACTTGGATGTTTAACTGAACAAATTGAACTCATTAACCAAATTGTGATAAATAAATAAAATTAAATAATTGTATTCTGTGCAATTGAACAGAAAAAAATGTAGTATTACAATATTCTCAATGTTGTCATTGCTGATATATAAGTGGGGATGCGTCCAGATAAGTTACAGCTCCTCAGCATTCTGCAACATAACTATCTATTAGCACAAGTGCAGCTAAGCGTCGACTAGTCTAAAATTATAAATAAAAAATAAAAAAGAGAACATTTTCAATACTTACAAACTTCCCATGCCTGTCATACTACTCAAGGGTGGAAATTCTGAACCCTTTCCATTTATGTCACTGATCCTTCTGCATTTAATTGCATCATGAACCATTGTTAAAAAGAATCCCTGTTATAGGAAGTTATAATTAACTTGTAAACGCATATTTAGGTTCTTTAGTGTTAATGCAACTTAGGATTGAATGCAGAACTCACAGTTCTGTTAAATTACTCAAGGCAGAAATGCTAGACGGAATGGGCCCTTGGAGACCACTAGCTTGGATCTCTCTGTCAACAACAGAATTCAAAACGAATAGATGTTACACCAGAAAATTTATATACCCTAACAATTTACAATATGGGATAGAAAAATCACCTACAATTTCTGAAGTTGTTTCCAGCTTTGAATAAAATCAGGTATTCTTCCTGTGAAGTTGTTACTGCTAATCCTACTGCATAAGGAGAAAGATTGAATAGCATAAAGTTGAAGATTTCTTAACATGCCAAATTTATAAAGTAATTAGAATTAAAGCAATGTTAAGGGTACAAACACTTACAGTTCTGTTAACTTAGTCAGATTAGTAAGAGCCAGTGGCAACTCTCCTGTGAGATTGTTTGCACTAAGAATGCTGCAGATACCAATGCCAACTTATCAACTGGTACTTGCATATTCAACTTATTTAATATTTAAAAATCAAGAATTAAACAAAAGAAAACAGAGGGTGAAAGGAAAAAAAAGAAAAAAGAAAAGAGGCTTACAGACTGTTCAAGTTAACCAATTTCCCAAGCTCAGGAGGAACAGTTCCAGAAAAGTTGTTATTCTCCAAGCTCCTGAAAACAGATTCTCCTTCATCACACTAGGCTAAAATCAAATGAAACTTAAAATTGATTTTGACAAATATGAGGTGGCAAAGAGAGATAGAGCCAGAGCATACATATATGTTAGGGTGCTTATGT
Source organism: Prunus fruticosa (assembly GCA_018703695.1). Classification (NCBI taxonomy): domain Eukaryota; kingdom Viridiplantae; phylum Streptophyta; class Magnoliopsida; order Rosales; family Rosaceae; genus Prunus; species Prunus fruticosa. Next base: position 4,270,082 of record CM031920.1, on the reverse strand, counting down.
TTCCCAAGTAGCCAGGGGTTGGTCCTGATAAATTGTTCACAGTAACGGACCTGCACAGTGTACACATTTTGTCACTTCAGTTAATATAAGCTATTATTGGCTAACCTTGCATGAAGTTCAGAAATCCTTTACAGAAATTCCAACTTTGTAGAAGCCCATTCACGCGGAATAGTACCGGTAAGGTAGTTCCTGGTAAAATCTCTGTAAACAAGAGTAGAAGATATTAGTAATAACATTACCATTTGTGGAAGTGATATAAGAAACGTTTTCAGATGATAGATGCTATTAAAAATAAAAAAAGTAAAAATTTACAACTAAAAATGTTTCCCTTACACTCTTGTTAGGTAGGGTAACTTTGCAGCAGATGGTGGAAGTACACCAGCAAGATCTTGCCCTTTAAGAAAACTGTATCACAAAAATGTCAGAGATCATAAGAACAGAAAGAGTCTTCATTCTGAATCTTCTCCATAGAAAAATAATGAAAACTGGATTGAAATGCTACATAAGATAATTAAACCAATAAATAAACAAACAGAAAATGAGAAATGAGTACAAATAAAAGCTTTCAGTTGACGTACATGCTGACAACATGGCAGAAACCATCAGGGTAAGAGCAGTTGCATATGAGAGTGTTGTTGTATAGAGGCAAGTCATCAGATTTTGGGGTAGCCCAATTTGTGTCATTGCTGCATGGATCTATGCTGAAGTTCCAGTCTTTTTTTCCCACTTGTGTTGCTATTTCTTTTAGTGCTTCCACTGCGCACACAGATCAACTCATGAATCTTTTTATTTTTCCATTTGCTGTGTTTTTTATGCATCAGCAGAGTTTATTTTTCATTTTTTAAAGAAAAGTAGAGTGATTGAGCCTGATATTGGCCCAAATTAATGTTGATGCCAAAATAGTGATTGGGCTTGGGCCTTGTGCCACCCACCATTTTAACCTAGGTAAACTTCTCTAAGAAGATACATATATCGCTCTGTATCTCTCTCAATCATTGAATTTCATATCCATTTCCAGTTGTAATGATGAATAAAAATTCAGGTCCAACTCTTTAGGTTCTTTCATTTCGTTTTCGATTAAAAAGTTGTAACCTTTATGCTTTTGAATCAATATAAATTTAGGATGAAAACAAGTTCTTTCTTTTTTAAAATCTTTTTTGTAAGTTTATAAAAAAAAAACCCAGGCTTCATTTTTTTCAAAACAAAAACTGAGGCTTTAGTGCATAGATTTTGAGTATCAGCAACACCAACTTGAAAAAACATTCAGAAGAAGAAGAAGAGATTGTGCTTCAACTTTGATTGTGGATATGCAGATGCAGAAGCAGAGGACCAACATGGCTACCAAAATGACAAGGTCCATGGTGGCTTTTGAAACATCAAAATGAAATCTTGCCATATCAATCCCTGATGTAATATAATTCTGTTGCATTTACTAACATATAAGAATAAAACTTGTATGAATTTCACATTAAAAGATACAATCCAATACCTAAAAAGAAACTAGATTGATTGAATTGAATGGCAGTAGTTCATCTCATGCATATTCATTCTTTTACTTATTCCTTAGTTCCTTTATTCGAAATAATTGAACACGTTATAAAGAGAGTTTCATGTTGTAAATTGAACAATAGTTGAGAAAACAGACTTTGAATATGAAGAAATTCTTAGTTGAGAGAGAGAGAGAGAGAGAGAGAGAGAGATAGCATCAAATTCAAATGGGTTATGTATTTTAATTTTGTTGGAACTCATTGTTGTCCCACATCGGCTAGAGGGCCAAAGAGAAAGTAGTTTAAATAGAAATACCCATCTTGAACTAACACCGAGACCTTTTGTGATAAACCCCACACCTGAGGATTGTGCAGGTAGTTAAGTGGGGAGAGCCTGGTGTTGTTGGAGTGGGCCCTCGGCCCGTCGACTTGGAAAATTATACATGGTATCAGAGCCAGGAGGCGGGCCCGTACTACCACGCGATGGGTGGGTCCCCATTTGGCCCCGCGCGATGGGTGAGTCCCCAATGGCTCTGGTAATAAGTGATTTAAAAATTTTGGAAAGCCCAGCCTGTTTGGTAAACTATGAGAAAATCACTTATTGTTAAAAATTACTGTGAGAGAAAGCTATAAGGGGAAAGCGCTAATGAGGTGCTTTCATTTTTGATTATGCTAGAATCAGTTTCGAAGAGGTGATGGGTTTAATGATTATACGGAATCATTTTCTGATTATGCGGGATTCAGGACCAATAACAGTTTTAACAAAAAATTCACCAAAAGCCAAACAACTTTCTCTCAGCTGAATTTCTTTCACAGCAAATTGACAACGATTATTTTCATAGCATAGGCAATATCAAACTGGAGGGTTTCAAAAAGGTCAAAACAAACCACACGAAACTAATTGTGGTTTGGTTTGATTCCTTCAGTCCAAAATTACAATTTTTTAGTGAAAAAATCAAAACATTGGCATACTGCCGCTAAAACTTGATTGAAGTGAGGCTTGAGTGAATGCATGGATATTAGTATTACCAATATATACACACTTAAACAAGAAAAAGAGTAAGTTACCTTCTGCAGCAGGCAGACGCGAAGCTTGTGCTTCAACTTTGACTGATTTGGTGCATAAGCAGAGAACCGAAATGAGCATAATAAGGTTCATTATGGTTTTTGGAGCAATACAATTCACTCCTCTTGCCATTTATCCTTGATGCACTACAATGGTAAGAAAACTCTCTCGGATTTTCTCTTTCTTTCTCTTTATCTCATCTTCACTCTTTTTTCTTAGGCTTGCACAATGCACACAAACCATTACCTATTTATAGGCAAGTAGTGCCAGACCCTTCAGTGAGATTTGTTGAAAAATATAAGTTCCACATTGAAAACTTGACTAAATAAAATACAAGATATGATAAAACACCCAAGCCTTTTATGATAAAACTCAACACCTACTGGGCTTTGTAGGTGGTTAAATTGGGGATAATATCGGTGTTGCGAGTAGTGGGCGTCTGACCCGTCCATCTGAATTTAACATGATATCAGAGCTGGTTGAATGACTGGCCTGAAATATTGGGTCTTTACCCTTACCCCTTACCCAACATGTGAGTGTTCACATGTTCCGCTTGAATGTTTACCCTTACCCCTTACCCATATGTGGTGTTCACGTGTTGGGCTTGAATGTTCAACTCTGATGGAGACTTAATTCCATGTTACCCACTATATAGTGGTCCCATATGAGGGGACTAAGCTCCACGTGTCACCAGGAAAATAATGAGTGGTCAATTGTATAAAGACCCGACAATATTACGTATAATTAATTCATTGGGTTGGTGCAGTTACACTGACAGATCTACATTTCTGTCCACAAAAAAGGCTCTACATTTCCATACGCAACGTTTTTAATGTTAGTGAAAAAAAGAAAGAAACTTGGTCTATTACTTTATGTAATATATTGTCGGCGGCTGAAATAAAATTTCCAAATATTGCAGTTACAGTTTCAACGTTTCTATTAATTTGTAGAAATTTACAGCAGAAATTATTCAGTCTTTGGTGAGGAAAACGAGTGAACGAATTAAATTGAATCTTCAATTGAATAATATTGATATTGTTATTATTGTTGTTTGCAGAGACAAACATGGAACGAATAAAGCTAATAGAAAATTGAACAAAATATGTACAGAAAAGAAAATATGGACACAGCTAATCTGCATATGCGTTTCCGAAGACTACAAACTACAACATACTTTCTACTATAGAACCAGAATGTCCACAACTGTCAAGAGGGTGTTGAGTCTGGATTGATTTCAGAGAATTCAAGGCCGGACGTAGAGGTAGACTCGAATGTGTGGACTGTAGTTGAATGCTGTGTTCCACTGATACTTAAACTATGATCTTGCCTCTGCCGGTGGAGGTCTCTCATGGCCTTGAACCTCAAATCTTCTCTATAAGTACTTGGTTCTGGGATCACGTCAGGAACAGGGATTTGTCCTTCAAGCATGCTCACCACCTCGGACATGCTAGGCCTAAGTGATGCAGAGGCATTTGTACAAATCAGAGCCACTTTAACCATGATCTCTGCTTCTTTTTGGTCGACCTCAGACCCTAACTTCTCATCAACTAGCTCCAACAAGTTTCCGGTTTGTTGCAAATGACAAGCCTGCAAATGTTTATTGTAGTTTCTAACTGAATTAGTAACAATGAGAACAACCAGATGTGACAAGATGGATGTAAAAATGGATCAAAGAGCAAGAGGGAATGGTAAGAGTACCCAATCCAAAAGGCAAACCCAGTCATCACTTGGGATATAATTATTGTTGTTCTTCCCACTAATAATTTCCAAGGCCACTACTCCAAAACTGTAAACGTCTGCTTTGTACGTCAGGTGACCCCATAATGCATATTCTGGTGCCATGTATCCTCTGCAAATCAAGATCCCAAAATCTTGTTATTCAACCCCAAAAAAAAAATTCACCAATTTAGCTAGACTTTGTTGCAAGTATATCAACAAGCCAGTGTAAACAAGGACATGGAAAGTGGAAACTGACATGGTCCCAGCTACTCGGGTGCTCATGTGCGTCTTCTCCTCTTCATCAAGCTTTGCTAATCCAAAGTCGGATATTTTAGGGTTCAAGTCCCGATCAAGCAGCACATTAGTAGCTTTGATGTCCCGGTGAACAATTTTAAGTACAGATTCTTCATGGAGAAAAGCTAGTCCTCTTGCTATCCCAATACTTATATTACGCCTTGTTGGCCAGTCCAGTTTAAGATGATTTTCTCGACCTACAAAAGTTTGTCAAAGAAAATACTGCTTGCTCAGACTTTCTTTTCAACTATAAATAAATTGTGTGAAAGAAATTCGAAAACAAAACGGAACGCCAGTAGTACTCAGGGAGTATGAAAGAAGAAACCTAGAAATCAGTATAACCCATCCAAGGATATAAATAAAGAAAAGGATAAAAACCAACTTATACACTTTAGAACATGATCAGTTACATCTTAATTGGTTTCCGCGCTTATACAATTGAGTAATTGACATCATACTCACCAAACAATGCTCGTGCAAGGTTATTGTGTTCCATGTACTCATAGACCAGCAATAGCTGACCTCCATCAATACAACATCCATGAAGCTTCACAAGATTTGGGTGCTGGAAACAAGAAATCATGCCCATCTCATTTAAGAATTCACGATTTCCCTGCCTTGACTTAGATGAAAGCTGCTTAACGGCTATCACCGTACCATCAGGCAATTGACCCTGCATCCCAACCCATGTTCAGAAGTATGTATGTAAACGTAAAACAGGGAAATCTTAAAGAAAAAAATGGAAAAGATTCAACGTACAGATAGCTAAAGTACCTTGTAAACAGGACCAAAACCACCTTCTCCGATTTTGTTAGCAGAATCGAAGTCATTAGTGGCAGCTTTTAATTGTTTTAAGGTAAAAGTCCCTGTCTGCCCATCAAGTCCTTCTCTATCTGTCCAAGGAGGCATCAGAAGAGTATGAGTGTTATTCATCATTGCTTGAGCAATCAAAGAGTGGAATTGTTAAGTTTTTTTCCTTCATTTCATATACATGTGAAAACTATCAGTAGGAACCAATGAATCTGAGAATGACACATTTCGATATGATGAAGCACCTTTCTTTCTCCCCCTTTTGCCTGGCATGTATCCTTTCCACCAAAGGATTCCTAATATAACAAACACTAGGCCAAATGCTCCTACTACAGCTCCAGCAACAATGTGAGCAGTTCCCTTGCTTTCACCAGTTGAGCAATCTTTGGAATCTGCTCAAAAGAACAAATCAATTAACTAACTGGAATAACATAAAAGGAAAAAAGGACAAGAAACTCTTGTCCAGGAACACGTTGTTTTCAAAGGCTGAAGTGAACATAAATTTTCCAAATTGGAAAAACAAAATTGTAAAAGAGGTTGGGAAGTGTGCATTTGAGCCTTTATTAGAAACCCTTCATATCAGGATTAAAAGCAAAGTCATTTTTTACATACATTAAATCCATTCCATTCATAGGAACGCACATAAAATAGCTTTGCTCTTGCCGCAGATAAGTTACAGAATTAAAACTTTAGCACAAACTACCACTAAAATCGGACTCTATGTCAGTAGAAAAATAAAATATCCTAATTAGCATTAAGGGAAAAGAAAAAGCAGCAGATGCATAATACATAGGTACCATCATCATACCACCAGTTCCTAAACTAGCCTGCTTCCTGAACTAGGTTCCCATGTTGTGTCTAATGTTAGGCCTCAAAACTCTGTCTGAGCCAAACCAAGTATGGCCCGGGCTGAGAAACAGATGTTGAAAACAGAAAAAATTGTGATATCCCAAGCATACCTTATTATGAGTGCTTTATAATAAGGTAAAGAAGAAGATTGCATCCAAATAACTCACCAGATTTCACAGAAATGGCAGAGATAAGGGGACCATAGACTCCTCTGTCAGGGATTCTTGTTGTCCCTTTACCAGCAAAATAGAATCGAATCTCTAAGATATTATTTGTTACACTGACATTATGTTCTAGTATTACCGGCTTTTGAGCCATCTTTGCCTCATCTTCAATATTGAAATCCTTTCGCAATACTTCTTCCTGAGACAAAGCGCTTCACATTACACCTATTTGCAACTTCATAATATACATTTTTAACAAAGTGACTAATTACCTGAACATAGATATCAAATACGCGTCTGCCAAGACTTGTATATGTTTGGTCATTTGTAAACTGTATCTCCGCAAAGTGAAGACTTACAGTATAGTCACCATTTTCTAAGCAATAATGGAAATATGTGATTGAAATTGGGGATATGCGTGCTGTTGTGTATAAATCAGAGAGATTTGAAGATGCCAGAGATACAGAGTAACGTGTATTTTGGAAATCATTGTCATCCATGAAGTCTCCAGTGCTACTAAATCCCCAAAAATAATCACCGTTTAAGAAATACTCTGCAGCGCCACCTTCAACTCCTCCATCTCCTTCATACACAATGTTTCCTTTATTTTCTTTGATGGTGACGTCATTTCCACCACAATTAACATGTAAACAAGTTGAATCTGGAATAATGGATTAAAATAAAAATATAAGTGAGAGAATATGAAAGCAACAATTACTAATTGACAAGAGTATTCAGATATAAAACTTTTGAATATCATGGTATTCTCTCTGAACATTTTCAGGCAAAGCGAGTTTCAAATTAACTCAGATTTTTTTTTTGGTCTGAAACAAAGACTTTAAAATCAGAAGAATTTACTTTCTTCGGTGTAGCAATCTTTATCATTTACAATTTTCTTCAGCAACAAGCTGATATTGCTTCATGATCAAACTAACTGAAACATGTATCTTCTATATAAAAAAATACACCATTTCAAGTAGAAGTAGAAATTCCAATACATGTACTGAAACTTAAATAAACTGTATAGCATTGCATATTATTTAAGCCAATTAGAATATATCCTTACAGCGTGGGCAGTTGAGATCCTTCAAGCATGGAAGACCATCTTTTCTCCTTCTGTCATAATTGAGTGAAAAGCATATATTAACATGGAATGTACGCCATGTGTATATATGAACATCTTTTCTCACTGTAATGCAACAAAAAGAAAGCAAGACAGAGAAAGACAATCTTACAAGTTGTTCTCTGTTGAAGAGCTTCGAAACAAGTTCAGGTTTAGATTGCTATTAAAAAAAGGAAAAAGGGGAAACAACCATTAGTTTGTATCCATATAAAACCGGCATAATACAATGAATAACTAATAGAACAGTATTCTCACATGTTGTCCTGACAAGTACGTTGCTCAGGGCCTTGCCATGTAAAGTTATTGTATGAAAGATCACTGCATGCAGGAAAGGTCACTCTCTTTAGGGAGAAACAAACATAAGCCAGAAATGGTGTGTGTCCATTGTATTGATCCACAAATTGTTAGCTTCCAGAATTCCATTTTTAGTAATAATATATACATGAGACAGATCTTGGATACACATGGGAAGCATACAAGGAAAAGGTAAATTGCAATTATATCAAAAGAAAAAAGATAATAATATGAAGCATCGAAGATAAGAATTACACATACACATTACTTCCATCCTTGAAGATTGAGCTAGGTACACTTCCACTCATAGAGTTTCCAGTTAAAATCCTATAGAAAGAAATATCAAAATTTTCAGAATGCTACATCAATATTCAATACTAGATTATTCAAAAAAAAAAGGGAAAATTAAGCACACACCAACCTAAAGATTTAAGCTTGCATTTCTATCCCAATATAATTCAAAATTCTTAAATTATGTAGACATTCGCGTGCCCATGTTTGTGTCACAGAAATTTAGTCCCTTCTTTATCCAGTAATATGTCCAGCATTTCCCAGAAACTTTTAGGGAAGAAAAATCACAAGCAATGGACCTTTGTAGTTTATAATTAAAGGCATAAGTAAATTACCATACTTCAAATCTGAATGCGCCATAATTAAATGAATCACAAGGTTATACTTACAGGAATCTCAAACGCTCTAAGTTTATAGTGTCTGGAACTTCCCCTAGTAACTTGTTAAAACTGACATCCCTATCAGAATCACAATACAAAAGATATAATCAACCTGCATTCACAGTCATAATACAACAATACAATCAATATCCTACTTCACAAGGTTTACTTACAACATTTCCAGGTTTTGTATCGTCCAGATGTATGGAGGAATCTCTCCAGAAATGTTGCAGTTTCTGAGAACCCTAAAATACATAACTGAATAGCATTAGACAAACCACCATCAAAAGTAAAATATAAATGCCTTCAGAATATTTGATGATCAAATACTCAACGTACAATCTCACTAGGCCTGTCATGTTTGTCAACGTAGGAAAACCCTGCTGTGGCCCCTTTATATCGCTAATCCTCCTATATATAGATATGGAACCACAAAATGAAAAGCAAAAAAAAAAAGGACAAGTAATCTAATAAATACATACAGCTACAAAGAAAACTTGAAAAGGCCTTTTACTCACAACTCTTTTAAATTACTCAAAAGAGATACGTTGGAGGGGATGGGTCCCTGAAGCCCGCTTGCATGCATTTCTCTTCAATCATCCAAATATACATATATAAGAAAAATAAAAATAAAAATTAGAAATAATGTAAGAATGAAATAATTTGGTTCATCTATAATAACTTGAAATGTAGGTCGAAATTTCGTCAAAAGAAAAAAATATCTTACATTCTCTCAAGTTTTTCCCAATTCTGTATGAAATCAGGTATCGTTCCATTGAAGTTATTATCGTTTATTCTACTGCATTAGACAAGAGTATGGAATCAATTTGACATGTAAACTTGTCTTATGCATTACAATGAAAAAAACAAGTACAGTAAAAATTTACAAGTCTGTTAAATTTCTTAGCCTAGCCAATGCCACTGGTAAATTTCCGGTAAAACGATTGGAGGACAACATCCTGCGATTCCAATACCAAAGCAATGAGCCATCAATTTTTACCTATCATTCATCATTCCCAAATGTGTTTACAGTGTAAAGAAAAATCAAGAATCAAAATTTCCCGAAAGAAAATTGCATTACAGAGTTCCCAAGTTGATTAAATTCCCAAGCTCAGGAGGAACAACTCCAGAGAACTGATTTGCTTCAAGAGTCCTGATTGTTTGAAAAAGAAAAAGGAAATAATATTGAGATTAGAAAGAGAGAGACAGAATCACAGTGGAGGAGTGAAAAAACTGATCGCCCCCAATGGATGCAAATATAAAAAAGTTTTCAAGCTTGTTAAGCAGTAGCAGAATGCGATCCAAGGAGAAGGGAAAAGACCCTGCCAATCTTGTTTCACATATTTCCTCAATCATACCATAATTCCATGACCCAACTGATAAATTGCCAAGACAAACCATAATTTCAACACTTACAGGTATGTGAGAGTAGTAATATTTCCCAACTCCTTTGGAATCTCCCCTGATAAGCGATTTACAAGAAGAGAGCTGCATAGATTTTCTAATTAATTTACAACACGAACTATCGAAATCAACAATACAATCACAAAAGCTGAGAAGAACTCACATGTTTGTTAATTGCATTGCACCCCATTCTCCTGGTATTGTACCATTAAGATAATTGAGAGCCAAATCACTACACAAAGAGGAAGGATAAAAAATGTAAAGTGCATTTTAGTAGAACAAAATCATCAGTCATTATTCTTGAATACAAAATGATCTTACATTTCTTTAAGGTAAGGAAGTTTGACCAGTTGAGGTGGAAGCATGCCAGGTAGATTATAACCCTTGAGAGCTCTGTCAGATAGAAAATTATAAATTCGAGTGCTAAGTATAGGGTAATGTTGTAAGAAAACAGAATAATCATAACAGAGGTTGCTTGAAAATTAATGATTAGCGGATCTTCAATTAGAACTATTGGGTTAAGAATTAGAGTTATGCTCTGTCTGTGAAAAAACCTTCCTACAGCAATAATAATCTGGGGCAAACTACACTAACCTCCTGGAGATTAAGGTGAAGAACATCAAGATAACCGTCTGCAATTTTAACATTAGGTGCAAAATAACTGAGAACATCTACCTCCAATGCCCAACTACCTCCAATGCCCAACCATCTTTGGCACCTACCCCATCCTCTGATATCAAAACTTCTTCTAGCACCTATTAGACAAGGACCGTCAAAGTAAGTTCTAACAATGCAAGGAGGATTCTTGTACTTCACCTAGCCCCAGGTGAGGTTAGTATAGTTTACCCTAAATATATAGATATCTGGCATAAAACCCTCTCTTCTTTTATTTTATTTTATTTTTTCATGGTAAATAAATATAAAAACAAATGACAACCCCTGTCATTCAAAGATGTACATAATCATGTACAAAATTATTTAGAAATAAGATGAGGGAACCGTACAACGTTACGACGTGACAGACAGTGCTGTTGCAGTCACAACTAATGCCATTCTCAGATCCTTTTGGCGGATCTGCTGTTACCCCAACCATTTCAATTTTGCAAGAATCACCATTAAACTTCCAAAACTTTGCACCCATCGTACTAGTTATTTCTTGGAGAGCATCAACTATCCATCATGAAAAAACCGTCACATTATCAATATATGGATTCAAGGAAATAATCAATTTGTTATATACAGAGATTGGCAAATAATTTAATTATCAAGTGGCTCCTCTTTCAAAAAGTAATGTTTGGTTGTATTTGGAAACCAGAAGAGGGAAATTAAACCGACCATCACATAAAAGGAAATTAAACTGGTTCGAATTGACATTTGAACATCACATAAAAGGAAATTAAACTGACCATGCAAAAAACTGAAAAACTGAATGCTCAAGGTAAGAGAAATCCCTTGAAAAACCAATGACCTTGTCAAAATTCGGTGGATACACTCCAATTAACATTGCAGATACCTCTAAAAGAGACTTATTAGAACCAGTCCCAAAATACCAGAACTTAATGCGCAAGTCAAGAACTCAAAAGCAGTTAGTGAAGAGCAGAGAGAGCCAATTACCCATTTGTTCACTGAGAAAATCTAAGAAGAAAATAAACAAAAATGGTTGATTCTGATTACAAAAGAACAAAAGTTAAGTGTGTTCCTGTGCGTAGTATGCAAACATTTGTGCTGATACAGAGTGCAACAACATCTCAAGATTCAGACTTTCAGCAACCCAATTGAAGTTCTAAGCAATAGAGTAAGGTATTAGCTCTTACTTTCATCTTGGGGCACCTTGGACTCTGCAAACCTCACCAAGCTGAAGCTGCAGCTTAGCACAGTGACCAATAAAACAAGCAGGCTATTGCTCTTGGCTACCATGGTGATAAAGATTCAAGATTTGGGACAAAAATCTTGGCTTGTGAAAGAACAGCGGTATGCAGCCACTGATATGATATGATATCCTAGCTGACAGCTTCACAATTTGAGCTTTGAAGACTCCAGGCTAGTCAGCAGTGCATGTAGTTGACATTTGACAGAATGCAATGCTTTAAAATTTCAACACGTGACTGCAAGTAAAAGCAATGTTTGAACTGCTTTGGAAGCCACTGGGCTGAGGCCGTGGCTGCGTGCCTGGACAACCCAGGTTTGACGTTCTTTTGTATTTTCCCCCAATAATTCAATTTTGATTGCTCTTCTTTAATTTTTTTAGTTAAATATTTATTGACCATCTTCATGCCATGCAAATCCAAATTTAAATCTTATCATCATGATTCTATGATCTGTTATGTTCAGAGAATTGTTTTCCATTCCCTTTATTTTTATTTACTCAAAAAAAAATTGCACAATTACTATTTTGAAATGCCAATAACAATTTCATCTTATTTTCCAAACATGTATTTCACTTTGACACACAATTAATTAAAAAATAAAGGTGTCCTGCTAAAATTAATGAGAAATAAGATAAATAAATAAGCAAGTTGTTTGGATTAATATTTATATTCGGGCCGAAAGGATAGGCTCCTGGTTTCAGAACAAGACAGATTTATTAAGACTTTTTCGAGACTGTAGGGCCCCATTGTAAGGCACCGTACTAATTCCACGCGCGTCAAGCCACGTAATGTCACTGTTTGACTGGCCCCGAAATATTCCAGAAATTATTTTCTGTTGTAAAGTCAAGAATGTGGAGCCCAAAATGATAGGGTCCACTACTTAATTGATTGAAGAAAATTCTGAAGATACACTGCACATCCATGGGGAGCCAAGAGACCTTCACGAGTCTTCTATTTACCAAATAGTAGCCGAAGCTTTGCATATAAAACTATGCCTTCATTCTCGTTTGTAGAGAGAAATACAGAGAAGACTCAATGAAAATATCAGAAGAATATTTCTATCACTATTTAAATTCTCTAAAATCTCTCCTCAATCTCTTTAGTTTTATAACACGTTATCAGCACGAATATCTCTAAAAATACCAGCTGAATTCTCTGATAAATCGCATCTGCTTCAATACCTTTCTTTCTCAAATTTCTAGCAATCAACATTTCAACTGTAGCAGAGAGTACAACCCTCTCTAAAAACATGTCTACAAACATATTGTTCATAGACTGACCTCAACCAAAGGTCACGGAGCTCAAGGAAGCTTTGGATGCCGATATCCATGAAAGGATCCTGAAAGCAGCGAAGCAGTTGGGATCAGGAAAACACTGGTTTTCTGCCAAAGGAAGCGCCGCTACGATGAGACCCAAACTAAACTCGATGGTTCATGCATGAATATCAGCTCTCGTCTTCTCAAAGAAAGAGAAAGCCTCAAAGACCATCAGATATTATTCCTCAACCCTCCAACAGCAAGAGGACTCAGACTCAAAGATTAATGGAGATAAGAAAGCAACTGGGAGCATGGACAACCATATCCTTATCAATCGCTTGTTATTTGCTTTTAGTTACTTTATACATTATATTATTATATAATTAGTTTTGGTGGGAGATTTAATAGTTTATATATTGACTACAGCATGGACAACCAGCTTTGGGTGCTGAGATTATTGGCACCTTTTGTTTTGTTCTCGTCCGCACAGCTTGTGCAGGTTCATGTTCATCCACTTTTGTGTATGAAATTATCACTCAAGGAAGCAGACAACGTGAAGGCAGACTAGCACTAAGGTTTGTCTCTACTTTTCTAGTTACATATAATAATATTATATTATTTCCTCTAGTTTTGAGAGGAACCCACCGAAAAAAAAGAGGTCTTTCAAGTTGACAACATATACATATATATAATTATGATATTAATATGAAAAGTTGATGGTAATATAATATACTATATTTATTTGGTTTCCTATTACTAATCACTGATTATATTTTAGTGGTGGTTTTTAATCCCGCATTTACTTTATTTACTGTATGGTGTAGGTTCATTACCCATACAATGTATTTACTGTATGATGTAGGTTTATTGCCCATACAATAGTATTTATTTAAAAGTGTGGCACGGGTTTATCGTCCACACACAACTGCCTTTACTTTTATTTAAAAGTATGGAGTAGAATTAGTGCTCATACAAGCACATTTACTTTACCGCACATTTACTTTATTATTTAAGGTATGGTGCGGGATTAACGTCCATACATGAGGCAATTTAATTTATGAATTTACTTTACCGCACATTTACATATATTTAAAGTATGGTGCGGGTTTATCGTCTATATATCAGCAATTTATTTACCAGTAATTTATTTACAAGCTATTTATTTTATGAATTAATTGTGTGGTATGATGAGTTTTTTACAGCATACAGAGATTAGGACTAGAAGTTCCTTGATCCTCATCATACAACTACATTAGGACTTGAAAGATCATTGATGATGATAATGATATGAGAGCTGGCAGTCTTTCCTGGATCCTGTATTTGTAAATAAGAGATCGGATCTGAAGATCCTTGATCCTTGACATGTAAATAAGGACTTGGAGTTCCTTGATAATGTAACAGGACCGTATTGGTTAATAGTGCCGTACACATGAATAGTAATTGTACTGGCAAATGTACTGTACGCATGAATAGATACGTATTCATGACCTAATGAACAGCAGTCCTGCATACATAAATAGTGACGTATGGATAAATATTAACCATTTTGAGTAAACCGTCACTATATACAAAGAGGGACCCTGCTATTCCTTAAACTCATGGATGAGCAATTAAATGAGATGCCAGAAGTTCCTCAAAATATGGACAATTATGTGATTTTGGCTCGAAGTTCAAAATCTAAGAGTATTGAATGTTCACACCATGAAAATATGTGATTTTGGCATGAAGTTCAAAATCTGACAATATTGAGAACTTGAAGTTCCAACAGTCAAATGGACAACTCTTGAGGTATTATTGCAAATTGTGGAACACCACATATTTCGTTGGCATAAGAAAATGATGAATTTGATAAAGTTCGATTTCTTACAATCGACACCTCAAGAAAGAAATATATTTTGTGAATTCCGGTTGTTAAGAATACACCGTGAAATGGATAATATCAGGATAAACCTCAAAGGATGAATTGAGGCTCCCCACATATTTTGTTATATTATATGATCTGGGCCGGAAGTCTATGGATCCAAATATATGAGAGATCCCGAACTTGAAGTTTTGGGTATATAGTAGTTCATGCTCCTCACTACTATATTGCAATATTATCATGGCTTTTACTCAATTCATATTTCATGCCCATTTGAAAAGGGCAAATAAATTTTGAAGTCGTGTTTAGCCCTGGGCAGAAGTTCCGGACTCACATGCATTGAAATATGTAAGTTGAGAGATTTGTTGTGGTTATTTGAACCTATAAGGCACAAGGTTCCAAACCGTCATTTTTGAAAAGACGCAAAAACCACAAGGTGCAAGTTTAAAAAAAAAAAAATTGCTCAATTATTATAACAGAAAAAGAGCATACAACGGATAGATTTTCTTCACCTGCAAGAAAGGAGCAGGCTCTGTAAAATCTATAAAATTCCATTATGATCTGGAAGCCTCTGGAGGAAGAGGACGACGCCTCTTAAGCTTAGCCATGAGCCACTCGTGTTCTTCCAGAATCTTTTCATTGGAAGTCTGCATCATGTTAAGCCTTGTTTGCGTATCAGTGGAGTATGAACTCACCAGTTTCAACAAGGCATTATTCTCCTCTTTAAGTTTCTCAACCTCCTGTTGAGACTCATGAAGTTTTTCTCTGAAGAGACGAATTTTCATGTTCAGCTCTCCTAAATCTCGTTTGCTCTAACACGCAAATGACTAGCCATGTTAGAAACAGAAGCAGCACACTGCAACGCTGAAAGCCATTGAGTCATCAATAGCCTCTTCATCAGACCTCGATGATAACAGCATTTCATCCATAGGAATAAGAAGATTCCTAGCTACTGTGCAGCAATCGAATCATCCATCATTACAGAATCATTAACCGTGAGATGACGATTTTGAGATGCAAAGGATGGCTGCCAGATTTTAATGTCACGAGTTGTTTTGGGGTCAACATTTAAATCAAGTTGATTTGGGCGGGAAGAAGAGGAAGTCATTTTTAGAAGGTTTTGAGGAAAGCCTTGGAAAAAGCTGAACTTTCAGAGAATGAAAGGGAATTGAGTTGAAATGCAGTTACTCCAATCAGATGTTGCAGATGCAATATCTATAGGTGGAAATGTGGCACCGTATCTAGGATCTCAATATTTCCCCGGATCCCCATATTCTTTTTCTTTTCCCAGGTTCCAAAACTTCACGTGGTCTCCAGGTAATGTTTGTCGACACTTTCGGCGTTTTCAGGATTGTTTTCGTTAAAGCTGATCTTGTTTTGCGGGTTTCACTGAGTTACTTTTTCAAAAGCTCCCCGAGAATCTCGCAAATCTCTACGGTTAATTTGAAATTCACCGGATTTACTTATTCCTCTTATTTGTGTATAAATATGTTACTAACGAAATTTTCTTTGCAGAACACACTCAGTTTCCTCCAATTTTTCTTCATATCCAATGATGCAATATCTACTTGTTTTTCATATTAGTGAGCCCTCGATGTGCTTTAGAAGCGAGACTATCTCTGATCATCAATTCATGAAGCGAAACTATCCCTGATCACGTTTCAGCAATGTCAGGGAACTATGAAGGCGACCACATGCTCCAATCTCCTGAAGTTCTTCTAAACCAGGAGAAATGAGAGTTTATTGTTTGCGCTCATCAGCTTCCTCACCTGATTCCTTACCTTATCCTGCAATTAATATCATAATTTTTGCATTTTTTTCTCTTTTTGTAACTCTCTGTTCATAAGGGATTTGATTTCTTTAGAACAAACACTCGAAGAAAGAATCCGTGAGGTGATCCTAACTCTGATGGTTATTTGTTTTTGAGAGAGAAGAATTGTGATTTTTGCTCTTGCAGGATATAACTAGATCATCAAGTGTCACATCATATTTGCAGAGCCGATACGAGCTGGAATGATACTTGAGAAAAGTTTCTCCCACCTAAGGATGTAAGAAATACTTGTGTTATTTCATGCTTGTACTATTATTTTGATATTTTGTACTGCATCCTTAAACATAACCAAATGAGGAGATAAGGCAGTTCAGGAAGAACGACTTGTATTATGACCATTCTAAAGGAATGACTTGTATCGTTCTAATATGTATCCATGAATTATTAATGCAAATTTCACAGATTGCAATTTGGATACATTGATAATACACTGCACAGATTAAAGTCCCATGTGAATAGAATATGGGTATAGCAGTGATCAATATAATGCACGCATGTTGCGTAGCAAGTGATATGGATTGAAGTCCCTGAAGGACAATCCTGTAACATGTCAATATTCATACAGTGCACGCTTGATGCGTAGCAAATTATATGGTTTCAAGTTCCAGAAGGACAATTAATTGACATGTATGTATTAATCTGTGGCATGCCTGGAGCATGACAGATATATGGGTTCTAAATGTTCCAACTCCTTAAATGGAGATTATCCACGCCCTACTGTAAAATAACGCTCCACTGGAGGTTATGATCCACATTCTCACATAATTCATTCTATAAGATATGAATGTCTGGAAAGAGACAATAAAAGCCCCCTGAAGTGGCTTGGGTACCCAAAAGCAAAGAAATGCTTATAATTGATGCATGCGCATGCACATGAGAATGGTGGGATCATGAATTGATGAATGAAAATTTTAGTTTTGGAGTAGCTACTCAAATCATCAATGGGCTGTGTTGATTGGAACCACGTTCTATTATTAAATGTCGACAATATCATTGGCCAAAATGGAAAGAGGCAATTCCATTACAGATGAGAATGAACGTGAAAGAACAAACCCATAGTACGAACCCCAAAAGATGTTAATACTGAAAGTTATACTTGGGTGTTCAGAATAAAAGGGAATATACCCATTTTGTATGACACAATGTTTCTGGCAGAAACAAAGAATGTTGGGTTTCTTCATATTTACAGATGCAATTGTGCTTCCTTATTGCACATTTACTGAGACCAACATATTATCTTTAAGGGTTATTAAATGCACGGAGCATATCGCCAAAAGCGATTCCCTAAATATGTGTAAGCAAAACAAATAGCTGGATATAAAGCTATATAATGTGTCATGAAATATAATTCCTTAAATCCATGAAGGATTGAAATTGCATGAAGCAAATCCTTGAAGGATGTGTGCTTGAAGCACATATTTTGTACTCAATACTAATATGTATAAATTGCCTCAGTGAGTACACTAATTACAATACGGTTGCAACCCATTACAGCTCTTAAAGAGTTGATAATTGATCAAAACTCTTGAAGAGTTAATACTTGGTTAAAACTCCTGAAAAGTTCAAGTAACATTTGTCTCGGCTTGAAGATCGAGCATTATGCCAACGAGATTCTTGCTTATACTAAGAAAGTATTGAAGCATTTTATGTGGATTATCCGTTGGGCACTTAAATGATTTTCCGGAAATATCCTGGACCGGACATTGTATGTTCCAGGATAGAGCTCAGCTCCATCACCACCACTTTGGGATAATGTGAGGCATATTTAATGCTATCTCCGCATAACACCATATACGGGCATATTCTTTTCAAGTGAACTTACAAATAGCCCAGGTTTTGTTAGATAAGCGGACTTTGGAAATTTCTATGATTTATATAGAGATAGCTTCCTGGGAATATATTTACTTACTCAATTACATGAATTATTGGTGGCTACATCATTCACTCAATCCGAAAGATCTTTTCTCTAGAAAGATAGTCATGAAGATATCAGAGGGAGATATTATTCAAGGGGAGCATCCAACAATATTACAAGATTGACTCACAGAAGCAATGTCAACTATGATATTCAAAAAGATGATTAGCAGTATGGCTTCAAGATATTTTGCCAAGCATCAGGGGAGCGTGCTGTCAATAAAGACCTTCACACACTGTACTCTTTTTCCTTCGTCCAGGTTTTTATCCCACTGGGTTTTTCCTGGCAAGGTTTTAACGAGGCAGTGTCGCACGCGTGTCGATATACACAGAATTCTATGTTACACATGGTGATGTACTCTTTTTCCATTCAACCAGTTTTTGTCCCACTGGGTTTTACCTGGCAAGGTTTTTAACGAGGCATATTTCATATCATTTGTGGTCTCCAAGGGGGAGTGTTGTAAAGTCAAGAATGTGGAGCCCAAAATGATAGGGTCCACTACTTAATTGATTGAAGAAAATTCTGAAGATACACTGCACATCCACGGGGAGCCAAGAGACCTTCACGAGTCTTCTATTTACCGAATAGTTAGCCAAAGCTTTGCATATAAAACTATGGCTTCATTCTCGTTTGTATAGAGAGAAATACAGAGAAAGACTCAATGAAAATATCAGAAGAATATTTCTATCACTATTTGAATTCTCTAAAATCTCTCCTCAATCTCTTTAGTTTTATAACATTTTCCTTTTTTATAATAATTTTTGTTTTGTTTTTGTTATTATCTAAATGTCGGTAGTACATTTATCCTAATATTTTGACCCAAAAAAAAACATTTATCTTAATATTCTCGAACATAATTTAATGTTTTTTTTTGTTGGATAACATAATTTAATGTTAAGCACTAGCAATTAATAATTAGCAAAGGGTTTCTGGAATTCTAGATTAAACGAGGACAAAATTAAGAGGTTTTTATTTGCCACTTAAGATCGTTGTTGAGAAAATTATAAATTATAATATGATTCCATGCATGGGTATATCTTGAGATATTGCAAGCAACTTGGTGTTATAATTACATATCCTTATAGTATCATGTGCATGCCAAAAGCGACTATTTCTCATTCAAACAAGGTTGTTAATTAGCTTACTTTTATTAATCTGTAAAAAGCTTATAATCCAAATTCAACGGATGGCGGCTCACAGCTTGAGATTATTAAACCGAAGTTGCGTGGAATCAATCTAGACAAATAATATACACGTAAACGGGTACATAGCTCAATAATAAGTGTATTTATATACATATAATTGGTCTCGTATTTAAATAGTAGTAGTAGGGGGCTCCCAAGCTAAAGAAACCAGAGTCTTTGGAGTTTTGGTCAGAGGAGCATAAGCATTGGAGGACCATTCTTTAGCAGCCTTTAAAATAGTAGAAGATGGGCTGAAAGGAAGAGGCTCCTCCTCATTAAACACAAATTGGTTTCTCCATTTCCATAAATACCAGCAAGTAAAGACAAATCCAGTACTCCAAGGCATACCAGCACTCCAACTGGTTCTAGAAAGCAGATTACTAAGGATCCAAGTTCTGAGGTCAGCACGGAAGAACTGTGTGCGTTGATAGTGAGTTAGCTTGCCATTCCATATGCTCTGAGCTCTGGGGCAATCTCTGAGGATGTGGAGGACAGATTCAGAGCTCCAACCACATATTTCACAGGAGGGGTCAGAAGTGAGGTTTCTAGCAGCCCTTTGTTCATTGGAGGAGATTTTGTTATGGTAAGCCAACCAGAAGAATATCTGGAGCTTGGGGGGAATTTTCAGTTTCCAAATGAGTTTCCAGAATGGGTCAGCCCAGTAGTTGTTAGCAAAAAGCAACTCATACGCAGTTTTGACAGTGAAGATACCATTGGCAGTGTGTTTCCAGATCTGGGAATCCTGCATATTGCTATTAAACCCAACAGGGGAGCTGATGATTTGTTGTACCAGGTCCTCACTAAGCACAGAGCGCAGCTTACCAATATCCCACCAACCATCAATGACAAAGCTGTTGATATTGCAAGTTAAATGATCAGGGGTTAGGGTATCTGCATGATTCATCAAAGGCCCAGGTAGAGATCCAGTGGTCCATCCAGAAACGCACAGCATCCCCCTTGCCAATACGCCATTTCATGCCTTTACCAAGGAGATCAGCACCATGAAGAATCCCTTTCCAAGTGGTGGAGTATCCTTGTTTATCTTTCAGGGAGGGGTCAAGTATGGTCTTCCCTTTGAGATATTTGGTTTCGAAAATTTTTGCCCATAAGCCCTCATCCTTACAATTTTTGCCCATATTTTTTTCTCTTTCATTGCTTTCGTTTCGTACATATTTTGACTTTCAATTCAATTGGTACTGTCACACACACCAAACTTCGTTGAAACTTGAAAGGATGATAACTTAGTTTTTCCAGGCTTCAGGCAAAGCCCACAACGTTCTTTTGATAGGCCTCTCTCTCTCTCTCTCTCGTCACATAAAAATATAGCCAAATAAACTCATGATCAAGCTATTTTATACACACAAAAATACAACTTACACGTATCAAGCTAAAGTTGATTTAATTCAAATCATGGCCTGAGGTAGAGGAAGAGCAAAATGTATTATTAGTTGTCACATTCTGGGATTGGCTTCCACCTAAACTCTGTTTTTGACTTTGGTCATGGACATCTCCCATGGCCTTGAACATCAAATCTTGGGTATACGTACTTGTCTCTGGGACCGCGACGTCTGGGACTGGTGTTCGTCCTTCAAGCATGCTCACCACCTCGGACATTGTAGGCCTAACTGATGGAGACGCGTTTGTGCACAACAGACCAACTTTAACCATTACTTCTGCTTCTTGACCATTCACTTCATACCCTAACCTTTCATCAACCAGCTCCTTCAAGTTTCCAGTTTGTTGCAAATGACAGGCCTGCAACAGAAGTTTCACTTTATAAACAAGTTTCTTAATATATAATTAACACAAACTACTTGTCAGAAAAAAGAAAAAAAAAACAAACACAGCAATGTTTATCCAATGGCTTAAGTGATGACTACTGGAAGCTGTATAGTACCCAGTCTAGGAGACCGGCACAACTGTCACTTGGGGAATAACTGTTGTTCTTCCCACTAACGATT
This sequence comes from Prunus fruticosa, assembly GCA_018703695.1. Classification (NCBI taxonomy): domain Eukaryota; kingdom Viridiplantae; phylum Streptophyta; class Magnoliopsida; order Rosales; family Rosaceae; genus Prunus; species Prunus fruticosa. The sequence goes on along the minus strand of CM031920.1, from coordinate 4,248,325 downwards.
TCCAAGACAACTACTCCGAAGCTGTAAACATCTGCCTTATAGGTCAAGCGCCCCCATAGTGCATATTCTGGCGCCATATATCCTCTGCAAATTAAGATCCCGGAATTTTGTTATTCCAATTAAAAAGACTCAAATTTACCCGAAGTTATGTAAAGGTGTAGAACTAAATGTAATGGCAACTGACATGGTTCCAGCAACTCTGGTGCTAATGTGTGTTTTCTCCTCTTCATCAAGCTTAGCCAATCCAAAGTCAGATATTTTAGGGTTCAAATCCCCATCCAGGAGCACGTTGGTAGCTTTTATGTCTCTGTGAACAATCTTGATTCTTGATTCTTCATGTAGAAAAGCTAGACCTCTTGCTATCCCAGTACAGATGTTAAGCCTCGTAGGCCAGTCCAGTTTAATCCGATGGTCTTCCCGGCCTATATGTCATCAGACAAAAATCCTTATTACTCATCTCAAATCAATTTTAATTCTCTTTTGATAAGTCATAGAAAGCATAAGCATGAAAAATAGTAATAATAATGACGTCACTCAAGTACTCAAGTACACGGACAATGTACAAGGAAAAAACTGAAAATCAGATCTAAGAACTTCCCTAACAGAAATGTTAGAATTCATATGGCCAGTAAGCTCGGTCAAATCAAACTTTATACGTCTTGTATATTCAGATCTGCACTTGACCAAATTCTATTGAAGTCATAAAAGTTCAGGTTTGAGCAAATGACAGTAATCGTACCAAATAAGGCGCGTGCAAGACTATTGTTTTCCATGTACTCGTACACCAGCAATAGTTGGTCCCCTTCAATACAGCATCCATGCAGTTTCACTAGATTTGGGTGTTGCACACAAGATATCATGCCCATCTCATTTAAAAATTCACGGTTTCCTTGCCTTGAGTTGGATGAAAGCTGCTTAACTGCTATCAAAGAACCATCAGGTAAGTGACCCTGCATCCCAACCTTAGAATTCAGAATTTAATTTTTCTATGTAGACTTGTCTTGCGAGAAAAGCACTTCCTTTCAGAGTTCTATATGCCAAAGAAAAACAGGCTTACCTTGTAGACTGGACCAAAACCACCTTCTCCAATCTTGTTTGAAGGATCAAAGTTATCAGTGGCCACTTTTATTTGTTTCAAAGTAAACGTCCCTGTCTGCATATCTTGTCCTACAATATATGTCCAAGAAGGATATAAAGTATACCAAATAATTTTTAATTTTAGTTTTCTTGGCAAATAACTTATAGACAAATTAATAGATAATCTACAAGTGATCAATTTGAGAATGGGATGTTCAATGTAACATGCACCTTTTTGTCTCCCCCTTTTCCCTCGCAAGAATCCTTTCCACCAAAGGATTGCCAGTATGAAGAGTGTTAGGCATAGTGCCCCAACGGCAACACCAGCAACTATATAAATAGTTCGTGCATTTCCACCTTTTGTACACGGTTTAAGATCTGGCCAAAAGAATAAACTAAACAAGTTACATTCACTAGAAAAAAGTTTTGAACAAACAAGAAGATAATGCTTGACTAAGACATTTGTTTTCCTCAGATAGGAATAATCATGAAATGTGAAGAACAACATATTCAGGACCCGCTAATAAGGGGCGGCGAGCCCAGTATGTTTCTAGATGTTTGAATCACACAAACTTCACATGATCTTAGACCACAAAAATCTTAATTCAATCTAAGATAACAGTACTAAAGTGAAAATGTAAGACGTTGACAAGACTAACTCACCGGAAACCACAGAAATAGCTGATATAAGGGGACCATAATCTCCTCTCTCAGGAGTCCTTGTTGTCCCTTTTCCGGCCCAATAGAATCGGATCTCTATGACATTACTTGTCACATTGACACTAGGTACTTGTTTAACCAACTTCTTTTGAGCCATACCTGCCTCATCTTCAATATTGAAATCCTTCCACACCAATATTTCCTGTGAAAAAGTTGTCTTATCAAAGCTTCGAGTTGCAATTACATAAAGGTTGGCATTTTGATTAGTGCTAGCTAAGTACCTGAACATAGATATCAAAAATACGCCTCCCCAGACTACTGTATCTTTTGTCATTTGTGAACTTGATCTCCGCAAAATGGAGAGTTATAGTGTAACTCCCATTTTCTAAACAATAGAAGAAATAAGTAAGTGAAATTGGAGATATGCGTGCTGTCGTATATAATTCAGAGAGATTCGAAGATGCCAGAGATATAGAGTAACGTGTATTCTGTAAATCGTAGTCATCCATGAAGTCACCAGTGCTGCTAAATCCCCACATACTTCTGTCATTTCTATAATATTTTGCAGTACCACCTTCAACTGCTCCGTCTCCTTCATACAAAACCTTTGTGTTATTCTCGTCCTTGAACGTTATGTCACCTCCACCACAATTAACATGCATACATTTTGAATCTATCCAAAATAAAACAAATTTTTTTTAATGAGAACAAATATGAGGTAGGCAGTACAACATTACGCATGATGCAAAAGTCATCTTGTACAATTTTGCTTTGGGTCTTTGGAATTCCACAACAATCCAAAGATGGTGTAACGAGTGAACGAAATGCCTATGCAACGCCCTATCCATTTGCTAAACTTCTAGATCATTACAGTCATTCAATACACCATTTTACAGTCATTCATTAAACCTTTTTGCTATTTATTTCAGCTCGCATTCATCTGTTTGTAATTTACATCTTCATTGCTGTAATCAGTTTTTTATTTAATTGCTGAAGTTATATGTGTGCACTTAAATTTTTTAATTGTAAAATAACTCAAATTAGTCAGATAGCACTCCATAATATTCAAACTCTAGAAGATGTATACTTACATCGTGAGCACTTAAAATTCTTCAAGCATGGTAGAACTCCCATTCTATCACAGAATGAACCAAAGATAAATAAGCAAATTTGGAGCATTGTCCATATATAATTATAAATTGAAAATAAATTAAAAAATTGAAGAGAGCGAAGAGTATATCTTAAAGAAGGATCTTACGAGTTGCTCTCCTTTGACGAGCTCCGGTACAAGTTCAGATTTAGATTCCTGAAAAACAGATGCCGTGAAACAACTATAAGTTTCTTCAAACCACCTAATCTGAAAAATAATCTAAAGAGATATTAGATTCTATTCTGACAAGTTTTCTTGACATTCCAGTTGGCCTTGCAACGTGAAGTTATTGTATGACAAATCACTGCAGAAAGCATAGAAAAAACAACTGTCAGCTTTGAAACATAACAGTAACCTGTCATTCGATAATAAGAAGGGGAAATGTTTAGAAATTAGAATATACAATGGTAGACACACATGACACCGCAGTTAGAACTTAGTAAAGTATAAATATATATAAAAAGGAATCCAAAGTTAATAGAAAGCATTGCAGATAGCAGACATACACACTATTTCCATCTCGCAAGATTGACTGTGGCACATTTCCACTTAGCAGGTTGCCAGTCAAAAAGCTAATCAAAGCAATACCAAGTATTAGTATTGTACATCAATTCTATCAAGAAAGACACTGGCTTCATCAGTTTGGTTGCATTTCTATGACATGGTTCTTGGACAACAAGCAAGTTTTTAAGATATAAAAAAAACTGTTATAGATGAAATTTCACCTAACTGATAGTATAAATTTTTTAAAGAATGTCACACTTACACAAATTTCAGACGCTCAGCTCCTATTGTGGATGATAGTTCACCCACTAACTTGTTAAAACTGACATCCCTATCACAATTGCACAATAACAATCAATTAATCTCCATCCTAACAGTAGAGTGGGAGACTCCTGCACATATGCATGTCTGTGTGTGTTTGGGGTGATTCAAGCATCCAAAGTAAAGTTGATACAACTTTTATTACTTACAACATCGTCAGATTCTTCATGGACCAGATATATGCAGGGATCTCCCCAAAAATGTTGCAGTTCCTCAAAACCCTTGAATTAGTTAAATGAATTAGCATGAAACAGCTCATAGTTACTGCTATTGGAAAGAAAAATAACAGTACATATAAGTTGTAGGGAAAAAGAAATATGTACACACAATTATGATCTCCTACTCAGCGATGAGCACGCAATTAATGCTCACAAACTGTTGGATCAAAAGCCATCGGCTAATAATCAAATCCCAATAAAATGCTTTTGTCAACAATTGGATTTTGTTCTAACAATAGGTAGGAAAACATGATTGTGTGTGTGGGTGTGGGATGTGAGTGCGCGCTTCTGTTCTGTTTATACATGTACATGAAACACTCAAAGTATTTAATGATGAAGCTCTCAACATACAATCTTACTATGCCTGTCATATTTCTCAGCAAAGGAAATTCCTGAATTGGCCCATTTAAATCACTAATCCTCCTGCACAAAGATATACCATGATGTATAAAACTATTAATCAAATACATAGGAAAGATCATTCAAAAGATTACTGAGCAGAATGAGGGTCCAAATTACTCACAACTCATTTAAATTGTACAATTGAGAAATAGTTGATGGAATGGGTCCCTCCAGTCCACTTGAATGCATTTCCCTTCAACAAGACAAGTTTTTAGAAGGATTAGTGGAAATAACCCTTAAAAAGTCTTAAAAAGTCGAAAGCAATGGAAATAATTTTTTTTACATAAATATAAAGATCTTACAATCTTCTGAGTTGTTTCCAGTTCTGCACCCAATCAGGGAGTGCTCCATTGAAGTTGTTATCATTTATTCGGCTACATTGCATTAGAATTTTGCCGATTAGACACAAGAAACAGTATAAATGTTATAAAAGAGAAACAATATATAAGTAAACCTTACAAATCTGTCAAAGTTCTTATCCCAGAAAACGTCTCTGGTAAGTTTCCGGTCAGCTGATTGGAGGAAAGCATCCTACATTTGCAACATGCAGCAAGTAAATATGAACACACGAGGCCAGACATCTGAAAGTGAGGATTTGATGACTTACAAGGTCTGCAAATTGATCAAGTTCCCAAGCTCAATAGGAATAATACCAGAAAATTGGTTTGATTCAAGGCTCCTGATTTATGAAAGAAAAAAGAAAATAAAGTTGATGTATCATCACTAGGATATCAAGGCTCTTGACAGAGTTCTGTTTCCAGCTGAGGTCAGATAGCAGTTAGCAAGGCATGTAACGTGGAAATTAGAGACCCTCCTAGTATAGTTTCACAAAGATCAAAAGAACTTTAATCGCAATCAGTGTCCAAGTCCTAAAAATTGAGATAAACCAAATCGCAATACGTACAGGTATGTCAGAGTGGTAATGTTTCCTAGCTCCTTTGGAATTTGGCCTGATAAGCGATTGACCAGAACAGAACTGCAGAGAAGTCACTAATGAATATACATAGCTACTAAATTAAAACTTCATTACATAAATTCTAAAGGCTCACATATAAGTTAGTTTCGTTGAAGCCCATTCCGGTGGTATTGTACCATTGAGATAGTTGTAAGCAAAATCACTACAACGAAAGAAAGGTTACTTTAATTAATAAATAAAGATATGTACCATCCAAATCTTGAGCATCATGTCAATCAAATATGATAGTTCTTACATTTCGCTGAGGTAAGGAAGCTTGACCAGTTGAGGTGGAAGCAAACCAGGTAAACTATAACCCTTGAGCATTCTGTAAAACGTTAAACAAATAATCAAAGATTAAGTAGAGATAAACTAATAGCAAATAGTAAAATCATAAACAAACAGAGCTTTGTGACATGGAAGGCATTTTCATAAGCCAAAACGGAACAATCGTTATAAAACTAAGTTAAGACTCGTACAGTTTTACGACGTGACAAACGGTGTTGTTCTCAAAGTAGCATTCACAATCAGTGTTGCTCTGGGCTCCCTTTGGTGGCTTCTCCGTTAGACCCACCATTTCAATTCGGCAAGCATCATTGTTAAACCTCCAATATTTTGCACCCATTGTGGTGGTAATTTGTTGGAGGGCATCAACTAAAAGGCATCCATTTTCAAACCATATAAGCATCATATAGAAAACCAAAGTAAAATGAGTTGAGCATATAAAACACAAATGGCAAGGCCGCG